>CM045767.1:19972481-20500605 GCA_025200525.1 Camellia lanceoleosa | reverse complement strand
AACAAAAGTAGGGTTATGAGATGACTCAGTTCTTACCATCACCCTCTTTAAAAATTGATCAACAGAGGATAGAGATAAAGATCGTTGTCAGGCACAAATTTTCATTTGCCCAAGACGATGAAGTAATCATCTCCAGTACTCTTGTTAGAGTTTGGGAGGTCGGCTATTAGTTTGTAAGCGGTAGACCTGGGCTTGAGGTAATATATGTAGCATTTTTCAAACTTAACGCTACACATTGTGTAACAGAATTGGATGTTGGCCAATGTGATCCTAGCTTTTTCTCGGTGAGCTACTTCGATTATGCCATTGATAACCTTATATGAGTTTATGGCAAGTTACATGGGGTGGAGTTTGTAATAATGACGGATTTATCAAAAGAGAGTGTCCAGGGGAAACCTAAGTCCACACTCTACGAAGGCAACTACTAGAAAGGGCATGGAATCTCCATAGGGCATGATAAAGTCCTCTTTCCCAGCCAGCTTGAGTTGAATGTCGACTTGGATGAAGAACTCTAGTCGGAAATACTCTATTTTTGCTGGGGTATCTACCCTTCACCTAAACATACCCATGATCTCGGCTAAAGGTGCTTTGCAAAGGACTTCAAGAAAAGAACACTGGCAGGGGCTTTAGAACCTCGGCTAAACCCTAGAAGACACTAGGGTAAAGATTTATAAAGATCTGAGGAGTTTGTTTAAGTTTTTCTAAAGAAACAGGGTTCTAGATCAAATCCCAAACCTAAGTCTATGCAAAAATAGGAATCAAAGGCTAGAATTTGGAAACAAAGCAAGAAGGCCAGACAAGAAATGTAATTCAAAAACCAAGATTGAAGCAGAAAACAGATATGCACACCCAAAACTTCAAATCACTGAGTGAGTGTGTGAAAAATAGTGCACAAATATCTCAAACAAAACATGATTGGCATTCTCAGAAAACAGTACACAGATTCAAGATTTAAGAAATAGAAATGATGACCAGAACATGAAGATGAAAGCGACATGCAACAACGAGTGTAAATAGAAGACAACAACAGACAATGTGCACATGTGGCAGATTAGAAACAAATCCAAAAAAAAAAAGAAAAAAGAATGAGATTAAAGAGAAAGAGGTTGTGAACTTACTGAATAGGGCTGAAAACAAGAACGCCGAAGTAGGGTGCGCCAGAGTCAAACAATGCCTTTGATCTAAATGAAGTAATAAAGGGTTCATTAGAAAAGGCAGTTGCAGAGCTTTGAAGGTTTGAAAATGGAGGTTTTTTAGAGAGAGAAAGTTTGAGTGCAAAGAAAGAACGAGAGAATGCGAAGTGAGAAGACGAAGAGAGAAAAAGAGAGTTTTTGTTAAAATCTGAAAGGACGGCAAAAGAAAATGAATATGCCTTGGACAACGTGTCTGTCAGGCGGCGTGCGCAAAAGCAACGCAGCCTAATACCACGTGTCAGGTACGAACCAATGTAAAAGGGACGCGTGGTGGAAACGGTTGAGAAAACTGTGCGTGACAGCTCATGCGCAGATAAAACTCTTGGAGTTCTTGATTTAATGTAGCAAAAACCTCGGCTAGAGAAATGATCTCGGTTGAAGAACTCAAAGAACTTGGTTCTTGGTCATTGATAAAGATAGACAGTTGAGTCTTGGGAACTTGAAATTGACGAGTCATGATCTCGGTCGAAGGAATGAATGAATTTTAGTCGACATAATATATAAATAGGCGATGTAGGTTTTATCACCTCAGGTTGTTGAAGTAATAGAACATAGGAGGCAGTTGTGGGGACATATTTTGCGAATGACAGAACGTGGCCAAGGTGACATCGGAGTATCATCCGAGATGCCACATGGTCTAGTCTTGATGTCGAGGTGATTTCAGCTAGGCTGAGGTTATCTGCGGAGATAACGAAATCCAAGATGAATGGATAAAGGACAAGAATCCTAGAATAGGAGATGATCTCAGTTTAGATAAAAATAAAGCTCTTATGGAGCTTATCTCTATCTAGTTGAGAGTCCAAGATAAGCATTGAGCCTGAGTTCACTGAAGTGAGGCTTCTACAAAGATCAAGTCAATGCTCGCTATAAAAGTAGGGAACCCCGTAGGTCTTTCAGGTATGTGTGATATACTGTGAGCAGTAAGTTCTCTCTTGTGAGTTAAGCACAATTTGCTATCTTTAAGAGATATTTGATTACAAACTTGAGCGTTGGAGTGCCATCGGGTGGACGAACCACCACCAGATTCTTATCTTTTTGTGACAGGTTGTTCGAGCTTAATTTATTTTGCTGGTGCTCTCCAGCTGAGTTTCTCGTTTGGTTGTATGGTCAAAAATCAAGGCCAACATTGAGTTTATCTATTGAAAACAATAATGTTAAAGTAAAGATTAAAACCAAAACATATTAAGTCAAAATATTTTTGATAATTTTAGTTATTTTCAAAATATGTTTCTACTTCATTCTCAAACTTTTCGTTCCAAAACACTCATTAGCATTTGTCTTGAACTAATACAATACAATAATGTTGAGAACATTAACTAGTGTACCAATTAGTGTATTGACTAGATATAATGTTAGCTAGGTGAGATCGATATTAAGTAATAAAATTTACATATATCTTGTGTCTTAATTAATATGTTAATTAGTACACTAGTTAATATTTTTAACATTATTGAAGATTGTTTTGAAAATTAATTATTTTAATTATTTTTAAATTTTTACAAAATAACGTGTAAAAAATATAGAGAAGAATTATTTTTTTTATAATGACCTTTTTTTTTTTTTTCTTAATATGGTTCCAAAATTAAATATATAATACTACTTGCAAATGAGAAGAAAAAAAATTGAGATCTTGCACATGGTCAACGTAATAATCTATAAAAGCCACACCACGTAAGCAGTGAAACCCAATTGTACTTTTTAACCCGATATCCCTTGACCACCTCGTCGTTGAAACCGAGTCCCATTTTTTTAAAACATAGTTTTTGATTTATTTAAAATGTGAGGTTGACAATTTTACATTAATTAGTTTTTTTTTCTTCAATGACTAAGACATTAATTACAAATATTTATATATATATATATATTAAAAGTTGAGGTGCAACAATGCATAACTAGAAAGCTAACCGTTTATAGGTCTAATAACCACTACATGAAGTTGAAATATTTTAAATTGGAAAGATATAAACAACACACAATCTCAATATCCTGGTTAAACTTATATAACATCACTTTCATAAGTTACTCAAATTTTGTTCATATATTCCAAAAATTATTAATTAATTTTAAATTTAATATTTTAGCATTGTGACAGAGTTAAAACTTAAGGCCCTGTTTGTTTGGAGAGTTAGAGAGGGAATTCGAATTGGTAGTGATGTGGGACCCACTAATATTGTGTTTGTTTTGAGAGATGAGGAAGAGATTGATAGTGAGCTCCGGATTAGGATGGGCCTCCTAAAGGAGATTCGGATTAGCCTCCAAGACTTGGTATTAGGAAAATAATCCGGTGAACTAGAAATTTTTATTTACTTTTAACATGTCGGGAAATTTTTTTTGAATATTGATGTTTAATTTTTTGTATTTTTTGTTAAGTAAAAATCATTATTTTATTTGTTTTATTTTTTTTGAAATTTTTTTTTTATTTTTATTTTTTTTAAAATTTTTTACATGTTTGACATTTTTTTTAAAACATTAATGTTTAGGGTGTGTTTGGTAACGTTTACGTTTTCAGTTTATATTTATAAAAAATTATAAACTGGTTTTTGTTTATTTTTAGAAAAACATAAACAACAAACGCGTTTGGTAATTGACAAAATGTTTTAAAAAATTAAAAATATAAAAAAGAGTGAGAAATGGCAAGCGGCGGCGGAAGACGGTGGTGGAAAGTAGTGACGGTGGGTGGTGGGTAGTTGGTGGTGGTGGGTGGGTGGGTGACGGTGGCGGGTGGTGGGTGGTAGCGAGTGGGTGGTGGTGGTGGTGGTGGTGGTGGTGGCGGCGGCGACGGGTGGTGGTGGCAGGTGGGTAACGGTGGCGGGTGGTGGTGGGTGGGTGGGTGATTGTAGCGGGTGGTGGTGGTAGCGAGTGGGTGGTGGTGGTGGTAGCGCGGGTGGTGGTGGTGGTAAGTGGGTGTGAGATGTGGTGGTGATGGGTGGTGGTGGCGGGTAGGTGGTGGGTGGGTGGGTGGTGTGGCGGGTGGTGGGTGTGTGCAGTCGGTGGTGGTGGTGGTGGTGGTGGTGGTGGTGGTCGGTGGTGGGTGGTAGTGGGTGGTGGCAGTGGGTGGTGGGTAGTGATGGTGGGTGGGCGGGTGGCGGTGGTGTGGAGTGGATGGTGGTGGTGGTGGTGGCGGTGGTGGTGGCGGTGAGTGGCAGGTAGAATGGATGGCGGGGTGGTGGCGGGTAGGTGGTGGTGGTGGTGGTGGGTGGGTGGGTGTGATGTGGTGGTAGGTGGTGGCGGTGGGTGGCGGTGGCGGGTGGTGGTGGCGGTGGTAGTGGGCGGTGGGCGGGTGGGTGGTGGGTGGTGATGGTGGGTGGGTAGGTGGATAGGTGATTGGCGGTGGTGGGTGTGAGTTGGTGGTGGTGGTAGTGGTAGTGGTAATGGTAGTGGTGGCAAGTGGATGGTGTAGGGCGGGTAGTGGTGGGTGGTCGTGGGTAGGTAGCGGGTGGTGGTGGTGGTAGGTGGAGTAGCAGTGGTGGTGATAGGTGGTAGCGAGTGGTTGGTGGCAGGTGGTGGTGGTGGCAGCGAAGGGTAGATGGTGGTGGCGAGTGGATGGCTGGTGGGTGGTGGTGGCAGGTGGGTGGTAAGTGGTGGCGGCAGACGGTGGTGGCGGAAGACGGTGGTGGAAAATGATGGCAAGTGGTAGCTAGTGTTGGGTGGTAAAAAAAAACTCAAAACTCAAAATGGAAACACATTTTTTGTGTTTTCATTTTTTGGCCAAATTTATAAACTGAGACCACTGATTTATAAATCAAAAATTTTACCAAACAAGTTTTTATTTGAGTTTTTTAAATTTTTGTAAATATAAACAGAAAACTGAAAACGTAAGTGTTACCAAACGGCACCTTAATGTTTTTGTATTTTTTATTTGTTTTATTATTTTATATTTATTTTATATAAAAATAATTTAACAATTCCTACACTAACAGCTATCATCAAAACAAACACAATTTTACTTAATCCCCTCACTAACAATCCCCTCATTATTAATCTACTCACTATCAATCCCCTCCATTCTACCTCTGAAAACAAATTTCTAGTAGGTCAATTCTTCGTCCTAGTATATTTTCTTCCAACTGTTTATTTTTCTATCACCTCCACATGCTATTTGAGTTGTTTGTGTTGGTACAATCTTCACTGTATTTAAAAGATTTTAATTCTATTGTGTACAAATCAACAATTAGAATTTAAAGAAATAAAGAAAATGAGAGAATTTGTTTGATTACAAAAATCAAACTCGAAATAATAAGTAAATAAATAAAACAGATTTTATTTTGTTACAAAAACAAAATTGAAATCTGATTTAAACAAATAAATAAATAAATAACAGATTTTATTTTGTTACAACAACAAAATTAAAATCTGATTAAATAAACAAATTAAAAACAGAATAAAATTAAACAACTTACTTGGTTAATTTCTTTAAATAATTTTTCTGATGAAGTCCAGTGTTTAACACTGTGTCCTTAAGACAGATTCGTCCTCTCCACGGTACTTTCAGAATTTGGACGTCTATCTCCCAAGATGAAATGATCTATCAACGAATAAATGCAGCACTACAATTTATTCGTCCGTCGAATACACAAAATGTTTACACTCTTTCTTTCAAAAATAAAATGCAGCAATATGGCAGAGATCTAAAACAGAAGAATGAGTACGAAAATTGGAGTGAAAATCTAAATGGGAGATTGGTCTATTTATAGATGTATAGGTGGCTCTCGGTTTTGAATTAAACAGATACAAACATGTTAGG
Organism: Camellia lanceoleosa; assembly: GCA_025200525.1. NCBI lineage: Eukaryota > Viridiplantae > Streptophyta > Magnoliopsida > Ericales > Theaceae > Camellia > Camellia lanceoleosa. The sequence continues at coordinate 20,494,668 of CM045767.1, read as the reverse complement.
CACTGTTTGGTTTGAAATTCAAACAGATTTAAATCTGTTGGTTTCAAAAACAGGAAGGGCCCTGTTTAGATGAACAATAAATCCAAATCAGTTTAATTTTGTTTGAAAACGGGAAGGGCCTTGTTTGGATGAACATTAAATCCAAACCAATTTAATTTGAATTCTTTCAAATGTTTTTGGTCCAAAAAGATTAGTATTGGGCCGAACAAGCCCAACCTCACACCACGCACTGCCAGCCCAAGCCCGGCCAGGACGGACGGCATGGCCAATACAGTGGTGGTTTTTGGGTCCAATGGGTCTAGCCCATTTTGCCCATAACCTCTCCCTCTAAAACACTTGAGTACCCCTTGGGGCACACCCCAAGTACCAAACTCATGCCTCATAAACCCTCTCAAAACCTCCCACCAAATCAATGTGGGACAAGCTTTATACAAACCTTTAAGGAATTTCCACCAAAACTCCATTTCCATGGAGCATACTTTGGCTTCAATTTCTCATTCACTCGGTAATGGTTTTAAGCAACCAAATATACCACGTGAATCACAACGCGGCATAGAACACGTTACCATTTTGACCCGTGTAAATCGATGCACGGGGCCCACCGTAAAATTAGACCAAACTTTGGAAAAAATTCTAGTTTTATCTAGAATTTTATAACCATTTCCAACAATCCCCCACATGAATGGAATTTGATGACAACGGAAATGCAACAATATGCAAACTTAACGAAAGAGTATAAGTCGAAAATATCTTGCATTAGGATAGGTAGTTTTCAGCCTTGAACCTTCCCTAGTGATAACCTATCGGACTTACTTGCTAACCAATGGACGCGATGCCTTGAATTGTTTAGCCGTTTGTGTAAGCCAAGACAATAGATTTCACACAAAATATCTTCTGACACATCATGGTTCTCACTGTTGTGTTCATTTTGGCCTTGAACGCACCTGATTTTCATGAGTATTTCTAGAGAATGTAGCCTCTTTCATTCTCATAGAACCGGCCCCAGTTCAACACTGATATAGGTGATTCTTATTGTGAGTATCTCCTTATACTCGTCTTGATTTTATACCTTAATCAAAATATAAGTAATCATTAAAAGCAAAGCTTATCCTTACACCCCTGCAGACAACATATGTTTCAGATATCACTCTCACCATAGGAATGGGTAGGAATTTTAATCCCTTGGTGATTTCTGACGAGCCATACATAACTTAGTTGTCCCTTTGAACTTAGTTCTTGGGATCTCCAGTCATATAAGTAAGGTTATCATTATGACGACTCTTATGTAATAGGTTTTAATCCCATCCCTTTTGATGAACTATACACTAGCTCTTTTGTCAAACCTTTTGTTAACGGATCCGCAATATTCTCTTTAGATTTTATATAATCTATTGAGATTATTCCGTTTGACAACAATTGCCTTACGGTATTATGTCGACGACGAATATGTCGTGACTTACCGTTATACATGTGATTCTGTGCTCTGCCTATTGCAGATTGAATATCACAATGAATGCAAATAGCTGGCACAGGTTTTGGCCACATTAGAATGTCTTCTAAGAAGTGACGAAGCCATTCTGCTTGTTCACCTGCTTTGTCTAAAGCAATGAACTCGGATTCCATTGTGGATCGTGCGATGCAAGTTTGTTTCATGGACTTCCAAGAAACAGCAGCGCCTCCTAGAGTAAAGACATATCCACTAGTTGATTTTGAATCTTTACTATCCGATATCCAATTGGCATCACAATAACCTTCAAGTACTGCTGGATATCGAGTAAAATTCAAACCATGATCACGGGTGAATCTTAGATATCTAAGAACCCGAATGATCGCTTTCCAATGGTCTTCTCTGGGGTTACTAATGTACCTACTCAATTTACGGATAACATAACCAATATCAGGACGAGTACAATTCATTAGGTATATTAGGCTTCCAATGATTTGGGAGTATTTTAACTGAGACACTGCATCACCTTTATTTTTCGATAAATAAAGACTGATGTCTACAGGTGTTCTTGCTAAATTCAAATCATCCTTGATAAATTTATCAAGAATTTTCTCAATATAATGAGATTGAGATAATGCATATCCGTCAGATGTTTTAGTAATTTTTATTCTTAATATAACATCTGTGACCCCCATATCTTTCATATCAAATCTTTTGTTAAGCATTTGCTTAGTTGATTTGATCATGTTTTAACTGCTTCCAATGATAAGTATGTCATCCACATAAAGACAAACTATGACATATCCTTGGTCAGTGTTTTTAACATAGACGCATTTGTCACATTCGTTTATCTTAAACCCATTAATAAGTATTGCATGATCAAATTTTTCATGCCATTGCTTAGATGCTTGTTTTAATCCATAAAGGGATTTTACAAGTCGATAAACTTTCTTTTCTTGCCCTGATACTACAAACCTTTCGGGTTGCCCCATATAGATCTCTTCATTTAGATCACCGTTTAAGAAAGCTGTCTTAACATCCATTTGATGTATTTCTAAATTAAACAACGCTGCTATAGAAATAAGCATGCGAATGGATGTTATTCTTATCACAGGGGAATATGTGTCAAAATAATCCAGACCTTCTTTTTGCCTGTAACCTTTAACTACAAGTCTTGCTTTATACTTGTCAATTGAACCATCTGCTTTCATTTTTTCTTGAATATCCATTTATATCCAAGAGGTTTAGATCCTGGTGGAAGATCCACCAATTCCCAAGTATGATTTTGCATAATGGATTCAATTTCATTATTAAAAGCCTTTTTCCACAAAGGTGCTTAAGGACCTGTCATTGCTGCCTTAAAGCTTTGAGGTTCATTTTCTAACAAGTATGTCAGAAAATTTGGACCAAAGGATTTTGATGTTCTCGCTCTCTTACTTTTTCTTGGTTCATCATCAGTTAAATCCTGTTGGCTGAGACCATTACTAGTCTCTTGTGTTTGATTGTCATTAGTCGTTTGACTTTGTGTACAATCATAAGTTCTTTTCTATAAACTTAATTCCTGTCTTTTCTTGTAAGGAAAGACATAAAAAACACAGCATTCCTTGACTCTATAATAGTGTTTGCATTTATATCAGATATTTCTGATTTATAAGTCAGAAATCGATATGCACTACTATTCTGAGCATAACCAATAACACACAATCTACTGTTTTTGGTCCAATCTTAGTCTTTTTAATTAGAAACAGGAACTTCAACTTTTGCTAAACACCCCCACACTTTCAAGTATTTGTAGGAAGGTGGTCAACCTTTCCATAATTCATAAGGAATTCTTTTGGTTTCCTTGTGGGGTATTCTATTAAGAACATAATTTGCAGACAATATTGCTTCCCCCCACAAGTTCTGTGGTAAACCTGAACTTAGTAACATGGCATTTATCATTTCTTTTAGGGTTCTATTCTTCCTTTCAGTAATTCCATTTTGTTGTAGAGAATAAGGGGCTATAGTTTGGTGAATAATGCCATATTGTGCACAAAATTCATTTAATGGTGCATCATATTCACCACCCCTATCACTTCTAACAATTTTAATGGTTTTATTAAGTTGATTTTCAACTTCTGTTTTGTAGAGTTTAAACATTTATAAGGTTTCATCTTTACTTCTAAGTAAATAAACATAATAATATCTTGTGCAGTCATTGATAAATGTTATGAAATACTTTTTGCCTCCTCTAGGTTGAATAAATTTTAGATCACATACATTAGTATGAATTAATTCTAGAGGTTTAGTTTTCCTTTCAACTGATTTAGATGGAGCCTTAGTTAGTTTTGCTTCTACACAAACTTCACATTTATGATTAGGATTAATTTCAAACTTTGGTATATAATTCAAACCAATTAATCTACGCAAAGCATCATAATTTACATGACCTAATTTACCATGCCATAAATTCGACTCAAGAATATAAGCATAAGATGTGTTATTCTCATTCATAGCAACTTTTGGTACAACTGTCATTACATTTAGCTTAAAGAGACCATCACTGATGTATCCCTTACCAACATACATACCATTCTTTGTTAATACAAATTTATTAAACTCAAAGACAAGCCTAAAACTATTTTTACTTAACAAAGAACCATAAATTAAATTCTTCCGGATGTCAAGTACATGCAGTACGTTGTTGAGGGTCAGTTTTTTTTCTGATGTCATCTTCAAGATCACTTTTCCTTGTCTAGCCACAGTAGAAGTAGAAGAATTTCTCATGAAAAGTTGTTCACCATTTGCAGCCTCTTTGTAGGTAGTGAACATCTTCTTGTCCGCACATATGTAACGAGTTGCTCCAGTGTCAACCCACCACTCTTTGGGATTTCCAACCAAGTTAGCCTCAGACACCACGGCAGAGAGATTGATGTCATTCACTCCATCAGAGATGTAATCCAATTCTGTTACATTGGCCTGGTTGGTGGTCTTCTTACTTGTACTTTCATGATCCTTCCTAGGACGGCGGCAGTCAGAAGCTCGGTGTCCAGTCTTGCCACAGTTATAGCATTTTCCTTTGAATTTCTTGTTGCCATTGTTGTTGCCTTGTTTAGGACCATCTCCAGTAAACTTTCTCTTTTTGTTATGTGGTTTTTGAACTTGTTCAACCACATTAGCCTTGGACTCAATGAGATTTTTTCCATTCCTCTTTTCAAATTTCTTGCTATCTTCCTCAATTCTTAATCTTACAATCAACTCATCCATAGTCATCTCTTTGCGTTTATGTTTTAAATAATTTTTGAAATATTTCCAAGCCGGTGGTAACTTTTCCATCAAAACAGCGACTTGGAAAGATTCGCTAAGAAACATACATTCTGAATGAATATAATGCAAAATTATCTGAAAATTTTGAAATTGAGATATTACCGTTTGGGAGTCTACCATAACAAAATCCAGAAATTTACCGACGACAAATTTCTTTGTGCCGGCATCTTCGATCTTGTATTTCTTCTCCAAAGAATCCCATAATTCTTTTGCTGACTTCAGAGGACTGTATACATTATACAGTATGTTGTCAAGGCCATTGAGGATATAGTTTCTGCACAGGAAATCTGAATGTTTCCAAGCATCTATAGCAGCAACAACTTGCCGATCACTTTCACCCTCTTTAAGTGCTGGAGCTTCTTCATGGAGAAACTGGGCCAAATTAAGAGTTGTAAGATAGAACAAAGATCTTCTCGCCATCTCTTAAACTTCGATGCTAAATTTTTCGCTTTTTCTCCATGATTGACAGTAGATGAATATGGTTCTAGATAGGGACCGATATTGGTGTAACAATAGAGTACCACCGCCAAATGCGCTTCAGGTTGTAGTAGCCATACTCTCGACACAAAAGTCGAAAAAAATTAAAACACAAATTAATTTTCTAGTTACTAAAATCAGAAAATAAATTATAATACAAAATAATTTTATTTTCCTTGTTACTAAAACTAGAAAAATAAAATACAAAAATAATTTTCTGTAATACCAAATAATATTATGCAATTGTTAATGACACCAGTATATTACTACTAGTTGTCAAAGAAAAGAGACAGTATATTACTACTATCTATCAAATAGCATAAATCACTATTTATTTTTCCAACTAGAATATTACTTTAAAAAACAGAAAATTAAATACAATGAGGATACCAAAAAGTAAGAATCTGTCTTAAGATTGTTGGTACAATCTTCACTGTATTTAAAAGATTTTAATTCTATTGTGTATAAATCAACAATTAGAATTTAAAGAAATAAAGAAAATGAGAGAATTTGTTTGATTACAAAAATCAAACTCGAAATAATAAGTAAATATAAAACAGATTTTATTTTGTAACAAAAACAAAATTGAAATCTGATTTAAATAAATAAATAAATAACAGATTTTATTTTGTTACAAAAACAAAATTAAAATATGATTAAATAAACAAATTAAAAATAGAATAAAATTAAACAACTTACTTAGTTAATTTCTTTGAATAATTTTTCTGATGAAGTCCAGTATTTAACACTGTGTCCTAAAGATGCATTCTTTCTCTACTTGTACTTTCTGAATTTGGACGCCTATCTCCCGTGATGAAATGATCTATCAATCTAATAAATGCAAAGACTACAATTTATTCATCCGTCGAACACACAAAATGTTTACACTCTTTCTTTTAGAAATAAAATGCAGCAATATGGCAGAGATCTAAAACAGAAGAAGGAGTACGAAAATTGGAGTGAAAATCCAAATGGGAGGCTGGTCTATTTATAGATGTATAGGTGGCTCTCGGTTTTGAATTAAACAGGTACTGTACCTGTTCAATTTGAATTAAACAGATGTATAGGTGGCTCTCGGTTTTGAATTAAACAGGTACTGTAGCTGTTCAATTTGAATTAAACAGATACAAATAGGTTAGGCACTGTTTGGTTTGAAATTCAAACAGATTTAAATCAAGGTTCAAAACGGAAAGGCCCTGTTTGGATGAACAATAAATCCAAACTAGTTTAATTCTGTTTGAAAACAGGAAGGGCCTTGTTTGGATGAACATTAAATCCAAACCAATTTAATTTGAATTCTTTCAAATGTTTTTGGCCCAAAAAGATTAGTATTGGGCCGAACAAGTCCAACCTCACACCACGCATTCGCGCCCAAGCCTGCCCGGATGGCGACGGCGTGCGCGTGTGGTGGTTTTGGGTCCAATGGGTCTAGTCCATTTTGCCCATAACCTCTCCCTCTAAAACACTTGGGTACCCCTTGGGGCACACGCCAAGTACCAAACCCATGCCTTATAAACCCTCTCAAAATCTCCCACTAAATCAATGTGGGACAAGCCTTATACAAACCTTTAAGGAATTTCCACAAAAACTCCATTACCATGGAGCATACTTTGGTTTCAATTTTCCATTCACTCGGTAATGGTTTTGAGCAACCAAATATACCATGTGAATCACAACGCGGTATAGAATGCGTTACCACTTTGACCCGTGTAAATCGATGCATGAGGCCTACTTAAAAATTAGACCAAACTTAAAAAAAAATTCTAATTTTACTTAAAATTTTATAACCATTTCCAACAATTTGTATAGAGGAGTGCTAGACATGCCTCACCTCGCCTTTACAAGTCGCTCAAATTTGGTTCATACACTCTGGAATCTATTTTTATCAGTTGGCCAACAACCAAAACTTGGTTCATATACTCTAGAGCTCATCAACTCGTTGTCAGTTATTTTTTAGTTAGATACTTTAACAATCCCAACAACCACCACAAAAAATAGCTTAAAATAAATAACTATATACAACTTAAAATGGGAGGAAAATAATTAATTCATAATCAATTTTGAGTTGGGCTTAAACTTGATAGAACTTGAAGCTCTCATGGGACCATTACAAATCACGTATCGATAATTCGAATTATTCATTTTATAGGAGCTTTCATATCTTTGATCCATAAAATAAATTAAGTCGATCCAATAATGAGCATTTTTATTTTATTGTATTTGTCTAAAAGAAAAAGAATGCTCTATTTTCAAAAAATATTTTGTCATCTATTTTTTGAGATAAATGCATTAAAATGAAAAGATTTTTATTATAGTATCAATATAAATATTTTTCATGAATGATATACATTAAGAACCTACAAAATAAACAGTTTAAAGATCATGATTATTATATCTACTTAATTTTTTTCACAAATATTTATACTAAAACATACAAATAAATAATTCAAATTATCAAAATAAAATAAGTCTCTCAAATTTAAATTTGAGAGAATACTCAATTTTTGCCTTTCATAAAGAACAACATTATACAGAAGTAGTTCACTTAGAGCATCTCCAACGGTTCATCAAATTTTTTATCAAATCTGAGTAAAAAAATCACTCTTTCCTCAATTTGATACCAGAGGCTCTAATGGTTCACCAAATATCAAATTTGCCTGGGACAACCGGTTGGTCGACCAGTGAGGGAAATTTTTTTTTTTTTTGAACGAATTGAACTTTTTTGTTGAACTTTTTGAACTTTTTCCGGGACAACCGGTTGGTCGATCGGTGATCGGTCAATTTGCTAGGTTAGGCAAAATTTTATTTATTTATTTTTGAACGGTTTGAACCAGAAATGTTGAACTGTTTGAACTCTTTTCAGGACAACTGGTTGGGCAACCGGCCGGTCAACCGGCTGGTCGACCGATTGGTCTCCCCTAACTGTCAGGAACAGTGATTTGGTGAAATGTTTCGCCTGTTCTCAGTTTGATGAAATGTTTGGTGAAATCTCATTTTGATATCGATTTGGTGCAACCGTTGGAGCACCAAACAATAACTTTTTCATCAAATTTTAAATTTATACTAAGTTTGATGAACCGTTAGAAATGATCTTACCTAATCCCCAAGTGAGATAGTATTTTGTTCAATTTCATTTTCGTCAAACATAACCATACTTGGCTTACGGCATCCCTTTGACAAAGATGACATTTAAAAAGTCTCCAAAAACGAAAAATTATTTCAACGTTTAGAGACATCACGTGATCACATTTTAGAGACGTGATTATATTTTTAATTAATTATAAATTATTATATTTATTTATGTTTGTTAATTATTTAATATAAAATTATAAATTTTATTCTTTTCATCAAGCACATTACACTTGAAGTATCATGTGACCGTATTCAAGAACTATTCAGCTTGTTTGTTTTTATTTTTTAGAAAATACTTTTCAGAAAATTTTACTTTTTTATTTATGTATTTTTTTATTTTTACTGAATTTTTTAAATATTTTAAGTAAATTTTTTACTTTTTAGACACACCTAAAATAAATAGACTTAAAAAGTAAAAAAAAAATTGTAAAAAAAATCTTTTAAAAATTCACTAAATATCAAAAATATAAAAAAAAAATACAAAAATTCAATACATTTTTTATATTTTTATGTATTTATTAATTTTTAAAATATTTTTTGACAAATTTTTTACTTTTTAGATACATCTAACTAAGGTGCATCTAAAAAAATATAAAAAAAATGTTTAAAATTTTAAAAATATTCATTAAAAACAAAAGAATACGAAAATCAAAAAATTTAATTTTCAAAAAATTTAATTCAAAAAACTCAAACCAAACATACTGATTATAATATCTTTTAAAAGTGTAAAAAAAATTAATTTATTGATTTATTTAAAACGCGTCACTTCTTTATTTTTTTTATATATCTTTTTATAATAAATAAATAAATAAAATCATGTTTTTTTTCCTTCCCAAAACAATTCTAAATAAATTCAACTCAAACACGCGCTTAATTTCATCGAAAAATTACAAAAATATTTTAGACCACTAATTAGTGGTGACTCTAATGATGTGACAGTGGATTCCACCCACTGCCACATATGTTTTGTGCCTTGTTTGTTTGTTTTTTTTTTTTTTTTTTCAATTGCCACCTCACTAGTGGTGGGATTAGTGATGACAATTTAGGCCAAGTTTGGGAACACCCCAAAAAGCTAAAAAGTCAAAAAGTTACTCAAAAAGTTAAAAAGTTATTACTATTCACCAAAAGTCAACAATTACGGCTGCACAATTTCAAATTCTAATTTTTTCCTACAAACCAATTTTTACAATTTTTTATTACACATTTTTTCATAAAAAGTCAAAAAGTTAACCCAAACATTCATATTTTCAACCTCAACTTTTTAGTCTAAAAAGACAAAAAGTATACTTATTTAGGACACCCCAAACAATCCCTTAGTGGTCTATAGCATTGCTCTGAAAAATTATTTCAACGTTTAGAGACATCACGTGATCACATTTTAGAGATGTGATTATATTTTTAATTAATTATAAATTATTATATTTATTTATGTTTGTTAATTTGATTATATTTTTAATTAATTATAAATTATTATATTTATTTATGTTTGTTAATTATTTAATATAAAATTATAAGTTCTATTCTTTTCATCAAGCACATTGCACTTGAAATATCATGTGACTGTATTCAAGAACTATTCAGCTTGTTTGTTTTCATTTTTTAAAGAACACTTTTTAAAAAATTTTACTTTCTTATTTTTTGTATTTTTACTGAATTTTTTAAATATTTTAAGTAATTTTTTTACTTTTTAGACACACCTAACATAAATACACCTAAAAAGTAAAAAAATTGTAAAAAAATCATTTAAAAATTCACTAAATACCAAAAATATAAAAAAAAATACAAAAATTCAGTACATTTTTTGTATTTTTATGTATTTATTAATTTTTTAAAATATTTTTTATAAATTTTTTATTTTTTAGATACATCTAACTAAGGTGCATCTAAAAAAGTAAAAAAAAATGTTTAAAATTTAAAAAGTATTCATTAACAACAAAAGAATATGAAAATCAAAAAATTTAATTTCCAAAAACTTTAATCTAAAAAACTCAAACCAAACATACTGATTATTTTAAAAGTTTAAGAAAAATTAATTTATTGATTTATTTAAAACGCGCCACTTCTTTATTTTTTTTTTTTATATATCTTTTTATAATAAATAAAAAAAAAAAATCACGTTTTTTTTTCTTACCAAAACAATCCTAAATAAATTCAACTCAAACACGCGCTTAATTTCATCGAAGCTACCTGCCTTACCCAACACGCCGGCTCCTCACCCTTTCTAGAACAAAACCAAAATTCAACACCACCACGCCCTTTTACCTTGTCACCTTCGCCATTGCCGACCCTTTCAAACCCATCCATATCTTCCAATCTATATTATCTCTCACTTCTCTTCATATTGCTACCAAAAATTTTGAATTCAAACTTTCAAAACACACACCACAAAACAAAAACAAAAGCGAACCAAACATGAGTACTCATTTGTTCGTAACTCTGATTTTAACCTCACTTTTCTCAAATTCAGTGGCGCATTTGCCTCACTTCTTCCCCAACATGTCTTCAATTCCACACAATCTCATCCCAAACTCGACCTTAGGAATTTGGAACAGTTTTCAAAATCTCACCGGCTGTCACGCCGGCCAAAAAATCGACGGCTTGGCTCGAATCAAAAACTACTTTCAATACTTCGGCTACATCAATATTTCTTCAACTAACTTCACAGATGATTTCGACGATGCTCTCGAGTCGGCTATCAAGACTTACCAGCTCAATTTCAACCTCAACGCCACCGGAGAGCTCGACGAGCAGACCATGAACCACATCGTGAAACCCAGATGCGGCGTCGCCGATATAATCAACGGCTCGAGCTCAATGAACTCTGGGAAATCATCGAGTAATCTCATCCACACCGTATCTCACTACTCCTTCTTCCCTGGAACCCCACGTTGGCCTGACAGCAAGCGCGATCTGAGCTACGCCTTCCAGCCGGAGAACCAGCTCTCGGATACAGTCAAAGCTGTGTTCGCGAGAGCCTTCCTGCGTTGGTCTGAAGTCATACCCATGACCTTCAACGAAACGTCGTCGTTTGCCGACGCCGACATTAAGATCGGCTTCTTTAGCGGCGATCACGGCGACGGCGAGCCGTTCGACGGCGTGTTGGGGACTTTGGCTCACGCGTTCTCGCCGCCGAGTGGGAGGTTTCATTTAGACAGCGCCGAGAACTGGATAGTCACCGGAAACATTGGCGATTCCACGGCGGCCTCAGCCGTGGATTTGGAGTCTGTGGCGGTGCATGAGATTGGGCATTTACTGGGTTTGGGTCACTCGTCGATCGAATCGGCGATTATGTACCCGTCGATATCGTCAGCGACGAGGAAAGTTGAACTCGTGAGCGATGACATACAGGGGATTCAGTCTTTATACGGGTCGAACCCGAATTATAACGGGTCGTCGACATTGACGACTCAACAGAGAGAGACTAGTAGTGCTGGGTCAAACTTTATGGATCGATTGTGGGGTATGAGGTTACTGTTATTGGGTGTTGGATTTGTGTTCATTTTGTAAAATTTATTTATTCATTTATTTATTTATTATGTTTTGGTTTTTTTTAAAGATTTATATATACATAGAGAGTGGTGTACTGATACATTTGTGAGCTCTGTGGTTGTTTTTTCATTGGTTTCATTAACACGATATGTTGATTCTTATAGGGAAATTATAATTCAGTTGGTTTTAAAAAAAATATTTATAGATACATAGAAAAGTTTACAATTTTAATTATTAATATTTATAAATTTTACTACTTTTGTCTACACTGAATTATATTTTTCCCATTCTTATATTACCAAAAAAAAAAAAAAAGAATGAAAAATTGTTTGTAACATTAACCTTTTTTTCCTTGTATAAAATGTTGAGATGAAAATTTTGCAAGAAAACTGAAATTTTAATTACTTTTGTAACAAATTTTAATTTTTTTGTATTTTTTACTTTTTATAAGCAACATAAAATTTACTTACTATGCAATCATGAGTTGTACAAGAAAATAAATTTTCTTGTAACTTTGACCACTTTCATGGTAAAAAAATTCAAAAAAAAAAAAATATTTTTTGTTTCATTTCAGTGGCTTTCTACTATTTTCATCTTAACCAAACTTAGCCTAATAAAATTTTGTTTGGTTTGAATTTCAGATTCTGTTATTAATTTTTATTTTTTTGAAATCAACTAAAACTAATTTAGTGAAACAAAAATGAGAAATAAAAAATACTTATCATTTTTATATGATTTACTTTTTTTAACGTGAAAATAATTTTTAGAAATTAAATATATATTTTTATTTTTATTGTGGAGAAGTGATTTGGAAATACTCTTCTGATCTTGGGGAACGCTCGTGATCCTCTTCTGGTCACCTGAAAAGGAATAAACACTCCGATCGGGGGTGTCGAAATTAGCACTCCGACGGACAAGTCAGTATCCACACTCAAGAATGCTTGTATTCTAAGTTAAGCACAACAATTCTCATATACCTTTCTTAGTCTGTTGTTCCTTTATTTATACTTGTTTCCTGGGCCTCGTGGCCATGCCCACTTGTCACTTATTATCCTCTTATTTACTCGGCTCCATAGTTCAGTATCTATTCGGCCCATCTATTGTATTCGACATCCTTAATGTGCAGGGTAGAGCCGTGTAATATCTGTCTTCTAGAGTACGCTTCTGATTACTCCAATCATCCGGCTCCCACAATTGCCCCCCAAACACCTCGCTAGCATCAGTTAGTTGGCGTGTTTGGCTAGAAGTCAAAAATTCGGCCGTTAATCCTCTTCCCGATGAGTGTCAGAACGCGTACGTGCTTTTTGGTCATTGTAATGCTTTTCCGCCCCATTCGTGCTTCTCTCGCATTTATTACGATTTGAAACTTAAGTCGCTTCGAAAACATGCTTTTTCAAATATTTGAACCTCCTAGACTGCCAGTCGGTATCTCTTCATCGACGCGTTTTCTGCAACTCCTATCCGTTCTCTCCTTGTCTCTTTTGCCTTTCGTAAGTTTTCTTCTCTTCTCCTTGCAATCCTGTTTTTCGTATTTATTTTTGATTTAGAATATCCTCGAGTCATCGCTAGAATGGCTAAGCATTTGAAAGACCTCCTTTCCGAGAGTCGAATTTCTGGGTTCCGAAGACATTTTTCAATTCCTGAGGATATCCATCTTATTCTGGTAACGGACAATACCCTTGATATGGAGAGGGACGACCAAAATACAATCGTCTTCCCTCTCTTGTCTATTGCGGAAGGTGGAGTTCGCTTTCCCCTACATCTATTTCTCAGGGCCGTCCTCCGCTATTGGAGTCTAATTCCTTCGCAACCTAATGTGAACTTTTTTCGAATCGTAATGGGAATCGTAGAGTTGAACCGGTGTCTCAGGATCAACCTTGGCATTCCAAATGATTAAGATCGCTATGCTTTAGCCAAATCCTCCAGTCAGCTCGGGCACTACTTTCTCAGGGCCAAGGACACTGACCATCACTTGGTGACAATGTTTGCCAGCTTTGGCAAACGAGTTGACGATGTAATGGTCAATGTCCGAGGCAATTGGGAATTTGGCGAAGACGAAGATCGCCTAGACCCTATTCCCAGACGGAGGGGTGAACCAGGTTGCCGTGTAACTCCTTGTTTGTTGATCTTTCTTTTATGCGGCTTTTTCTCCAAGCCTTACCCTTTGTTCTTGCAGACAGTAAGTTGAAGAGGATTTTGACCTCGGCTGACGACGCAGTCCTTGCGGAAATTAAAACAACACTAAAGTACTTTGGCCGTCCAAACGTACAGAAACAAGGGAGAGCCGCCCATATTCTGCTGCGGTACGAGCCTACTTATACCACATTCTCGGCCGCGGACGATATTCCGATCCCAACCGGTGAACAGCACCTTGCGGCTCTTGTTTTCCCCAACTTCAAGACCCCCAGGCAAATTGGTCTTGAAGCTTCTGATTCGGAGCAAGACTTAAAACCGGTGGTTGAAGTAGTTGCCAAATCAACGATATTCTCTGCGGAGGCCGAAGAGGTCAACGAAGCTCTGAAATCAGCGTTTGCGACAGCCGATCTTAACGAGCCTCTCCGTCCTCTTCGGGTCGGGCGGAGTTTTCCTTCGGAGATATTTTTATATAACTTGGGAGATCTACCTGGCGCTTTTTCTGAAGGCATGACTGGGGAAAATCTCATGCAAATGGCGAGAAAGAGAAATGCCGAGCGAATGGCCGCCCGAAAGAAAGCCGAGGCCGCTCATTATGAGCCTGCCCCGGTTAAATCTTTTCAACCGGTTACTAAAGAAGAAACGACTCAAGTTGTTGTGGCCGAGACGGAGGGAGCTAAACAGCAAGTTACGGAAAAACGGCCGGTTTCAAAAGAGTGGGGCGAACAACGTTCCGCCGAGGGAGAGGCCAGCTCAGAGGATAGCCCTGCTGACAAACGGCCTTGCTTAGAGGAGTCCGACGTAGTTGTCCCCTTCGTTGTTCAACCAAAGATCAAAGACACGCCAATCTCCTCTGACGCATCTGCCATGAAGGATCCGGTATGGCGTTGAGCTTACGCCTGGCTCGCCATCAATGACAAGGCCACCTTCAAAAGAGCCGATTGGTAGCTATAGCGTTCACGCCCAAATTTCCGTATAATGTATGTATACTTTCTTTTTTGCTCGTTTGGTTTGGTTTGCATACGACGTTGTTTGATGTGGTGATCCAAACTTGTTTTGCAGACGGTTGGAAGGATAGCCAAACTAGGCCGCCGGCAGCGTAATGCCATTGAAAGAATTGGCCGCTTAAAGTTTGAAGCTGAAGGTGAAAGAAGTAGGGCCGAGTTCGAGGTGATGAGAGCCGCAATGGAAAGTGCTCGAGCCGAAGCTAAAAATGAGAGGGCTTGGACTGCTGACCAGCTCAGATCCGAAGCCAAGGATAGAGCGAACGCGAGCGAGGAGTCGCTCAAGTTAACCTAGGAGGCGCTTTCCAAGGTAGAGGCCGAGTTAGAAGAATTGAAGGCGGCCAAGGAAAAAGCCGAATCTGAAGCTTCTACAGCGCTAGAAGCTAAGAAGAGCGCCGCCTTGAAGAATATGTAGATGAGGTCCCCAAATTCGAGAATCGGGGATTCAAACATGGGTGGCTCAAAGCCCTTGCTGCCGCTGGAGTTACATTGGCCTTGCCAATTCCATACGAGCAAGTGGACGTTCAACCACTTGAGTCTGATCCCGAGGATTGATTTGGGAGACATTCTAGTTTTATTAGGTATCTTTAATTTCGACGTACGTTTTTGTTTAGTGGATCCTTGTTAGTTCAAGGTAATTTTTATGTATAAATTAGTTACTATCTATGCTCAATTTATTAATGAAAATTCCCTTCCCATTTCACTATTATTTGTACGAAGTTTTTAATATTAATGAAGAGTTTTGCCTTTCACTACTTTGGATAAAATGATTACTGTCTGTTGTGCCTTCTAACTAGTGATTGGATAACAGTGTAATCTTGGCAATTATATTAGTTAAACTTTGATTTATCCGAACAAGTAAATGGACTCTTGGTGCCGAATAGGACTAGTAAATCGATTCATGAAGCGGTTGCGGCACTCAAACCGAATAGATTGATGAATCTGCCCTTGCCCTAGCTAGTTCATGAACATTAAACGCCGAATCATACAATATTGATTAGTCGATTCGTGAAGTGGCTGAGGCACTCAAGCCGAATAGATTGATGAATCTACCCTTGCCCCAGCTGCTTCACGAATATTAAACGCCGAATCATACAATATTGATTAGTCGATTCATGAAGCGGCTGCAGCACTCAAGCCAGATAGATTGATGAATCTGCCCTTGCCCCAGCTGGTTCACGAATCTTAAACGCCGAATCATACAATATTAGCGGCTACGGCACTCAAGCCGAATAGATTGATGAATCTGCCCTTGTCCCAGCTGGTTCACGAATGACCTTACGGAAGTTAAGACTGCCGAATAACAGTGTTTGATGGGGGCATGACTCGGTCAACGCTGGGCTGTTGAGGTTTTGATATTAATGAGATTGCCTCGGTGGCGCTGCCCTTGTAAGGAATAAATGAATGAAGGTCCTATCTATGTGCTCAGAGAGAAACTCAGTTCAGGTCTTTAATGAAGAATAAACAAGCGTGAATGTCGAATAGACTCTTCTTTAACAGCAAAGGGGAAGCGAGGACACTAGCTGAGTTGGGAGGAGACATAAATCGAAGTGGCAAACCTTCGCGGGCGGGAGGCAGGATTTCGAGGGATCGGGAGAGACATGAATCTCCTCGTCGTCAAAGTAGGTCGCCTAGGAGGGACAAAGAGCCACAAGGCAAATCCCCGCAACCTCATTCTGGAAGGGAGTCCAGTGCGAACCCATGCCCATTGAGCTTTGCAATCTTCGTGGGGAATAGACCCATGACAGATACAGACTCGATCGTTCAAGATTCAAGTGTGGCGGTCGAATTTGCTCGACAGATTTTTCCTCCCAAGGTCCAGCAGTCGATGGTAGGTCGGCAAGACTTTGAAGTGTTTCGTGAAGGCATTCATGGTGCGGTGAAGGGGCTCTACACCGCCTACGAAATCGGCATGCATCTCTGTGCTGCCCACCAAGAAATAGAGAAGAGCGATGAATGCATCCAAAGCTTGGAGGTTCGCATGGAAGAGGCTGAGCATGAGCTAAGGAAGGTCAAGGCTGTTCAGACACAACCCGTCGGACAGGCTAACCTAATTGTGGAAGAAAGGGTCACCGAACGGCTTATCAGTACCGCGCTCGCCAATCGAGATACAGTGAGCATGTTTGCAATGGAATCTGCGAAGGGGAGGGCCTATGAAAAAGGCTTCCACGATGGCCGGAAAGTAGGAATACAGAAGACCAAGGAAAAACTCGCCGAGGAAGTTTGCCGATGCAAAAATCGTGGATTTAAGCACGGTTGGATCAAGGCGCTTCAGGCTGAAGAAGCTCTTAAAGCAACAAGCGTCGACTCGGCATTGCCACTGTACCAACATAAACATTTTCCGTTTGCCACCTTTGAAGTCAAGCAGAGTGAAGATGAGGGCGACGTTGCGTAAAAACACTCAATGTAACGTTCGAACGCAGATCGCGTTCATAACTATGTAATTATTGCCTGTTTGAATAAAATGTCGTATTTTAAAAGCTTCATTGTAATTTACATTCGGCATACACGTGTTTGCATGTGTTTCATTTATAAACATTGACCGGCCCGAGTCAACTAGGCATTTTAATTCCGAACGGTTATATGCCGGCTTGTCCCGAGCATTCTTCATTAAATATATATTTGGCATGTGTTATGCACGGTCAATCGCACCGATGAGGCTCCGAATTCGGAGGCTCAACCGGTCCAAAGGCGTCATGCGCCAGGGGCTCTGAATTCGGAGACAGTCCATCTATAATTTGTCGTTTATATACTTAGGCAATTTTAACTCCAAAGAAGTCAAAAATTAGTACATGGACTGGCTGTGGCCAATACCGCTCGGCGTCCGTCTTTTGGAGTTCAATGTTAATGAAATCGCCTCGGGGCCACTGCAAGGTTTTTAGAAATAAATCGCCTCGGACTTTTCACTCCAATGACGCCGCTTACTGTGCTCAGACTCGATTTAAAACGATTTTGTTGCATAGGGTTAGATAAGTGTGAATGTCGAATGGAGTTTTTCTTCAGCAGCAAAGGAGAAGCTCGGACTCTGGCTGAGCTTGACATTGCAATGAATCGCAGTAGAGAACCCACTCGCGTGGGAGGTAGGACGTTCAAAAAACGGGAAAAACGTCAGCCTCTAAGTCGTCAAAGCAGATCACCTCGAAGGGAGAAACAACAATGGCGAAGTTCTCCACAACCGCGACCGAGAAATGAGGCTGACGTAGCGCCACGACCATTGAGTATTACTGTTTTCGCGGGGAATTCCTTTCTTGTCTTGGATCTTGGCCTTGACGTTGTCTATGGTGTCAAAGGTCCCCGCCTCAAGGGTGATTATCTCGTCGATGTGAATCGTGGATTCAAGCGCAATCAGATCAAAGCATTTCAAGTTGCAGGTGCTCTCTGATCAGCGGGCATTGATTCGGCGCTGCCGCTCTTACCAACACGACGCCATATGAGAATAGATATTATAATGCTTCGAACGCAGATTGCATTTTTTGTAATTACTGTTTAATCGAATAAAATGTTTCATTCTAGAAGTTTATCTCATTCTAAATTTTTGTATGCTTAATTAAGCATCTTATTTTGAATGCTGGAACGTTTTGTCTTGTTCATGCGATTGTACTGGTTCAACCTACATATCCCTGCTTCGATGTGTAAATGTTTTCATTCTGGAGGGCGCTCCGAATTCGGAATATTACTCGGCCCTTGAGCGTCGCCCGGTGGCACTATTTGGTCAGCCGAATTTGGAGGCTTTATCGGCCTGAAGACATCGTGCGCCGATGGGTCTCCGAATCCTGAGTCTTTTTGGGCCCAAAGGCGCCATGCACCGGTGGGGCTCCGAATCCGGAGACTATTTGGCCAATTGTGATATCAACGAAGGGCGTTCTGAATCCGAAGGCTTTATCGGCCCAAAGATGTCATGCGCCGATGGGGCTCCAAATCCGAAGACTTTATTTGGCCAATCGTGACATCCATGAAGGGCGCTCCGAATCCGGAGGCTTTATCAGCCCAAAGATGTCATACGCCGATGGGGCTCTGAATCCGGAGACTTTATTTGGCCAATCGTGACATCCACGAAGGGCGCTCCGAATCCGGAGGCTTTGTCGGCCCAAAGACATCATGCACCGATGGGGCTCTGAATCCAGAGGCTTTATTTGCCCAATCGTGACATCCACGAAGGGCGCTCCGAATCCGGAGGCTTTATCGGTCCAAAGACGTCATGCGCTGATGGGGCTCCGAATCCGGAGACTTTATTTGGCCAATCGTGACATCCACAAAGGGCGCTTCGAATCCGGAGGCTTTATTTGGCCAATCGTGACATCCACAAAGGGCGTTGTGAATCTGGAGGCTTTATCGGCCCAAAGACGTCATGCGTCGATGGGGCTCCGAATCCGGAGACTTTATTTGGAACGCTTTTGAACTGTATTGCACAGTGAGTAAACAGGAATCTTTGCATTACAAAAGTGGAAAGTGTACATGGTGAGCCATTTAGAACCAATATCATTCCCCACAGGTCGGGTTTAATGATAGAATTTGCGCAAGTGCGTTAGGAGCAAGGCTGCGTGCCTAATTTTCCATCAACTGGCCTTCTATCATCCGGAAATACCTTCGTATAACTTTCTCAGCGTAATTGGCGCAATGACGATTGAGCATACGTCTTGGGAAACTGCTGCTGGTATCACCTAGAGCTTCCGTGGCTTGTCGTCAGGGAACCGTCCGACATCATCGAGACTGTGTCGATTCGACACTTCAGTGGAGTTGACCTGCGTCTCCATTGGTGTCTTTCCAAAAAGGAGATAGCATGCTTGTGCGAATTGCCGGGAACCATGGATTTGCTCAACACCGCGTTCGGTCGGGAAGCATAGCAGCTGATCATAGGTGCTTGGCATGGCCTAAATAGTATGCAACCAAGTTCGCCCCATGATGAGGTTATACGACGAAGAGAGCTTGACGACCAAGAATTCCATATCCACTGTTTGGGAGCCCGCCCGAACGGGTAACGTGATTTTCCCCAATGGGTACTCTGGATTTACGTTGAAGCCGAATAATAGATGAGGAGCCAGAGATAGGTCTGATTCGTTGAAGCCAAGTTTGAGGAAGGTCTCGTAATACATGACCTCCAAAGTACTTCCCTGGTCTATGAGGACGCGTTCAACGGTAAATCGGTTCACGTGTAGTTCAATGACCAATGGATCAATATGGGGGAGCGTTATGCCGATAAGATCAGGATCGTCGAAGATAATACTCGGAGCTTCGTAGGGCTGTTTTGTTTGTGTGCGTTGCTTTTGGGTGGCTGAATGGATTGCGTGTATGGTACGTGGCGTTAGAAAGCTATATATCATATGTATAACGCCGAGGGGAGGTGACTCCTGCCGAAGGGCAATAGTTTTGATTGTGCTCTTCTAGACGTGTTGCTGGAGCCGACCATCTTGCACAAATTCCTCAAGGTGGTCTTTCAAGGCATAGCAACTGTCTGTATCATGATCATGATCTTTGTGATATTCACAATGCCTGTCCCGCCTTCTCGTGTCAGGAGGTCCCACAATCTTGGACGGCCATTTGAAGAACGGAAGATATTAGATTTTGGACATAATCGAGCTGATTGGCTCTGCCAGCTCCGTATATTTCTTGTCGGCGCGCTTTGTGCGTCTGCTATCGACCTGCAGTTGCTCATTTGCTTGGTGTGAGCATTGATCGCTGGATCCGCGAGAATCCCGTCTCTTGCCTCGTTTAGCCCGCTGTCGTGGTTCAGGGCTCTGAGGTGGTGCAGAACTTATTGGCTGAGCGATTTCGGGAGGGGCCATTTTGTTGGCCACTTGTCCGGCTTTAACCCGCAAGGCGTCATCTTCCACTTTGCAGTATTCCTCTACTTTCTTCATCAACCCCCAAACTGTTTTGGGGAGTCTTCTAGTCAAGGAACTACGGAGGGCACTATTTGGGTGTAATCCCATTTTGAAGGCAGTGATGGCCATGGAGTCGTTGCAAGTGTCATCAACAAGATTAAAGCATTCCCAATATCGCGCCGAATATGTTCTTAGTGTTTCTCCTGGCAGGATTTGCATTGCCAGAATGAGTCGGCTTGCTTCGGCTGGACTTTGTTGGTGATGAATCTGGCCCTAAAGGATTTCTGTAGTTGGTGGAAGGTTTTGATTGAAGCCGGCTCCAGTTTATAACACCACCTGACCGCCAATGGTCCCAAACTGCTGGGAAATATTTGGCACATGAGGGCCTCGTCGTCTGCAAGCAATGTCATGGCCTGCTTGTAGTGGCGGATGTGGTTGGTGGGATCTGATTTGTCGTCGTACAAGGTGAACGATGGTGCTTTGAATTTGTCACGACCCAAACCCGGCCCTATAGGTTTAGTATCGTAACTGGCCAGTAATCCTTGAATTACCAAAGGCCTCTGAACAGATTAACAAAAATAAAGGGGCTAGTGTAGACACCCCATTTTAACCGACCTTAAGACTCAGACGTTACCAACTGAGCGCTCGGTGATGTTGCATATTGTGCTCGTTCTGAGGTTTCAGAGTCTCGGCTGCGAGCCTTGCCTCCGGACTTCCGGGCTCTTTTGTGCTTTGCCTCAGTTTGCGAACTGTAGATACCCCATTTTTGACCATCCTCGAGACTTGGTTGTGCTTGTAGGGTACACCCAATAACTGGTTCGATTGCTTGCCCAGCATTCGACTGTCGCGGCGGAACGTCATCGGTTTGAGTTTCCGGACCCTGTATCCTTTTTGCCTCATTTTTGGACCCTGACTAGGTCCTGTCAGAGTGGCCCTCCTAGTGCACTGCCGGCTATAGGCATGGCACTGCCGGCCATGGGTTTGCCCCTGCCGGCCATTGGTGAGCACCTGCCGGCCATCAATGTGGCACTGCCAGCCATTGTTGATGGCCGACACCCCTCCTTTCTCAGCTAGGTTCTGGGCAGATATTTTGTACCAACTGGATTCCTCATATCTGCCCTCCATACATGTGTATGGAGGGATCAAAGCCTTTGGAAGCTTGTTCAAGAAGCTTTTTCCTTGCATTGCTCTATATAAGCAAGGGGCTTCTTCCTTACACCAGGTTCTGAGATTTTGGAGGGCAAAAATCCATCTCTCTCTCTATATTGCTTGTGGTTAGAGCTTGGAAATTGGTTTTCTTTGCATTTTTGCACTACACCTCATAGCACAAGACCTCCATCCTCCATTCAAACACCTTGAGGCTGATCTTCAGAGGCTAGAAGCTCAGATTTTTGGACCAAAAGGCTGCTAAAGACTTGTTCTTCAAGGGTAAGTACACTTTTCCCCTAAACTAGCCTTTTTTTGTTCCATTTATAAGCCTTGCTTGCAAGCATTTTTGGGCTCCGATCCTAACTGAAAATAATCATATTTTGAGTCCCTTTTCATGTTTGATTAAGGGTCTTTCTCTGTTTGAGACCTCCTTCCATCACTTGCCTCTTTAACTTTCTTTTAGGCCTATTTTTGCATAGTATTTTAGGCTTATTTGTGAACTTTTTTGAGCTTTGATGTAAACTGTAAAGTGGCTTTTTTTGAGCCCTTCTTCAACTTTGTTGAAGGGCTCTCCTCTATTTGAGGTCATTTACTACCACTTGCCTCTTTACCCCTCTTTTAGGCCCTTTCTTGCATGCTAGTTTAGGCCTACTTCTGTTTATTTTCGTAGTTTGATGTAAACTGTGAAATGCCTTATTTTGAGCCCCTCTTAAACTTTGTTGAATAGCTCCTTGCTTTTCGGGGTCGGCTACTGCCCCTTGTCTCTATTCTCACTTTTAGGGCCATTTTTGCATGATAGATTAGCCCTATTTGTGTTCATTTTTGAAGCATGTTGTAAACTATAAAAAGTTTTTTTTTGAGGCCCTCTCCATGTTTGATTAAGGGAATTTTCTTATCTGAGGTCATATGCTATCTAGTATGCTTAGTTGCCTCTTGTTTTGAGCCTTAAGCCTAAGCTATTGTTGCATGCCTTGTTTGGCCTTCTAGCCACTGAAATCCAGTGGATTTTCAGTGGCTAAGACCCTGTTTTGAGCCTCCAAATCAGAGGGGGGTGATCCCTTCTCACCTTGACTCGTTTGATGGCCATTTTGGTCTTCTAAAGGGCCCCCATCTTGCATGCCTTGTTGACTAATTTTGGGGCCAATTTTGTGAGTTTTAGGACTACTATATTTGATTTTCAGAGTTGTATATGTCATGCCACTTGTCTATCTTGTATATGCCTAATAACTCCTTGCATGGCCTTCTAAAGGAGCCCCTCATTTTGGTATGCATTGGCTGTATTTCCATGGTTATTTGGGCCTATTTTCACATGGTTTATTCACTGATTTTTGCTGATTTGATGAGTTCTCACTTGCATCATATATGTGCCATGTAAACCATGTTTGCTAGTCAAATTCGCATGCTAATTTAGTCCATCTTGTTAGTACTTTTTGGCCTTGCTTTAAACTGGAAAAGTCCATGTTTTGGGACTGTCTTGGTTCCGTCTTTAGACTTCATAGTCCAATAATGCATACTTTGTATAGCTGTTGTGCCTAGTTTTGCATTTCAAGGTCCATCTCATGCATCGGGTGCCATGTTGCCATGTTTCGGGGCTGTTTAGCATCATGTTTGAGTGCTAAAATTTGCATGTTTGCATACCATGTTCCATGCCTTACCATGCTTTGGTAGAGTGGCATTCGTGCCTTAGGTTCGGTCCTTGGTTTGCGTGCATGTGCGCATGCATTTCGAGTGTCTCATTTTCATCTAATGGCTACTAATTTGGACCTAGTTGAGAGCTGTCCATGTTGGTGTAAGCCCATTTTACCATGTTGTCGCATGCTTGTTACACATAGTATGTCATTGCATACTTGCTTAGCTTTACATGCCTTGCATGCTCGCATGTTCACATTGCATTTTGCCATGATTATCCAAGGTTGTCGCCTCACATCATGTTCATATGCTTGTCGCATGTTTGGTTTAGTTGCATGTTTGCATACTTAGTCCATATTGCATGTTTGCCATGCTTATGTGTTGCATTATTCGGGTTAAACGTTAATTCGAGCACGGGAACCAGGTCCTGTTTTCTCTGTTTTCTCTTCCCGAAGGGAGGGAGAGGTCTCGTAGACTATCTCTCAGTGACCGTAGGTTACGTTTCGTGGTCGTAGGCCATTTTTCCCGTTTGGAGGCCGGTGATTTTGAGCCGCTTGGTCGTGCCCTGCCTCAGACCACCTAATTACCTCCGTTTGCTCCGATTTTTGGCACACATTTTGTTTCCTCTCCTTAGAGGGACACTGTGGCCCGGGAGACCACCTTCGTGGTCATACGCCACCTCCGGTGCTTAACAGCCTGTTTTCGGGGCCCTAGACCGCGCGTTTTGGCCCCCGAACCCTCGTTTTGCATCGGTTAGGGTTCATTTTTGGTATGGACTCTATTTTCATGGTTATGAAGATGGTAGGATGGTGGGAGGCCACCTTTTTCCCTAAAAAACCAGTTTTCTCTTTTTCTCTCTCCTAAAGCCAATTTTTCTGACAGAAAGCTGATTTTTTCTCACTTTTGAGCCACAATTTCTGGCTTTTCATACCATCATTGTGTTGTGCACACCTGGGAGGCCACCAATATGGGTAGGCCGACCAGTAATTCTTCCTGACCCTTTTGAACCCTTCTAAAAAGCTTGTTTTTCTCTTTCTTGAACCACATTTTCTGGTTTTTCTCCATACAGCTGTGTTTCACTCACCTGGGAGACCACCTTTCTGGGGTGGCTGACCAGCAATTGTTCTTGACCTTTTTGACCCCTGGTCGGCCGACCAGGGGAGGTGGCTGGCCGACCTTGACCTTGACCTTTTGAACCTGGTCGGCCAGGTTTGTCTCCTTGGGTGCATTTTAACTGTGCCAGCTGTTTTGCACCTGTCCCCCTGTCCGAGGGTTTGCCCTGGTTTTTGGTCCATTTAAGGTGGTTTTCACTCCTTTGCTTGGTTTCAAGGAGAGTTTGGCCCTTTCGGTCAAGCTTCTTGGGGAAGTTTGACCCTTTTGGTTTAGCTTCCTCAAGAAGCTTGACCCCTTTGGTCAAGTTTCTCTTAGAAGCCTTGAACCTTTCTCTTGGCTTCTCGAAGAAGCCTCACTTATTCTCCTCTATATAACCAACCCTCCACCTCATTTTGCAAGGGTTAGAAAAACCAGCTGGGATTTATACATACAACCCTCCATAGCTCTCTCATCAAAGCTCAAAACACCCATTGTTCTTGGCCTTTACACTACACCTCCAAGCCTACTACCTCTACCACCCATTCAAACACCTTGAGGCTGATTTTCAGAGGTTAGGAGCTCATTTTCTTAGACCAAAAGCTGCTGCATTGCTGTGCTACAAGGGTAAGTCATCTTCCCCCTCTTTGAAGCTTTATCTTGCTCTATACCTTATCCCTTCTT
Source organism: Camellia lanceoleosa (assembly GCA_025200525.1). Lineage (NCBI taxonomy): Eukaryota > Viridiplantae > Streptophyta > Magnoliopsida > Ericales > Theaceae > Camellia > Camellia lanceoleosa. The sequence continues at coordinate 20,469,307 of CM045767.1, read as the reverse complement.
GCTTGCATTTTTGGGATTCGACCCAAACTGTAAAGTGTCTTATTTTGACTCCCTCTTCAACTTTGATTAAGGACATTTTTTTGTTTGAAGTCATCTATTTCCTTGTTTGTTCAATCTCTCTTTTAGGGCTATTTTTGCATCATATTTTAGCCTTACTTGTGAACATTTTCGAGATTTGTTATAAACTGAAAAAAGTCTTGTTTTGACCTCCTCTTTAAGTTTGTTTAGGTCACTTTTCTGTTTGGAGTCATCTCCTTCCTTGCATGCTTCATTTCTACATGCTTTGAGCCATACATTTGAGCATTTGTATTGGCCTTGTTTTGACCTCTTAGCCACTGAAATCTAGTGGATTTTCAGTGACTTTGATGAGGTTTTGAGCTTTGAAATCATAGAGGGGTGACCCTCTCACCCCTTATTCTCTTTACTAGCATGTTTGACCTTCCAAAGGGACTCTATTTTGCATGCATTGAAGTCATGTTTCAGGCCTTATTCTGAGGGTTTTAAGGTCTTCCTTGGCTCTGTCTAAGACCCTTTTGGCCATATTTTATGTCTATGTTGCATGTGTAGAGAAATCCCATTCAAAGCCTTCCAAAGAGACCTTTCTTTACATGTTTCCGAGACTGATTTCAGGGCCAATTTGGTGAGGTTTAGGGCTGTCATGATCCATTTCCAGAGGTGGTTTTTCCATGTTACATGTCTATCTTGTATGTGCTTAACAACCCCTTGTATGGCCCTCTAAAGGAGCTCATCATTTTTGCATGCATTGGCTGCATTTCAGTGATTATTTGGGCATATTTTGACATGTTTTATTCACTGATTTTTGCTGGTTTGATGAGTTCTCATGTGCTTCATATACATGCCATGTAAACCATGTTTGCTAGTCAAAGTTACATGCTATTTTAGTCCATCATGCTAGCATCTTTTGGTCATGCTTTGAACTGGAAATATTCATGTTTTGGGATTGCTTTGGCTCTGTCTTTCTGCTTCATAGTCAAATAATGCATGCTTTGTATAGCTATAAGTCAATACATGTGTCTAGTTTTGAGTTTCGGGGCTCATCTCATGCATCGGGTGCCATGTTTCCATGTTTCGGGACCTTTTAGCATCATGTTTCAGTGCTGGAATTTACATGTTTGAATGCCATGCTTCATTCTTGCCATGCCTTGTTAGAGTTGCATGCTGTGCCTTAGGTTCGGTCCTCGGTTTGCGTGCATGTGTGCACGCATCTCGGTTGTCTCATTTTCATCTTATGGCCGCTGATGTGAGTGTGACTGAGGTCCACTCATATTAGTGTAAGCCTATATTGCATTGTGTATGCCATCTTAGTCTATAGCATTGTGTATGCTAGGTTGTATGTTAGAGTATTGTGTATGCCATGTTATATCGAGCATTGTGTATGCCAGTTCATAGCATTGCGTATGTTAGGTTGTATGTTAGTCGCATTCATGCATGTCATGCATATTGTATCGTGCTTGGGATAGAAGTTAGCCCAAGCACGGGAAACGATGGACGTTTCGTACTTCGAGTGACGGAACGTGTCTCAATTCCCGGTTACCGACACTCCGGATTAACCATGATGGAGTCTCGGTCTTGTTGTATTTTCATGTGCATTCATTTCATATTGAGTCATGCAATTCGACTCCTCGGCCATCATGCATCGAGATGCGTGATTGGTGGCACGAGGATCGAGGACTACACTCTCTGAAGAGTAGTAATGCATACATATATGAAAATACTTTGCCATGCCCCTTTCTTGCTATCTGTTAAAGAAATCGTAAATCAACGAATTTCTAGAGCTTCGACAAAGATTCCAAAGATTAATTGCAAACAGGAATAGGGCATCGCAATGGATTTCCGCATCAGTAACTCAAGCATGCATCATTCATCATTCTAACAGTAAGGCGGTCCATGGATTTGCATGCTAATTTACTTGCTTTCCTAGATTAATTTGTTAATTAATTAGGGTTTTTTACTTATTCGGACTGTAATTATTATTCGGACTGTATTATTTATTCGGACCCTCCGAGCGGGGGCACAATTGTAATAAGTGTGCGTGTGTGTGATGTATGTCTTCCAACCCCACGTCTTTCTCCCTTTTATTTACCAGGTTATGATGGTTAGATTAGGGCATGTTTCAATTAGCATACTTATGCTCGCATGTTTGCATTCATTCATCTGTATTGCATGCACCGGGCTCGGCGCATCATACTAACTGCATTGTATCTCAATTCTAAGTTGAATACGTGTTAGCTGTAGCATCATCATATGCCATCTTAGAATAGCCGAGCCTGTCTTAGTCGCACACCTATATATGTTGCATTAGCCACCTTAACATGAACTAGGATCATGCATTGATTATTAACTGGTTTCTGTTTTGGCTCAGAGTACTAGGTAAGTTTTATGCTTTAGCATCCTTGCATGTGTGTGAGTGACTGCCATGATAGCATGCTTACCATGAGGCTATATGCTTATGTGATATAACTGCCTGAATGCCTGTGGGTGAAGGTTGGGTTATTTGAATTGGAACAAATCATCGACTGTGAGTTTTAAGCCCACTAGATAGTGGCAAAACCTTCTTTTTCTAAACCCACCCGAGGGTGGCAAAATCTACATTTTTAAGCCTACTTGCGAGTAGCAAACCATCTTTCAAAAACAAACATGAAATGTTTTGTTCCAATTCAGGCGACCCGGTCTATACTTGTATGTTGTGTGCATCACATAGTAATCCTAGGCTAATAAATCGGAATAAGAACGCATGTGTTTTCAAAAACTAGATATCATGGTTAGTAGAGGCTGATCTTTGATTGGGCGAGCGGGGGTGCTCACAAAGTGACCTTCCCCAATCGTACCCAAGTTCCCGAGCCGAGGCAACTTTGGTGATGACGGACACGTGGCCTTAGGCAACGAGTCAAGGTTTCCTAAATTCCCTCAAAAATAAATATTTAGGTGGCGACTCTGTATCTGGCAAAGCAGTCTATGTTTGGCACTTCTTTCAAAAAATCTGTTTTCAAAAACGATTTGCTGGGTTTGGACTCTTTGATGATTCATCGGTCTTGCATTGCACTCTGCGAGATTAGATACAGGATCGTGACATTGAGTCTTGAACTGTAGTGAGCCCAAATGAACAAAACGGGAGTCATCCCCCTGGGACGTTCAGGGACGTCTACAGCTAGCGGAAGCAAATACATAAATATAATTGTCCAATGAGCTGTGCTGACTTATATGAAACAGAATATTTAAAAGTTTATATACATATCCGATAGTCAACCATACATTATACCCACACACATTACAGTATCTTAAGTACGACCAACTTAATCACATCTGGTCTCATACATATACAGAACCAAAAGGACTGAACACAGGACACTTCGGGAACCTCTACGTGAGGCGCAATGGTTGGCTGACAACAGAAACACAGTTCCAAACAAAAGCTTTCGGGCTTGAACTCCAGAATGCTCACCTATATACATATATATACAAATAGTGAGTTAAAGACCAGTGAATAACATTAAGGTAAAGGGGTTAGTGAACGAAATCTGAACATATCATAAGCAGAAAACAAACTAGAGCATAATCATTCTCATATCAGAACATAATAATGGTACATCCCATAGAACACATCACAGAACGTCTTCCGACTAGAGTAATCGGTTCCGAATACCGATTAAACACATATCACCACAATGAAGTGGCTAATGAGATATCGTAATTGCTTGTATGTCATGGACCCACATTTTCATGCCATCCCCCGTGACTTGGGACTATCTATGGATGCCATAATAGATTTCAAACATGAAATATTCGTTCACGAAAACAAATATCATTTCAGAAATCAAAACTTCTCATATTTCATTTAGAACATAATTCATATGAACGTATCTTTACGATAACGTTACTCACAGTGGTTCTAGTAAGCGGTCAATCAATCCTCGAGTCTTGACCTACAATCACAAAATACATAATACAAGCGTGTCTTATCATTACACATTCAAGTGGCCATTAAGGCTTAGCTTTCAATACATTGGTTCTTATTCTTTCTTACCATATTGCCTAAAACACACACACTTGCAGTCTCATAACTTAGTACATTCATTCCTTAGTGTGTTTCTAATCCATAACCTCCTTAATATGGCTTAATTAAGGCTTAGGAATGCCTAAGATGCAATGAGGATGCCAAAACATGCCTTAGAACACTTGGTAAAATTTTCTGAAAATAGGGTCCCCGCTTGAGCGTAGACTTCCTTGCTTGAGCGGACATGCAAAATGAGAGGGGCCGCTCGAGCGTGACTTCATCCGCTCGAGCGACCTGCAAACTTGGAAAAAGTACTGGTTGGTCGAAATCCACGCTGGAGCTACAACTCCCACGGTTGAGTGTATCGACAACATGCAAAGGATTCACTCAAGCATCCAAGTGGTCGCTCGAGCGGAGAGCTCATGTCTGAAAAAAAAATACTGAGAGCTCGTATTCTCTGCTCGAGCACAAGTTTCCTCACTCGAGCAGACTGTAAAATTCTAGGTATTTCAAAACAGTGTTTGAGCTTCAAAATGTGATTTTAATGGCTATACTCATGCAAAGCTTGATCAAAACACATGGAAGGCCTTTCTAAAACACAATTACATGATCACTCTCAAACATTTAGCTCAACACTCATGGGTTTAGCAAATTTAAACTCCAAAGCTCATGCATGGAAGATTTTCAAACTCCTTTCTTTTGTTCTACAAAACTTGCAATGAAAACCATAAGCTCATGAAATTTTGAAACATGAACATGATAATTTCTTGAAGATGATGAGTAAAACTTACATGCATGCAAAGATTTCAAGAGCAAAACCCAAGACATGAATGAACAAGGTATAATCCTCCATAAACATGCACACAAGCCATTTTCTTGCTCAAAAACCCAACTTCACTTCAAATTCCAGTAATTGATTCACCAATTTCTTAGTACAAGATGCATGGAAGGTTGTCTACAAAAGAATAGGCTCTAGACTCTTACCTAGCTTCTTGATTTCGAACAATGAGAGATGGTCCTCCTAATTTCCTTATTCTTTTTCAACCTCAAGAGCTCACTCTCTCACTCTCTAGTTACACTCTCTCTCACACACAAGAGACCAAAGAGGCAACCTATCACACCTCCTCACTCAGCTGGATATACACAACACACACCCACTTTGAGCACCATACACGTGCACACACATGCACACTTCCAACACACACACACATGGGTTTTAATCCCCTACACTAAACACCACAAAATGCCTCAACACATTATACACTCAATCACATCTCGGATCATTAATAGGATTAGATTAGGTACCAATTATGCATTATTTAAATCAAACATAAGAAACTTTAATTTATTCAGGTTAGCGCGAAATTCAATTAATCCAAATTAGTTCCCATCAAGGTTCAATTTAATCACATGCAATTTTTTTCGAACCGAATCAATTCTTAATAAAATTTGCCATGGTGTTCTAAAATTTCCAAATAACACGTTGATGTAATCAATTTCGATTTCGGATGCCGATAAGGCTTTCAATTTATATCTTAAAGCGGAATCCAAACAGATATTTCTACACGTAACAGATATGAGGCCAAAATCATGTAAAATTCCATAATAATCCCATAATTTATTTTATCCGCTTAATTAACATCCTTGATTACTGACTAATGGCTAATTGCAGGTCAGGGTTATCACAGAATTTCTTGGGTAGCGCAGCATTTGCAATCCGTCGTACGAAGGAATCGTGTTGGTCTTCGTCGGAATTGTTCCTTCTTCGCTTGTGCATTGTACGAGGACTTTCTTCGGAAGAACTAGTGGTTTCATGTCGTCCCTTCTTCTTGGGCTCTAAGGATAATGAGTCAGAATCGCTATCAGTGTCTGGTCGTGCTCGAGGTTGTCGACCACCTGCCTTCGGAGATCGTTCCGGATTTAGGTGCGCAGCTTGCTTGGACTTCGCCATTTCCAAGGCCAAATCTTCACGAAGACGTTCGTTCTCAGCGATCAGGTTCTCCAACCTCTGTTCATTTTGCTTTGCTTGTTCCATGATCGCCTACATTGTCTCGTGCTTCGAAGTCGAGGGTGAGGCAAAATTCAAGGCACGTCTTGCAGCGATAGTCTCTGTTCCAAGCAAGTTTGTTGGAGTGGTTTCATCTTGCGATATAGACAAAGGATCGTCAAAGGATCTTCCATCACGCTCGCCATAGATGTGCTTGAGTATTCCCACAGACGACGCCAATTGTGGAGAAATGGTTTGGAAATACTCTTCTGATCTTGGGGAACGCTCGTGATCCTCTTCTGGTCACCTGAAAATGAATAAACACTCCGGTTGGGAGTGCCGGAATTAGCACTCCAACGGACAAGTCAATATCCACACTCAAGAATGCTTGTATTCTAAGTTAAGCACAACAATTCTCACATACCTTTCTTAGTCTGTTATTCCTTTATTTATACTTGTTTCTTGGGCCTCGTGGCCAGGCCCACTTGTCACTCATTATCCTCTTATTTACTCGGCTCCATAGTTCAGTATCTATTCGGCCCATCTATTATATTCGGCATCCTTAACGTGCAAGGTAGAGCCGTGTAATATCTGTCTTCTAGAGTACACTTCTGATTACTCCAATCATCTGGCTCCCACATTTATTTTTGTCAAACTAATTTCTGTTTTTTCAGAAAATTTTAGAAAACTAATTTTGAAACTAAAACCAAACAGATTCTAGGATTTCTAGATTGTGTTTGGATTTTAATTTTGAATAGAAATTTATGAAGAAAAAAAAAAGGAAAATATCAAATTAGTTGTATTTACAAAAAAAAAATAATTATAAATTAGTGATAAATTTTGTAAATATTAATAATGAAAATCACAAATTTTTTTATGAAACTGCAATTTTTTTTGAAATGTAGATTGAACAGTAATTTGCCCCAAATTTTTTTTTCCCCAAAATAGAAGTTAATTTTTTGTTACATTTTTTTTTTCTTTTCCTTTGCTGCCATAAATTCATACTCAAAATCTACGATCTAAAGCACTACCGTAGCAATTTTGTCTCATCACTTTTTTTAATTTTATTTCTTATTATTTAAATATGAAAACAATTATTTGTTTTTGGACCTTTCAGACTCAAATTGTTTTTGCACCTATTGTTTTTATGGTTTGTTCACCACTGAACAGTCTAATTGTTAGTTCGCAGGCCTTCAAATGGCCGTCTAATGATCCACACTATTTCATAAATTTTGGGCCATAAAAGGTCACATTCCCATCATGAATTTATTTTTTAAATCATAATAGTATAATTATATATATATATATATTTATAATCTCATATATTAACACTAAAATACGAGTTTTCTTTTTATTTATTGGGAGATTTATTAAAAAATCATTTTCAAAATGTTTGTATTCTAATTAGTTTATAAGATATTCTTATATTCTAATAAGTCCTATTATTTGAACATTTGATCTACCAAATTTTAATTCTCATATTTAAAGTATTTTATGGGCATTTCTACCCTTACAAATATTTTTTGAACGGTTAGCAATTTAGTGATGTGAACATTCATGTTTTACAATGTGAATATTTACATTGACGTGTAAATGTTCACATTGACAGTGTGAACATTCACATCATAGAGCATTCACACTGTAAATGTGAATATTATTAGAGATATTTTAGTAACTATGTCACCCATAAAACTTATTAGAATATAAGAAAAAATAATATGGACTAAATAGAACATAAATAAGTAAAAAGGGATTTGTGAAAAAGTACCCCTTATTTATTTAAATTAGTAAGATTCAATTGTTAATCTTAGAGATATTGACATCCTAACCTCTTTTTTGCAACAACCTAAGACCATCTCTAACGGTTCATCAGAGTTGATATCAAATTTAAATTTTGATGAAAAAGTCACTGTTCACTGCTCCAACGGTTCATCAGAGTTGATATCAAATTGAGAATTCATCAAACAATTCATCAAATCGACGACAAGATACTGATTTCACCAAATCACTATTACTAACCGTTGGGGGAGACCAACCGGTCGACCACCAAAAGGTTCAAACAGTTCCAAAAAAGGTTCAGACAGTTTTTTTTTTTTTTTAAAAAAAATCCTCACACCGGTCGACCGGCCAGTCGACCAACCGGTTGTCCCGGAAAAGGTTCAGGCAGTTCAGAAAAAGGTTCAAACAATTTGAAAAAAAAATATTCCTTCTAACCGGTCGACCTGCCGGTCGACCATCTGGTTGTCCCGAAGCATATTTCATGAATTTGGTGCACTGTTGGAGTGAGTGATATCAAATTTGATGAAATGGGTCATTTTTGACTCAGATTTGGTGAAAAATTTGAGTCACCATTGAAGTTGCACTAAGTACAGTCTCCATTACATACAATAAACATCAGTAAATTAGTTTGGAGAAGAAATGGTATGATAGGAATTTGGAAATTATAATCCGAACATGTTTGGAAGCAAAATGATTCTTCTCCATTCTTTCATATTTCATTTTGTAAACTCTATTTTGAGCCCACAATAATGATTTTTACATTCAATCTTGTAAATCTTACAGTAATGGTTTTCTTTCTATATAAAAAAATCAATTTTATCAACTCTCGATGAATAGATTAATATATCGCACTTTATTTTATGAAAATGGACAATTTATGTTTAAACTAATAGTCGCCGTTAATTTAAATACATGTATATATATAATTTGTTTATATGTCTACTTCCAATAAAATTGATTTTTTATATAACTTATTTTTACTTTTGAGTCTATAAGATAAACAGCTCGAATTATTATATTGGGTCAAGAATGAAACTCACAAAATAGAATATAAAAAAAAAATATAGAAAATAGTAATATAGAAAAAAAAAAATCATTCGATGAATCGTGAGGGGCCCATAGAGCCAATTATGGATCCTATTTTGATAATTTGATCCATCCATTTTATTAGTATATATCATCTATTAAAAAAAATAAAAAAAAGTAAGTTGATTCAATAATTATAACTTATTTCATTTTATTGTGTTTGTCTCATAAAAATAGATGGTCTTTTTTTAAAAAACATATTGTTATCTTTTTTTTTAAGACAAACATAATAAAATGAAAATTTTATAATTATCGAATTAATTTAATATTTTTATAAATAATATATGTTAAAGACCATACAAAATAAACTATTCAAATCTTTAAAAAAAATCATACGAGATATTTGATAAAATTATTGCTAAATCCTTTAAAATCTCTAACATTACTATTTCTTTAATGAGGCAGATGGGCTTTGCCTACGAGGAAGTCAGAAAATTTGTTTGAGAAGGCGAAGGAATTATAACAAAATAAAACAAAACAAAACAAAAATGAAAAATCAGTAGTGTAAATTCATTATATAGATTCATTAGCAAAAAAAATCAATAGATTCATATCAGATAGTCAATTTTAAAATTATATAATTATGATCTTAACGTAAATTTATTAGATAAGGCATTTATTGATTGATATAGTTCATATAAATGAAAATAATAACAAATAAATTTACAAAGCAAATCAATAAAATTCATAATAGAAATTCTATGGTACACACCTCATATGCACATGGGTCTTAGTTACGTCATTCAGGATGGAATTAGAGGGCTTCAATTAGGAAATGTAGCATCACTCTTTTGTCATGTATGTTATTTATTTTTGTGGTAAATGTTACATTATTTTTTGGTAGAGTTATGATAATTTATTATTCATAAATAAAGTTATGCATTTTGTGGTAATGTTATGTATTTTTGTGATAATGTTACATACTCTTTTATGTAAACATTTTTTAACCAAAAATATGTAACATTACCACATACATATATAACATTATTACAAAATAGGTATCTTCATTTCTGAATTGTAAATTATTGTAACTCTATCAGAAAAAATGCATAACAAATACCATAAAAATGTGTAACAATGGTGCATTTAATACACACATTTTGAGGGATGTGTATCATAACATTATCCGAAATCAAATATATAAAATGTGCAATTCTAATTATACGAATACTTATAAAATAAAGGGTTAACATTTTTTTTTATTTTTTATTTAATTTCATAGGTCATTCTATGTAAATGATAAAAATTTTATAGATTATAAAAGGGTGTGTTCTATTTAAAATCGGATAATCTAGGCAACTCCATCTGCCTGGATGACGTCTAGTGCGTGCGCAAGGGCCGATAGGTGCTTCCCTCAGTATATGACCTCTCAGTTCTCGTTCTCTTAAACCTGGAGTAATGAGTCCTGAGAGTTCTTGACTGAGTGTTGCATGTTCTCAAGCTCCTACTATCCGCTTGCGATGGTGTGGTATGCCTACTACGATCTTCCGAGTGGCGAGGGGGTGTGTTGCTTTTGCACCCCTCTCCTGTCGCCACCCCTTTTCCTTTGATCCAGCTGTAACACGCTCGCGAGGGACCCTGCGCTACACGCTACAATTTGGACTCGATTTTGTTGTCACGGTTCTAAATCTGAACCAAAGAGTCCAAATCCGACAAATCGTTTTGAGAAAACAGATTTTTAAAAAGAAGTGCCAAACATGGATTGCTTTGCCAGATATAGAGTCGCCACCTAAATATTTTAATAGGAAAATTTAGGAAACCCTGACTCGGTGTCAAAGGCCACGTGTCCCTCATCACCAAAGTTGCCTCAACTCGGGAGCTTGGGTACGATTGGGGAAAGTCAGCTATGAGCACCCCCTCTCGCCCGGTCCGGAGACCGGCCTCTACTAACCGTGATATCCGATTTTGAAAACGTTATGTGTTCTTATTCCGGTTATTAGCTTAGAATTACTATGTTATGCGCACAGCAAACAAGTATAAACTAGATTGCCTAATTTGGAAATAAGCATTGCATATCCGTTTGTCTTGAAAAACACTTCGGGATTTGCTACTCGCAAGTAGGCTAAAATACGGATTTCAACGAATTTTTCCAACTCAGACAATCCAACCTTTACTCATAAGCAATCAAACAGTTTATCACATAAGCATCTAGCCACATGGTAAGCATGCTGTCATGATAGCATTCACACACATGCGATATGCTAAAGCATGAAAATACTTACATCGTACTCCGTGCCAAAACAATAAACTAGTTAGCAAACATGCATGGTCCTAGTTCATGTCAAATTGACTAATGCAACACATACATGATGCAATTAGGGTAGGCTCGGCTAACCTAAACATGACATATGAAATGCAATCAATTGATGCACGTATTCAATTTGGAATTGAAGTACAAATACAGTTAGCATGATGTATCGAGCCCGGTGCATGCAAGAAAAATGTATGGATGCACGCATGCATAACATAAGGTATGCTAATTTAAACATGCCCTAATCTACCATCATAAGCGGGTAAATAAAAGGGAAGAAAAAAGTGGGTATTGGAAGACATGCACACACACACACCCACACTTATTACAGATTTGCCCTCGCCCGGAGGGACCAAAAGAATATACAGACTAATTAACCTACAAGCTAATTTAAATATTACAGGCCATCTAATTAGCTAAGCAAATTAACTAATCTAGGGAAAACAGTAAACCGCCTCGGGAGGAGAGCCTGATGCAATGCATGCTCGGTCTTGCTCGGAAATGCACTGCCATGTGCAAGCTGCCTTTGTTTTCTCTCTTGTACTCCTTCGAAGGCTTCCAAAGCCTCAGGGTTGCCTATCTGAGCACTGTACAGTACCACCGGCTGGATAGAATGGCCACCGGCCGTAGGAGATGTCCGTCGGCTGAGAATGAATCCATCGACCACCAATTGTTTGTCGGTCGGCACTCTGTGCAGTCGATCGGCAAAAGTTCTCTGTAACTGTTTGGCAAAGAAGAGAGATGAGCTTTGCATGGCAATGCAATTCAAGCCATATATGCACCAATCATGTCCCTTATCATGTTAGTGACTCAAAGGGACATGCTCCTTGGTTCTCGGACCATCAATCGCGCATTTCCATGCGTGATGGCCTAAGGGACCAAGTGTGCACATTTTGATGTCAAATGCAATGCAAACCAACAAACCAAAGGGGCCCAATTCCTATCACTAGATCAAGGAAGAAGGCATGCATGCAAGATGCAATGCAACCTAGGCATATGAACTAGCATGCAACATGGACAATGCAATGTATACATGCAAGCATGCAAGCAAATGTGCAAGGTAAGTATGCAAACAAGCATAGGATGGGCTTAAACATGATTTAGGCAGCCTTAAATAGACCTAAAACAGTGGCCAAAATGCTATGAAATAAGGACTAAACACACATACACACATGCACATGTTAAAGGGCTAACACTCAAGCACAAAAGAGCAACTCTCAAGCACACTTGAAAGAGGCATAACATGGACTAATAGCATGCAAGGTAAGCATTGAAAATCATGTTACAAAAGGTGCTAAACCAATTAAACAAGACAAACAAGGCATGCAAACAAGGCCAAAAACCCAAGACAAGCCAAGAGGCTTAAACCAAGACTAAGTCCACCAAGCCTCACAAGGCTAAGAGGACTTAAAACAAGTCTAAGGCAGGCCTAGACAACACCCAAGGGACACCTAGATGGCATCTAAGTGGCTCAAATTCAAAGGGTATGTACAATGGCCAAAACATGGAGCATGCAAGACAAGCTTTCAAAGCTTCAAAGGGGCATCCAAGGCAAGCATACAAGCATGTTAAAGGGACTAAAATAACATGGCAAATGGTCCCAACCCACTAAATTAAGGCAAGGATGCATGCTATACATTCACACACTTAAGGCCAACAAACCAAAAATGCAAAGGGGCTATACTAAGCATGCCAAAGTCGACCCGAACAACTAAGGACACACCTCAAACATAGCGAAATAAGCACAAAAGCTTCACGAAGCCAAGCCTAAAACATGCTAGAACAATGGTTTACAACCTAAGGCATGTTAAGGCAACAAAATGGAATTACATGGCATGTATGCTAAGAAAGCATGGTGTACCAAAACCAACATACAACAATGCTATTTCATGGCAAAATAGGCATAAATAACAGCCAAGGCATGGTCAACATGAGGCTTAGCTAGGTGCTCATTAAAGAGGCAAAAATGGCCCTTTTCAAGGACAATGAGGAGAGGGGGTGGCCCTCTCCTTCTTGGGACTTCAAGGCACCATCCTTACCACTGAAATCCCTCAAGATTTCAGTGGTGAGGAGGCCCAAATACCAAAGTCCTGGAGCTCACTCAAAATAGCACAAAATGGAGCCCCTCAAGGCTTAAGAGGGGTCAAACACCTCCAAACCACAAAACACTCTAAACAAACTATTTAGAGGGCCCAAAAATAGAACTTTTTTATATTATACAATAAGCTCAAAAACAGTTCTAAGATAGGAAAAAATAGTATGCAAGAATGGGGTAAAAAGGGGTAAGATTGTTACCCTTGAAGAACCTCTTCAACAATGGTGGACCAGCTGCTCCTCCAAGCTCAAAACCACCCAAGAACCTCAAGAACAACCTCTTAGAACCTCAGTAGCCAAGGGAATGTGTAACACTATGTGTTTGTGTGCAATAGTAAGACACAAATACACTTATACACACATAAAGGTAAAAAGAGAAAGAGAAATAGAGATAGGTGAGACACAAACCCTAACCCTATTCCAGAGCTCTCCTCCGTATATTTTCTAACCTTTTTGTCTAACCCTAAAGCCAAGAGAGGTGGGCTCCTCTTATAGAGAAGCCAATCTTGTAAAGCTTACTAAAGAAGCTAACAAGGAAGCCATCCCAGAGAACAAAATGCCATACAGCTGTATTAAAATATCTGCAAAAGCAGATGAACAGTAGTCGGCTGCTCAAAATTTCCATTTTGACAAAATGGACTGCCGACCGGCAACAAAGAATGCCGACCGGCATTATACATTGCCGATGGCAACAAAACACCAGCCGGTGGCCTCTAGCCATGGCCGGTGATGTGTGGGGATACCTCACAAGGCATTCCTTGCCCCTCCAAGGAAAAACACAAGTGTTTGGTGCAAAACCAGATACTAAACAGTCGAGTTCGGAGATCCTGAGGCAAGGCGCGTAGCCGAGACCTCCGGGAACTCCAAACGAACACAAACATGGATGATCACCGGGTGTTCAAACGGTGACGTCCAAGTCTTGAGGACGGTCAAAAATGGGGTGTCTACAGTTGCCCCTCTTTGACAGAACTCGAAAGTCATAACAATGACGGGAGTGAATGTCAAAGCCCAGAGACGACCCATTTTTGACAAGGCCAAAGACTTAGACAAACATGCAAGACAAACAAGGTATGTACCCGAAGGCAGGGGCAAAATGCAAGACAATGCACGAAGCTGAGCATAACTTATGATCATGCAAAGAAAAGCTGTAACGAAGCACACATGCAATAGTTTTAAGCTAGCATACACCAAACTATACTACAATGCAGAAAGGATGTAAGAGAATTATGCAATTCTCGAGACGTCTCACGCGGAGGATACGATACCTGTCTGGTTCGTCTGGTTCCACCAGCTGCAAATGAACCGTACATACAATATCGTGCCTGTAAAGAAAACAACTTAACAGGTATGATATTGTTAGCAACATGCATGACAATGCAAGAATGAATGCAAAATGATATGCAATATATACAAAACAATGTATAAATAATGCAAATGAAAATGCAATGCAATTGAAACAATGCGAACTACATGCAAAGCAATTGAATCATGATCTAATCATGAGCGGTTTGAAACCACACAAATGTCAAATAGATTGATGGATGTAACAAGTCCGTCTACCATAGAACGGTCCACTGAACTATGAGTAATGTAGACGGACACAAGAACGAGTATTGGGGGGATGACATAAGTGGGGTAACAACCCGCTGGAGAAAGAATGATGATCCTAATGCCGGATGCAAAAATTACACTACAATGTAATATCTACAATGGATATGGCATGCAGCCAAACCAAATCTTGCCTAGGAAAGGCATGTACGCAAACAAGCCGCGGCTAACATAGAACGGTCCACTGAACTATGCTTTGACACAAGAAGTATGGGCACATACCAGACCAAGCTCAACATGGAAAGGTGCAAGCCATAGGTGGAAGGTGATGCAATGAATGCATGCAAACTACAATGCAATGGAAATGGATACAATGGATATGGGACGCGGGCCAAACCAAATCTTGCCTAGGAAAGGCATGTACGCAAACAAGCCGCGGCTAACATAGAACGGTCTACTAAACTATGCTTTGACACGAGAAGTATGGGCACATACCAGACCAAGCTCAACATGGAAAAGCGCAAGCCATAGGTGGAAGATGATGCAGTGAATGCATGCAATCTAAAATGCAATATCTACAAATATGCAATGGAATGGATATTTACAAAAATGCATGACAATGTAGTATGATGCGATCTGCTGGGGAAAATGCAATGGATGCATGCAAGCTAGAATGGAAATGCATGACAATACATGTTTATTTTCTACAATGTATGACAATGCAATATTTACCGTGTATGCATGACAATGCACTACTTACAATGGATGCATGACAATGCACTATGATGCAACGGCTATGATTGCAGCTTTCCCTATCTTACCAATAGGGCGATATACTAGGTTGGTTCAGTATCCAGAACTGAGGTGCAGACATGCTGCCTCAACCTATGGGGCTTCCATACGGATTTCAAGCTGAGGATACACCCCTGGGTATTTAAACCAGACTTTAGTCTCGAAACTCCCGAACCTTTGCGTTCTAGGCATAAGCCATTCGAACTCTAGTTTCCACCGTCCCAGTTGGTCTTCTAGGAACTCACCGCAAACACAGGCAGGTGGCTTTACCAGACCACCGAAAGTCGTCCGAGCACGACAAACACCAAAGGAATTGCACCTTTAGAGGATTTAAGGTCTCCTAGACCGGGATGCAAAATGTATGCATGACAATGCATGTTTTTGTTTTTTTTTTGGAATGCAAATGATGCATGATGTTGAAGTGCGCGACAACGCAAGTTTACTTGAAATGCATGACAATGCATGAAAATTTGATGCACGGCGACGCGCGGCTTTAGATGCATGACAATGCAAATGAACTGAGAATGCGTCAAGATGTATGATCTCGAGATGCGCGACAATGCACGACTTTTGAGATGCATGACAATGCGACCGAGCGAGTTTAAGGTCTTGCCAGACCGCACGTGTTTTTGGTCCCGCCGGACTGTGCGTGTTTTTGGTCCTGCCGGACCCATTTTGGGGCAATGCATGTCAATGCGAGTGAACTTGAAATGCGCGACTAAGCGCGGTTTTTAGAGATGCATGACAGCGCAAGCTGATGCAAGTGTGTGACAACGCACGTCCTTTGAAATGTGAGACAATGCAACTGAGCGGATTTAAGGTCTCGTCAGACCGTGCGTGTTTTTGGTGCCGCCGGACCGTGCGTGTTTAAGGTCTCGCCAGACCATGCGTGTTTAAGGTCTCGCCAGACCGTGGCGTGTTTAAGGTCTCGCCAGACCATGTGCATGACAATGCATGTGAGGTGCGCAAAATAGCGTGAACAATGAGTGTATGCCAGATGCAATAAGACGCGCGAAACGGCATGATGCGTTGGACAATGCGAATGAAATGCGATGTGCAAGACAGTGCAATGCGCTAAACGGCGTAATTGAATGGCGTAATTGAATGCATGCCAAATGCATATGGGGGCAACTTTCGAGTTTTGTAAAAGCCAAAAGGATACAGAAAGGATACAACTTGCATGAATTCGAGTGCTACACACAGAAGACACGGTCCGAGGTTAAAACGGAGGCCGATTGAGCTTCGGAAGTGCACTGTCGTGCACTATTTTGAGCAATGAAGGCCGTGAACCACACATATAACCCAAACAAGGATGTAGAAGGCTCAAAAACCACTGTAGGACACCACCGGATAACCACCGGCCATTAAAATGCATCACCGGCCATCCATCGGCCCTCATACAATTCCATCGGCACAATATATTGCCGACCGGCAAAGAATGTGGCCGACCGGCAAAGAATTCCTATATCGGGGCAGTTTTGTCAATTGGCCACGGGTCTTTTAAAATAGGGCTTCTAGCCCTATTTTCTTCACTTCCTCTTGCTCGAAAATCCTTCCCCCTCCTCTTTAGGGCATTTTCCTCCCTTGATTCTCTCATTTTCTTGCGTTCTAGCTCCCATTTCGTTGTTCGATTCGCGGTCTCCTTCGCGTTTCGGACATTTCCAACCGAACAAAACTTCGTTTCGGTGTCCCGTTTTTTATTTCCACCACTCGGGGCTTGTTTCCCTCAAGTTTTTCTCGATATCTATGCCTTTTCCACACCTCGGCTCTTCCGGCCATTTCCGACCCTCTCGGGGTTGACTTTTTGTTGACTCTTCATATTCTCGCCCGTCTTTCCCTCTTCCGGCCATTTTCACATTCTCTTCGAGATGGCAGACGATCTTCCATAGGGTGGGGCTCCTCCAGAGCTCGAGATGGATCCCGAGGCCGAGCCCTTACCGCTTCGCATTCGGCCATTCAATCCGGAGACCTACAGACCGGCGGTTCACGAGATGCTCCCTGATGGACTACGCCAGTTCCGGAGCTTCGAGAGGGGCGTGGCACCCGAGCTACTACTCCGTGAGCCAGAGTCACACCTGTCACACGGCGCTTCCGAGGTACATTCTTCCCCCGATTTCAATTTTTCGCAATGTAGAACACTTAAACTGCTATAGTTGATTCTGTTCTTTAACTACTTAGTTCGAATGCGCTGATGCACTGTACACTATAGTTGATTGTGAACACACTTGCAATCGATAACTGCTTGAAACTTACACGCGCACACACACTGTGCTAGCCCTGAATTACTCAAACACATTGACACAACACATACTGGCACCCGATATCTACTTGCATTCTGCAAAACATGCACACATGCTATATCTATACTGAACCACTCAAACACGCTGACACATCACACGTCGTAGTTCACTGTAAGTACACCAGCACCCGATGTCTGTTTGAATCTGAAAAACGTGCACACATGTTACATCTGTACTGAACCGTTCAACATACTGACATATCATATGCTATAGTTCTCTGCTAGCACACTGACACCCAATGCCGGCTTTACATTTGAAAACGCGCACACACACACTATATCTGTATGCTTCTCAAAACTGCATCTTGAATATTGCTTCGCAATTGTTGTTTTTGATTACAGGGGGACTCCCATACCATCCACGGGTATGGGAACGTCGTTGCTCGAGACTGGTATGCGGAGTTGCCAGATGCGGTTCGCCACATCGTCGACGAGGCGGGTTTCGGCATCTTCTGCAGGGGACTTTCCCAGCTTACTGCCTGCAGGCCCTTGCTCGCTGCTTTAGTGGAGAGGTGGTGGGATACCACCAATTCCTTCCACTTCTCCGTCGCAGGGGACATGACGATGACCCCTTATGATTTTTCGATGCTTAATGGCATCGGGGTAGGGGGTGATCCGATCCCCTTCGACACCGATATGGATGAGTGGGATGCCGCCTACCAGACTGCCAAGACTCACCTCCTCGCCGAAAGGTGGTTTGTGAGGTACTTGTGGTTTGAGACCCGCTTCCAGATTCAGCCAACTTTGGCGGAGGAGGCACAGATGACCCCAGAGGAGGTGGATTAGTATGCGCGGGGCTTCATCATGTTTTTGCTTGGGATGACCCTTTTCGCCGACCGGGCGAACACCGTACCTCTTTGCCTGTTGATCGCACTGGTGGATGTCAGGCGGATCCGCCGTTACGACTAGAGTGGCGCAGGTTTAGCCACTTTATACAGTTACATAAGCTCTTCTTCCTGTCTCAACGGACAGCTTCTTGGCGGATACTGGCGAGCTTGGGAGGTACATCTTCTTCCCCTTTTACATTTCTACTTTCTGCTTTACATTTTTTGTATTCTATACACTGCACACACCACGGCCTACCTCTTACTGACTATATACTGCACACGCGGGACACACATATACTACCTTAATCGATCAGACATCAAGACGCGCACACACTTTGCACAATACACTGCACAACACACGGCTCTGCCATTTTTGCTTTATTATGCATTCTGCTTTATCTGATAATCATACTGATATCTGTTCTGCAGTTGTGGGTATATGCCTACTTTCCCAGGCTTGCCCCAGTACCCGATGTGGAGATCCCGCTCGACGTCCCATTTTCTCATTGCTTTGATATGCGGTGTGTGCGGAGACCCCGGGAGTTTTTCATCTTCTTCCGCCGCTACTTCGACACCATCACCGCCGCGGAGGTATGTTCAACTGTAGAGTTTGCTTAAGCTTCGCATAGCACTGTATTTTTGATAACAGATAGATAACAAATGGCATTTGTACCTGCAGATCACTTGGCAGCCTTGGGCTCCGTTGCCGGCCGTGGTGAGAGACCATTATGAGAGTGCTGAGGAGACTGCCCGTCTCCAGATTTTGTTAGAGGGCCCGATCTGTCGGGCTTGGTACCTGGGGGAGCGCTTCTTGCGTCAGACCCTGGGTTTACCGGAGCAGATAGTTCCGGGTCCGCCTCCTACACACATGAGGCATACCGAGAGGCTTTCCCTCGCGCATCTGAGAGAGTATACCGTTGGCTGGGACGCGGAGAGTCACAGAGACAAGGGCGACTATGCCGAGTACGTCCGGACCTACATCATGCGACCCTTGGGCGGTGGTCGCTGAGCTGAGAGGGAGAGGCCAGCAGCTGGAGCGGGAGCGTCGAGGAGGGCTCGAGTCCGTGACAGGGGCGGAGTTCAGAAAGGGCAGGGAACCAGCTGGCCTGCTCTGCCCACTTCACTAACATGCAGAGGATAGGGTGGGGCGACCTACCAGATCCTCTTTGCTCCTCCCCCGGCTGATAACGTGTTGGTCGGTGTCCCTGACTTGCCTCCGGTATGTATTACTTCATTTCGCATCTTGTACTGTTATTTCATTTCAGTTTATTTGATATTGCGCAGAATACTGATGCATCTGATGCTTTTGCAGGCATCCTCCGAGTACACCCGGCAGTCTCTGGAGCTGAATGCCTCCATGATGGGGATGCTACAGCAGACCTTCGACCTCCTGGCCCTCTACAGTATTCTGGTATGTTCTTTCTGACCACAGCCTCAAACCATACACAAACTGATTCGCATAATCTGATGCACGATACAACACCTAACACCCAAATTTGCTCACTAAGCATTCACACATCAGACTCATGCACTACATTCTCGATTCATCGATTCACGGCATTCACATTGCTCATGCACTTCATACACTCAGATTCTCATCGATTCACGACTGATTCGCCACACGGCATACTGATGCATTTGCCTTTTATGCTTTTCAGCCTCCTTTCCAGATCCCTCCGGTGGGTAGTACTCCAGCTGGGCCCTCTATTCCTACTCGAGAAGGGCGTGGAGACACTGGACATCCCCGTGCCAGGGCGGGGCATGCTCATGTCGGGAGTAGCTCTCGGGCACCCATTCCTGATGATGAGGATGACGAGTCCGAGTCCGAGGCAGAGGCAGAGGCAGAGGCGGGGTCATCTGAGGAGGAGACCGGAGACGGTTCAGACTCAGGTTCAGATGATGGTGCCGATGATGATGCTCCTGGACCTTTGTTCAGGAAGAGGGCGAGGACAAATCCCCAGGCCCGAGACTACTAATGACGACCCAGACTTTTGCTGCTTTTCTTCTCTTTTTTGTACTTTTTCTTTTTCTTCTTTTTAGTTGGTAGCCCCAGTATCTTGTACCACCGCAGGCAGGTTTTTGTTTTCTTCAAAACTTTGTACTTGAACAAGATTATATGAAATGAAACAAACTCTTTTTTGTCTAAAAAAGTGTTATATCTGTACATTCCATACTTTGCACTGCATCATGCTGCATCACATCACAATGGGATTGATTTGTTGTCTGAAAATTAAAGATTTGCATTGTAGTAACCAGGTAATGAACCCGTTAATAGCAAACCACTCATGCAAACCACTGCTCAGTCTGAACACACAGCCCATACTCTGCTGAGAATTAGTCTGCATACAGCCCACAACACAATACTTGGTTTATTCTGCACACAGCAAACCCTGACCAAACAGCCCCAATCTGACAAGACGGACTACGAAGGTGAAACCGGCTGAAATTGAAGCATACTCAGATGCTCCAAATTCTCCTTTTCTTTTTTTGCTTCGCCTAAATGTAGAGAATGGCACAGCACTCTGAGCATAAGCGATTTTTTTTGAAATTGAGAGAAGGTTTTCCAAAACCGGGGTATCGAGCCTGCAACTGAACACAGCGAGAAAGACTCAAACAAAAGGTACACGACCCAAACACAACGAGACACGCCCGGAAAAGACTCAAGACAAGGATTGCGACAAAACAAAGCGAAAGACACGACTCACGGATGCATTTACAAGAATGAGAGACCTCAAATCACGAGGAGCCAGTTTCCCCGGGTTTTGTTCCCACCCTTTCTGATTTGTGATTCTTACATCGCTTGGCCCTCAGGCTCGGTTTTTCTCTCAAAACCCTCTCGCTCACTTCTCTCTCCACTCACACCTCTCTATTCTTTATTCTCTCATTTTTCATCCCTCCCCAGGGTGATTGATGGATGAATAGGAAGTTGCGGGTTCGTGCCCAACACCGTTAGCTCACGGCTATTTCTTCCAGTGGATAGAGTGCCCTTCTGGCAAGTATGTTGACAGTGGAGAAAAGACAGAAGACCTGACTCAATTGCGCCCCTAGTTCGTTACTTTGACCATTTTTTGTTTTCTTCCTAAAATAGTCTTGACCAAAATGCGAGCCGGATTAACACACTCATTCAATTTTTGATTTGAAAATCATGCAAGTCAGGCTGTGAGCACTGAAAATTTTTCCTTTTTGGGTCCAAGAAGATGGTCCGATTTTCAGAAAATGAAATAGTTTTCAAGAAAATAGTCAACTTCAGTAAAAAATTTCAAAAACTATTTTTGCAAACAATCAATGCTCGACGAGCATGGAACTTACCCTCGAGATGCGCAACCTCAGATTGGAGGCAATGGAAAATTGCCCCTTGCTTAAAGGGGGTACATGGCAACGGAAAGTTGCCCCTGGTTTGGACAGCAATTCAGGGCAACTTATGGCAACGCATGGCAACGGAAAGTTGCCCCTTGTCTGGATGATGCTGCAGCATTTTTGTAAGCGGCTTTTATCAATGATGACTGAACTTTGAAGACGACGGTCTGAACCAATATATGCACACAGTCACTGTAAGAGCAATGGTGGCTGGACTTCAGGATGAAGTTGCCTACGTATCCCAAACATGGGAATCAAGCCTACGTAGTTCATGGTTGTTACAACCGAATTGTCGGATGCAGAGAAGGTAAGGATGATCAAAACCATTACATGGACTAAGGCGCTATGAAAGCGTCGAGGGCTGGACTTCAAGATAAAGTTGCCTACGTATCCCAAACATGGGAATCAAGCCTTACGTAGTTCCGGTTAAGGTACACTCGGGTATTAACCTTCACTTTTTAGGCTCTAACTTTTGCCAAGGCGCCTGTTATAGGTTTTCGACCTTGCAAGCTTCTTTTTCTTCTTTCTTTTTCAATTTTTCTTCATTTTTTTTTTTTTTATTATGTTTTTTGTTCTTTTCTTTGATTTTCTTTTTTTTTTTTTTTTTGCATTTTTTCATTCTTTTCTTTTTCTTGCTCTAACTTTTGCCTGGGTTGCCCTTCCGGGTTTTCAGCCCAGTGAGCCTCTCAAAGGGTAAAAGTGTAGCATAGTCCATGCCAAATGGTTTTGAGATCCTGAAGTTATCTGAGTCTAGGAGAATGGCTGTTGTACTGATTTGCGGAATGATCCATCACGGTCGCTTCACGAGCCTCTGCCGGTGAGATCTAATCTTCTTGATCTAAATTTGGTACCTCTTGCTCGAGGGTTGCTTCAAATCAGGCCGCACAGGCCTTTCATGGCAGTTAACTGTTAAACGTTTTGAATGGATTCCAGGTTCGAAACAGATAGGTTGAATCTCGAGGCTGAGAGCGATCCTAGGCTGCACAATCTCAAGAGCAATTCCACACAAGTCTTCACAGGACCGCGCAAAACATTTTGTTTTTGAAAGTTTTTAAGAAAGCAACAAATCGCTCGCGTTGAAGATAGTGTGAAACCAGTCTGGATCAAGCCAGGGTCCTTCTCAGTACTCACGCTGACAAGCATGATTTCATTCATAAAAAGGCTTAGAATGCCTATCTTTCTCTCAAATATGATCAAGTTTTGCAAAACCTAAGGAATTCCTTCTTCTTCGTTTTTACCACCGCAGTGCTCAAAAGGGGGTTTTGAAAAGAACTTAGGTCATTACAACGATGTTCAAGGTACAAGAGAGTAGGTAGAATGTACTGCTGTTCCATTCGCCTCCTCTGGCACAACTAACTCACACTGAAAGCAAGCATGAAAACGAGATAGCCTCAGCTGTTTCATTCAGATTTGTTGGTATAACTGGCCCCTCGGCAGAGACAGACTCAAAAAGGAAAACAAAAGGGGTAATTACAAAATGGTATTCGAGGCGACAACCCCGAAATCACCCGGCATTCTATACAAAAAAAGGAGGGAGGGACTCGCTACAACAAGACAGACCCGTAAGCAAAAGGACTGACTTAAGACAATAAGACAGACTCAAAACAAAAGACTGACTCGATACCCAAGCCAAAATTTACAAAACTAGTGTTCGCAGATGCTCAAAAATGCGTGCCAGACGCCACATCAAAAATATACCAAGCGCCGCTCGCAGGTGGTTCACACTCTGATTACAAACTCGCAGTATCCATGTCCTCAAAATCTAATAACTGGGTAGTAATGGACTTGGCGGAGGTGGGTGGGAGGATAACCTCGTTGTTAATCAAATCCTGCACCTCATGACGGAGGCGGAAGCAATTATCGGTAGCATGACCGGTTTGCTGGTGGTACGCACAGTACAAAGCAGCATCATGTGTAGCAAGGAGATTCTTCAGCAGAGGTTGAGGCTCCAAGGGTTTAAGGTGTTCCCTCTCAGCAAGGATCTGGAGTCCCTTGGACAACGGCATGTAGAGAGCATGGAAGACCCTGCGCCCTCAGGGCAGATACTTTGAAGGTTGAGCACTCTTACTAGACGCACTAGCGAAAGGGTCGGCCGGCGCGGCCTTGGATTTCTGATCCTTCCTGGGTGCAGGGTTGGGAATAAGAGGAACTATTCTGGCATGACGGGGCCTATCCCGGTTTTCTGACTGACTTGAACTACCCTCAGGTGGAGTGGGGAAAGCATCCTCCACAGCTTTTGTCACAACTGTAGATATCTGTTGCTTGTTCATCCCTGCGGCTTTCAAAGCCTCGACTGCCCACAGCAGCTGTTCGATGGGATCGGCATCTGCCTTCATTTTATCCTTACCTCTGGCCTCAGCCTGATCGAGGGTTTGGGTTGATGTTGATATGTCATTACCATAGCTGGAGGCCATCTCCGGTTGGCTAAGTTCAATCACAATTCGCCCCAACAGCGGGGGCTCCCTGGGTACAAAACTCCCGGCATATGGTGCTGCTGGTGGCGAAGCTGACATCCCGTAAACGAGATTCGCCACGGACCTCTGGAGATCACCTATCATCCCCATCAGTTCAAATGTAGTAGGCTCGCGAGCCTGATATAGCTGGGGGGTCCAGACCGGGTGTGCAACAGGCGACCTGGGTGGATGTGGCATATCAATATTGGTCTCCCTTTGCAGAGTGATCCCTTGATCTAATGCAGCTGTCATAACCATGATCTCTTCTGAATTCTGCGTCATCATAAGTCCTGCCTCAACAAGGGGGAACACTAGCTATTCTGTACCAACTGTCCGAACTGAAAAAGACAACAAGCAGCATTTCAGCCCAAATGGATCAAACACGGATATAGCTGAACAACTGTACTCTACTACTGATCACTGTTCCCCAGAAATCACTGTCCCAAAACACTGAATCAAATACCCGCAGATATAACTGGTTCTCACAAATACTGATACCGGTGCCCTCAGGCCTGATACTCAAACTTGCAAACTGATATGTGTGTTCCTGTAGAGATACACTCTAAAAGCACATAGCAAATAAATGAGAGCCAATACACCCCTATGTTGGGGTAGGGTTTCCCTGTCCTATTTTGTCAGGAGCTAGGATTTTACTACGCATGCAGCGGTTTCAAACAACCTAACATCGGGTAAGCAACCTGTCCTAGATTGGAATGGTCACAATGGATTCCGAATATGCACTAGGTTGAATGGTCGAAAAGGGTGCCCCGGTAAAACCGGGGTTTGTGCTCCCATACTGGCAGAGCCCGTAACCGGTTAGCCTTATGGCATGCTTTGACAAAGTCAAGCCTCCGGCAAACCGCTCAGGAATAGCAGATGGCCAACACGGTGTCCTAGGCGCACCAATGCACATGCAATGCAAAGAGACACATAAATGAAATCAAAACAGGATATCATGAGTTCGAGTCAAGCTCTCTAATTTCCCCAGTAGAGTCGCCAGAAACTGTAACACGCCCGCGAGGGACCCCGCGCTACACGCTACAGTTTGGACTCGATTTTGTTGTCACGGTTCTAAATTGGAACCAAAGAGTCCAAATCTGGCAAATCGTTTTGAGAAAATAGATTTTTGAAAAGAAATGCCAAATATGGACTGCTTTGCCAGATACAGAATCGCCACCTAAATATTTTAATAGGGAAATTTAGGAAACCCTGACTCGGTGCCAAAGGCCACGTGTCCGTCATCACCAAAGTTCCCTCAACTCGGGAGCTTGGGTACGATTGGGGAAGGTCAGCTATGAGCACCCCCTCTCGCCCGGTCCGGAGACCGACCTCTACTAACTGGGATATCCAATTTTGAAAACGTTAGGTGTTCTTATTCCGGTTATTAGCCTAGAATTACTATGTTATGCGCACAGGAACAAGCATAGACTAGATTGCCTAATTTGGAAATAAGCATTGCATATCCGTTTGTCTTGAAAAACACTTTGGGATTTGCTACTCGCAAGTAGGCTAAAATACGGATTTCAACGAGTTTTTCCAACTCAGACAATCCAACCTTCACCCACAGGCAATCAAACAGTTTATCACATAAGCATCTAGCCACATGGTAAGCATGCTGTCATGATAGCATTCACACACATACGATATGCTAAAGCATGAAAATACTTACATCGTACTCCATACCAAAACAACAAACTAGTTAGCAAACATTCATGGTCCTAGTTCATGTCAAATTGACTAATGCAACACATACAGGATGCAATTAGGGTAGGCTCGGCTAACCTAAACATGACATGTGAAATGCAATCAAATGATGCACGTATTCAATTTGAAATTGAAGTACAAATGCAGTTAGCATGATGTACCGAGCCCGGTACATGCAAGACAAATGTATAGATGCACGCATGCATAACATAAGGTATGCTAATTTAAACATGCCCTAATCTACCATCATAAGCGGGTAAATAAAAGGGAAGAAAGAAGTGGGGATTGGAAGACATGCACACATACGCAGCCACACTTATTACAGATTCGCCCTCGCCCAGAGGGACCAAAAGAATATACAAACTAATTAACCTACAAGCTAATTTAAATATTACAGGCCATCTAATTAGCTAAGCAAATTAACTAATCTAGGGAAAACAGTAAACCGCCTCGGAAGGAGAGCCTGATGCAATGCATGCTCGGTCTTGCTCGGAAATGCACTGCCATGCTAGTCAGCCTGCTTTTCCTCTTGTACTCCTTCGAAGGCTTCCAAAGCCTCAGGGTTGCCTCTCTGAGCACTATACAGTACCACCGGCTGGATAGAATAGCCACCGGCAGTAGGAGATGTTCGTCGGCTGAGAATGAATCCATCGACCACCGCTTGTTTGCCGGTCGGCACTCTGTGCAGTCGATCAGCAAAAAGTTCCTGCAGAACCTGTTTGACAGCAGGAGAGGACAGAGCTTTGCATGGCAATGCAATTCAAGCCATATATGCACCAATTATGTCCCTTATCATGTTAGTGACTCAAAGGGACATGCTCCTTGGTTCTCGGACCATCAATCGCGCATTTCCATGCGTGATGGCCCAAGGGACCAAGTGTGCACATTTTGATGTCAAATGCAATGCAAACCAACAAACCAAAGGGGCCCAATTCCTATCACTAGATTAAGGAATAAGGCATGCATGCAAGATGTAATGCAACCTAGGCATATGAACTAGCATGCAACATGGACAATGCAATGTATACATGCAAGCATGCAAGCAAATGTGCAAGGTAAGTATGCAAACAAGCATAGGATAGGCTTAAACATGATTTAGGCAGCCTTAAATAGACCTAAAATAGTGGCCAAAATGCTATGAAATGAGGACTAAACACACATACACACATGCACATGTTAAAGGGCTAACACTCAAGCACAAAAGGGCAACTCTCAAGCACACTTGAAAGAGGCATAACATGGACTAATGGCATGCAAGGTAAGCATTGAAAATCATGTTACAAAAGGTGCTAAACCAATTAAACAAGACAAACAAGGCATGCAAACAAGGCCAAAAACCCAAGACAAGACAAGAGGCTTAAACCAAGACTAAGTCCACCAAGCCTCACAAGGCTAAGAGGACTTAAAACAAGTCTAAGGCAGGCCTAGACAACACCCAAGGGACACCTAGATGGCATCTAAGTGGCTCAAATTCAAAGGGTATGCACAATGGCCAAAACATAGAGCATGCAAGACAAGCTTTCAAAGCTTCAAAGGGGCATCCAAGGCAAGCATACAAGCATGTTAAAGGGACTAAAATAACATGGCAAATGGTCCCAACCCACTAAATTAATGCAAGGATGCATGCTATACATTCACACACTTAAGGCCAACAAACCAAAAATGCAAAGGGGCTATACTAAGCATGCCAAAGTCGACCCGAACAACTAAGGACAGACCTCAAACATAGCGAAATAAGCACAAAAGTTTCACAAAGCCAAGCCTAAAACATACTAGAACAATGGTTTACAACCTAAGGCATGTTAAGGCAACAAAATGGCATTACAAGGCATGTATGCTAAGCAAGCATGGTGTACCAAAACCAACATACAACAATGCTATTTCATGGCAAAATAAGCATAAATAACAGCCAAGGCATGGTCAACATGAGGCTTAGCTAGGTGCTCATTAAAAAGGCAAAAATGACCCTTTTCAAGGACAATGAGGAGAGGGGGTGGCCCTCTCCTTCTTGAGACTTCAAGGCACCATCCTTACCACTGAAATCCCTCAAGATTTCAGTGGTGAGGAGGCCCAAACACCAAAGTCCCGGAGCTCACTCAAAATAGCACAAAATGGAGCCCCTCAAGGCTTAAGAGGGGTCAAACACCTCCAAACCACAAAACACTCTAAACAAACTATTTAGAGAGCCAAAAAACAGAACTTTTTTATATTATACACTAAGCTCAAAAACAGTTCTAAGATAGGCAAAAATAGTATGCAAGAATGGGGTAAAAAGGGGTAAGATTGTTACCCTTGAAGAACCTCTTCAACAATGGTGGACCAGCTACTCCTCCAAGCTCAAAACCACCCAAGAACCTCAAGAACAACCTCTTAGAACCTCAGTAGCCAAGGGAAGGTGTAACACTATGTGTTTGTGTGCAATAGTAAGATACAAATACACTTATACACACACAAAGGTAAAAAGAGAGAGAGAAATAGAGATAGGTGAGACATAAACCCTAACCCTAATCCAGAGCTCTCCTCTGTATATTTTCTAACCTTTTTGTCTAACCCTAAAGCCAAGAGAGGAGGGCTCCTCTTATAGAGAAGCCAATCTTGTAAAGCTTACTCAAGAAGCTAACAAGGAAGCCATCCCGGAGAACAAAATGCCATACAGTTATATTAAAATATTTGCAAAAGCAGATAAACAGTTGTCGGCGGCTCAAAATTACCATTTAGACAAAATGGACTGCCAGCCAGCAACAAAGAATGCCGACTGGCATTATACATTGCCGATGGCAACAAAACACCAGCCGGTGGCCTCTAGCCATGGCCGGTGATGTGTAGGGATGCCTCACAAGGCATTCTCTACCCCTCCAAGGCCAAACACAAGTGTCTGGTGCAAAACCAGACACTAAACAGCCGAGTTCGAAGATCCTGAGGCAAGGCGCGTAGCCGAGACCTCTGGGAACTCCAAACGAACACAAACATGGATGATCACCGGGTGTTCAAACGGTGACGTCCAAGTCTTAAGGACGGTCAAAAATGGGGTGTCTACACTAGCGCTTCATAGACTCCATGTTTGCCGCCATCTTCCTTATTAACTCGTCTTGTTTCTTTACGCGATCCTCCAGAACTTGAGGATCGAGCCTCCGCCTCTGTCTTTCAGGACTTTGAGAGCTATAGGGGCTGTTAGTCCGCCTCCCCCTTGCATCCCTCCGGGGATTCTGTCGCTGGGACTCTAAATCTGCCTTGGGAGGGATAGAAGGCAAACCTTCACACCTCCCACCCCCCTCTGGGGTTTGTTCGTCGATGGCGGACTGCGGCAACTCTTCATTGTGCACCATTACCTCCAATTAGAGAGGAAAAACTTGATCAACAGGTTTTGTTCTTTCTAATTTTCCCACAGATAGCGCCAATTGTACGAGCAAGAAATAATATTTTCATATAATCCTATTGATCAAGTCTGTGCTCCTCCAAACGTCGTCGCTTTACTCCCTGAAAACACAAACGTGAGCTAGCCAGCGGGTGTGTGCCAGATACCTCTCCGATGCCTAAGTCAGCAAAATAGACAAATAGACAAAAGCTCTGTGTATTCGAGAATCAAAGTTGTGTTACCTCTTCCATAGGTTATGTTATGAGCTTTTATAGGTTCCGCGTGGCACCATCCTCGTAGGACTCTTATTCCTCCATGTAGAGTCCTCCTGGGAGTCACACTCTTGAAAGATAATGCTTATCCTTCAACACCCCCCTCACTACTTAAACCAAGTGAGATAGTTTTACCACGGTTGGATGTCAATATGACCGAGCTAACGTGGGCATGCTAAAGCCGCAGACTAGACCGAACTCCAACTAGCTCGATTCTTTCTTTCACTGTGTGTTCCTCGGTTTGACATACTCTAACTAGGTTGTTCACTCAACACCGAGCTAACCAAGCATGAGGTAAGAGTTAGCTCGGCGCTCCAATGCATAATGCCAAGATAGCTTGGCTCTCCCAAGCACAGTGCCTAGCTAGCTCGGCCCATACCTGCTTAGCTTTTTAGACCGAAGTAAATCTGTTTGTACCTCGGTCCGTCTCGCAGCCCAATTACCAAAGAAGTCTCTTACTTAGCTCGGCCTAATTTAGACATAAATTACCCTTTCAATTGCCCCTTAATTCCATCTGCGTAGCATGATTGGGATTGCTCATTACCAGCCGAGCTAACAACTTTAGCCTTTTAACCGAGCTAAATTCACACAGGGCTACAAATTTGTCCGATCAAAACGTCTCTTCAATCGCTGTAACTGAATCGCTTCCTATTCCATGGACACGTGGTAGACTCTCATTGGCCCAGCGCAGCTATCACGCCGTCTTCGTACCCCAAAAAATTTGAACAGTCCCGCTTAAAACCAAGGTTTATACCAAAATCGTAATTTCCTAAACCACAATACCTCTGTTCATCTTCTCTCTCTCTTCCTCTGAACCTCCATTTCTCCTCAACCTTACACTTACAAAGCTCGTGTTTCTTGCTGTTGCTACTTCCATCTTCAATGCCTTCATTTTGAACTAGTAAGTGGTTCAAATCTACTTCCTTTCTATCGATTTTGCACACATTTTTCAACACATAGCATGTTTATTCGTATGTTTTTCAAAGCATATACCATTTTTGCTTCCTTTTTTCTGGAAAAAACCCACGTAATAGAAATATTGTACTCACGAACAATCTGAAAAATTTTCCCTTTGATCCCAAATCACACTCCAACCGAACTAGGATACTGTTTGTATTAGGTACAAGCTTAGCTAAACTAAACAACCGAACTAAGACTTCACGCCATACTTGTAGTTTCAATAAGTCTAAGTACCTTTTGCTTAACTTAGCCGAGCTAACGAACCGTACTAGGTTTGCGCAATGCCATACTAGAAAGCCTCAACCACTGACCGAGCTATAACTTGGGGCTAAACCAGCTCCCTGACTTAGTCAAAACTGAACTAAAAATGTTGCACCATAAGCTACAACCGGGCTACAAACTTCTCATTAACTTAACCGAGCTAAAGTCCACTGCTCAAATCGAGCTAAGAATGGATACTATTCCACGTAGCCGAGCTAAGACAACATTTATTTTACCTTTGTTTACCTTTAGCACGGTCCACTGGTCTATGCTTAACACTTTTCCTTTTTACCTTGTAGACTTAGATTGGCCAAGCACTCCCTTGAACGCTTCAACTGAGATATTCCATATCATCTCAGCACCGAGCTAACACTTGAGTTTAATTTATACATAATTTAAACCCATATGGGAAACTATAGGTTCTTAGTAAACTCACCAGGTGCTATGGCCGAGTTCCGAAGGGACTACCATATCCCTGATGATGTCCATCTTACCTTAGCCGAACTAGATACCACACCTTGGGGAAACCCTAGCTTTGTTCCCTTTATCCTTCTTTCCATTGTAGAAATCGGACTTAGATTCTCTGTACAGCCTCTTCTTTGCGAATTTCTTAGACAAACAAACCTCTGTCCTACCCAACTTTCCACAAATTCGTATCGCATAGTAAATGGCATCGCCGAGCTAAACCGCCGGCTTGGCCTCAATCTCGGTTTAGCCGAGCTATTTCACCAATACTCTCTAGGCCAAAATGAGGACGGCTGGGCTTACTATTTAAGAATAAGGCGCCGCCGTGAAAAGATAATAATGAATACCCCAGACAAAGATGTAAACGACGATGATTTTTTCTGGGTTTCTGGGAATTTTGAAGACCATGAGGCCCAAATCCCAGGCGACCGAATAAACTGGAACAAAAGAGTCACCAGTATAATTACCTCGGCTTAGTTTTGTGCTTTCTTTTCTTCATTTGCAAGCTTTGAACCGCACTAACCGTTGTAATTTTCCCTTATGCAGATTTAAACTTTCTAAAGTCGCAGTATAGTTACCCAAACCTTGCCACCCTCCGCGCCGCACTAAGATATCCCAAATGGAGTTGGGCCGAGCTACTCAACTTTGCGCCGACCTACCGATATAGCAGCCGGCGAAAGACCAGGGTGACAGACTTCTTGCTGGAACCCTCTCCTGAGCCTGATCCTTCCCTTCCACAAATCAACCTCATTCCATTAACAGCAGAGCAAGAGATGGCAAAAAAGAGAGCTGTAAGAGCCCTCATCACCGAGACAAACTATCCCGAGGTACCACAAGCCGGTCAGACTCAGGAGACCGTGGTAGCCATACCATCCCATCTGCCTTCATCATCCCACCCAAGCAAGCGTGCTTGGACTTCCACAACCAAGCCATGCCTTGTCGACGAAGATGAAACCATCCTTCCCTAATCCACACCACCAAGCCCACAATCGGAGCGCTCTGACCGAGCTAGCTCCTCCAAGTGGGTGCCTAAGGTCACATATAAGAACTGCGCTATCACTGACTCCAACTCAGTGGTCGTGGAAAAAGACCATACGTTGGCCTTTAATCTGGCCAAGAGCGTCTGCCTTCTAGCCGATATGGATCACCACGATCATCTTACTGAGCTGAAGGCCATTCGCTCGGCTTCAAAATCAATGGTGTTGGTAAGTTCTCCTTTTCCTTCTTTAAATTTCAACATCTTTTCACTCGATTTATCTCAAAAATTGTTTCTCTCTTTTTGCAGGCCTTACAGAAAAACCACATCGCCCACAAACGCGTGCTGGAACTTCGAAAAACCACAAGGTAGGCCATAGCAAAGGCCAATGCTAAAACGGCCAAGCTAAAAGAATCCCGACAGAAGATGGCCAAGTTACAAGTCGAAGTAGCTCAGCGCACCGGCCTGGTCAATTCAGCCGAAGCAGACAAGCAAAAGGCTGCGGCCGTGCTAAAAGACAAATACCTGTGCGAGCTAGCCAAGCTCGAGGGAAAGAAGAATGTCGAGATCGCTCGGTTGGAAAAGAGCGTGGAAGATGCCGAAAATCGGGGTTACAAGGAGGGGGAGGCCACTTACATCCAACAATGCGAAGCAGCGAAAGATATATTCTTCAAGTGTGGATGGAAGGCGGTTGTGGCGTAGCTCGGTCATAGCCAAGAGACCGAGATCTTCCTCAACCCTCCTCCTTATTTCATACCGAGCTACATGGTGGAGTGTGCTACTGCCATTCAGCAAAAATTTCTTGAAGATGATGATGAAGAACAGGCCCTAGAGCCCGACAATGCCCCAGTTATCGCCAATGATCCCGTTGTTCAGTCAGCTCGGGTGGAGCCATCGGTGGAAAACTTGGTTGAAAGTGTGACCGAGTTACCTGCTGAAACTGGGCTTTGAGTTGAATTGGATGCGGATCTTGACGACCTTTTTGCTTGATCTTGTACTTTCTTCTTTTTACTTTTGCAAAGAAACTGTAACCGGGCTAAGGCCCCATCTTTTATACCTTTGATTTGCATTTTGAATGAAAGTTTCTTTTGTTTCAACTATTGCTTCGGTTTACTTCCATGTTTTCATTTACCTTTCAATGTAATCTAAATGCGATATAACATTTTCTGGCCGAGATACCCACATCGATCTTAACCTTATAAACTACCTGGTCATATCTGCCAACCTCTTTAGCCTAGGTTTTTACCTCGGCTGAAGATCACTAAAAGTTTTTATTCTAGCCAACCACTTTTCAGCCTTGATCCTTATCTCGGCTGAAGAGTACTAAAAGTTGGTTGT
This sequence comes from Camellia lanceoleosa, assembly GCA_025200525.1. Lineage (NCBI taxonomy): Eukaryota > Viridiplantae > Streptophyta > Magnoliopsida > Ericales > Theaceae > Camellia > Camellia lanceoleosa. The sequence continues at coordinate 20,435,488 of CM045767.1, read as the reverse complement.
TCCAGTCAACCACTCTTCAGCCTTGATCCTTATCTCAGCTGAAGAGTACTAAAAGTTGGTTCTTCCAGCCAACCACTCTTCAGCCTTGATCCTTATCTCAGCTAAAGAGTACTAAAAGTTGGTTATTCCAGCCAACCACTCTTCAGCCTTGATCCTTATCTCGGCTGAAGAGTATTAAAAGTTGGTTATTCCAGCGAACCACTCTTCAGCCTGGATCCTTATCTCGACTGAGGAGTACTAAGTGTTAGTTTTTCCAGCCAACCTCTTCAGGTTAGATCCTGATCTTAGCTAAAGAGAGCTCAAAGTTGGCTATTCCTGTCAATCTAGAGCGAAGTGTTTGGTTATTCCTGCCAAACGTCCCACAGCCTAGATTCTTATCCTCGGCTTAGGAGAGTGTTGGTTTTTCCAGCCAACCTCTTCTGCCCAGATCCTGATCGTAGCTGAAGAGAGCTCAAAGTTGGTTATTCCCGCCAACCTGGAGCGAAGTGTTTGGTTATTCTTACCAAACATCCTGCAGCCTAGATCCTTATCCTCGGCTCAGGAGAGGTGTTGGTTTTTCCAGCCAACCTCTTCAGCCCAGATCCTGATCTTAGCTGAAGAGAGCTCAAAGTTGGTTTTTCCGGCCAACTCTGATTTCATTGCCCCTAGTATGCTAAAACTATTTTTACAGAATAAAACAATTTATGCTGAAAAAGAAACTACTTGTTTTATTTGAAAAAGAAAAAGAAAAAAATACAAGTACTTAAAAAAAAACTAAAAATAAAATAGTTTGAGATTGGCAGTGTTCTATGGCCTGGGAATGGCTTTACTGTCTTCATCTTCCAAGTGGTATGTCCCATTTTCTGCTAATCCAACCACTTTGTAAGGTCCTTCCTAATTGGGCCCTAACTTGTCGTCTCCGGGTACTAGGGTGTTTCCCATTACTTTGCGCAACACCCAATCTCCAATTTTGAATTGCCTTGGATATACAGTCTTGTTATATTTTCTGGAAAACTATTGCTGGTACGAGACTATGTGAACCAACGCTCTTTCTCTTCTTTCTTCTGCAAGGTCGAGCTCCAATGCTATGGCTTCTCTATTTAAGTCTGGATGAAAATTTTCACTTCTAATAGTGGGGAGGCCAACTTCTAGTGGGATTACTGCTTCCATGCCGTAGGCCAAGGAAAAAGGTGTTTCTCCAGTAGACCGCCGAGGTGTGGTACGATAAGCCCATAAAACGTGAGGGAGCTCCTCAGCTCACTTTCCTTTTGCTTTCTCTAACTTTTTCTTTAATCCATCCAAGATAACTTTGTTCGATGCTTTCGCTTGGCCATTTGCTTGGGGGTATACTGGTGTAGAATTGTAGAATTCTATCTCGTATTCTTCACAAAAGCCTCTAAAAATTTTACCATCGAACTGAGTGCCGTTGTCAGATATTAGAGCTTTTGGTATGCCGAACCGAGTGATGATATTCTGCCAGACAAACTTCTTCACATCTTTCTCCTTTATTGATGCTAGTGCTTTTGCCTCCACCCACTTTGTGAAGTAGTCTGTTGCTGCAAGAAAGAACTTTTTGTTGTCGTGTGCCGTTGGAAGTGGTCCTACTATGTCCAAGCCCCACATTGCGAAGGGCCATGGGCTAGTTAATGGTAGAAGCTCTCTGGCCAGTTGATGTATTTGGTGTACAAACTTCTGACATTTCTCGCACTTCTTGACATACTTCTTTGAATCCGCTTCCATGTAAGGCCACCAATAACCCTGTGAAATTGCTCTGTAAGCCAATGATCTTCCTTCTTGGTGGCTTCCGCATACGCCTTCATGTATCTCGAACAAGAATGCCTCAACCTTGCTAGGATGGACACATTTCAGGTGGGGTCCTGTGAAGGATTTCTTGTACAAGGCCATTGATGGAGAGAGCCAGAATTGCTGTGACTTTGCTCTTATTTTGTTGGCCTCTTTCTTCTCTTCGGGTAAAATGACGTCCTTTAAAAACACTATAATGGGGTCCATCCATGAAGGGCCTAGTTCGGCACAACATACTTCTGCTGCTTCGGGTTCTTCAATGCTTGGTCTAGGTAGGAAGTCGATCAATAATGGATGTGGGATGGATGTATCTGCCATTGAAGCGAAGCCTGCTAGTTCGTCTGCTCTGCTGTTTTCTTCCATGTCGATCTGTTCTATCCGCACTACCTCAAATTTCATGATCTCTTTTCTGACTAACTCTTGGTACTTAGCCATTCTTTTATCATTTGCCTCGTAGTTGCCTGAAATTTAGTTTACCACCAACTATGAGTCACTGTAAACCATTAGCTCGGTGGCCTTCTTGTAGAGCGCTAAATTTAGTCCTACCAGAAGCGCTTCGTACTCCGCTTCGTTGTTTGATGCTGGGAAGCCAAGGTTGATTGCTTGTTCCATTGTTAGGCCATCTGGTGAGATAAGGACTATGCCGAGTCCTACACCATGCCTGTTGGACGCTCTATCCACGAAAAGCTTCCACATCTCTCCAACGAACAGCTTCCAACAAGTGGAGGGATAAGATGATGCCTTGGGGTCATGAGCGTTGCTGGTATTTTCTTCCAAGTCCATACTTACTGTTTGCCTCTCACTATCTGATTGTGCCAAGTTTTTACTTGTTAATGAGTCTTTGCTTGGTGTAGCATGGTTTGTTTCTTCTTCCTTTTCTTCACTCCGGTCTGTTTTGGAATGTGGCTGGGCATCCTGTATCAGGGGTTGCGCATTTCCTGCGGCGCTTTCCATCCCCATTTCGGTTGTACCAGTCAAGTCAACTAGGCAGATGTGATGACTTCCTGGTGTGAACTCTGCCACAAAGTCTGCCAAAACTTGGGCTTTTATTGCGGTTCTGGGTTGAAACTTGATGTCAAACTGTCCCAACTCCATTGCCCACTTTAAGATTCGTCCAGAAAAGTTCGCCATTTCAAACAAAGCTTTTAATGGAAAAGCTGTGAGGACGATTATGGTGTGGGCGTGGAAGTAATGCGACAGTTTCCTAGAGGCCATCATCAGGGCTAAGGCCAGTTTTTCCAGTGGCAAGTACCTGGTTTCTGCGCCCAGCAAGGTCTTGCTAACATAGAAGATGGGCAGGTGTTGGATTCTTTCTGCTCTGACCAACACCGCGCTGACGGCGTGCTGTGAAACTACTAGGTACAAAAAGAGTTCTTCTCCAGGTATTGGAGTTACTAGCAATGGTGGAGAAGACATGTATTCTTTCAGGTTTTTTAGGGCGCGGTCACATTCTTCATCCCACTCAAACTTGGCCTTTAGTGCTTAGAAGAATGGTCGATATCTGCCTAACGACCGACTTATGAACCGGTTGAGTGCAGCTGCCATACCAGTGAGATGCTGCACTTCTTTTACTGAGTTGGGCCTCTCTAGATCACGAATTGCCTTGATCTAAGAGGGTTCTACCTCTATACCCCGGTTGGTCACCAGGAAGCCTAGGAATTTGCCCGATCCTACGCCGAACACACACTTGGATGCATTTAGACGCAACTTGTTCTTCTTCAGTATCTCGAACATTTCATCTAGGTCCCTGAGATGGTCCTTCTTGTCATTGCTCTTGACCACCATGTCGTCGATGTAAGCCTCCATTGTTCTGCCTAACAATTGATCAAACATCTTGGTGACCATCCGCTGGAATGTTGCCCCTACATTTTTTAGGCCAAAAGGCATGACCTTGTAGCAATACAGTCCTCTTGGCGTTGTAAAGGATGTGACCTCCTGGTCTGGTTCATACATAGCGATCTGATGGTAACCTCTGTACGCATAAAGAAAGCTAAGTCGATTGTGTCCTACTGTTAGGTCTACCAGTTGGCCTATCCATGGAAAGGGAAAGCTATCCTTTGGGCATGCATTGTTGACTGTTCTGTAGTCAACCAGACATGCCATTTTCCATTCTTCTTTGGCACCACCACAGTATTGGATATCCACTTGGGATAGTGTACTTCTGTCACGACGCAAACCCGTCCCTATGGGTTTAGCACCGTAACCGGCCAGTAATCCGAGATTACCGAAGGCCTGCTTAACAGTAAGATAGTATAACAGAGTACAGGGGCATGGCGGAAGCCAATACAATAAATAAACAATGTCCAATGAGCTGTGACAGTCTGTATGCAAAAAGATATTTCATACATGTAGACATTGATGTAAGCAATATATACATATATGTACAATCATTCATGAGCGAGGACCTAATCCCTATTAATTGATGCAGACAATCTATAAAGATTACAAAACGGTATAGAGACAGACGGGGAAATAAAAACACCCCTAAGCCATAGCTTGGCAGGCTCGGAGCCTCGCAGTGAGGCATAGTGATTGGCTTGACAAAACTGGAGTTTACCCCGACACTTCTAGCCTTGGTCCGATGCCTGTACACCTACATATATATATGAGCAGTGAGCTAAAGCCCAGTGAATAACATAATGCATAAAGAGGTTTAGAATGAATGTCCTTATAGTAATGAAAACAGTTCATTAAATTAGTATTTCAGTCTTTCAGTCAATCAGTCATATGTGGTACATCCACTAGCATTACAGTACAGTAAGCAGTAGGTCTTAAAGACCGAACAGTAATGATGGCCATCAATCAGTAAACAGTAGTGGTCCCACGAGGGAACCGACAGAGATCTCTGTAACAGTAACAATAAACAGTAGGTGCTAAGGATGCCACAGTACAGTTCAAAATATAGGACATGCATTCATTCAGTAAAGAATATCAGTTCAGTTCAGTATTCAGAAGATAATCATTTTGAACATATCTTTACATAATTGTTACTCACAGAGTTCTAGGCTACAGTGAACTAGAGCGTCTCCTCGAAAAGCCAACCCTACACAGTTTACAGATTGAACACACTAAGCTACACAGTTGGGAAAGATAATAACTTAATCCCTAATTTGCCTTGGTGTGTTCTGCATCCATATCCTCTTTAAGATGCCTTAAACTAGGCCTAAGGATGCCTAGGATGGGATGAGGATGCAAAGATGCACTTGGAAAACACTTTACAAAATTTGCTGAAAAGAGGGGTCTCGCTCGAGCGAGGATTCCTTCGCTCGAGTGGACATGCAGACAAAGGATCTCCGCTCGAGCGTGAATTCCATCGCCGGCGGTATGCTTCAAAGAAAAATCTTGGATGCTCGAAATTTACGCCGATGCTCGCCGGCGTGAGACAACTCTTCGCTCGGCGTAGGTCCTTCGCTTAAGCAAGCGTCAAGCACAAGATTTTAAGAGCTTGAAATTTACGCTCGAGCCACCATTCTGTCACTCGAGCGTATCTCAGAGTAAACGATGGTCGCTCGAGCGTAGAATCCTTCGCTCGAGCGAAGAAGCCAAATTTGGAATTTCCAGATTTGCCTCCCAAGCTCAAACCAAGCATTCTACAGCTCTAAACTCGACCTCTTGGGCCCAAATTCTGGAAAACACATCTAAACTCAATATACAACAAGTTTCAAAGCTCAATTTCTGAATTTAAAGCCCAAGGGTGAGTCAATTAAATCCAAATTTTCAAACCAATTTCATGAACATGTTATAACATGACATGCATGAACTTTAAACAATTTCCAAGCTTCAATGCTAGCTCAAATGAGCTCAAATCTTTGAAAAACAAGATGAAATCATGGTCCTAAACCTCAACATGAACATGCATGCAACATTTGCCATGAAATCAATCCAAAACTCTTCAATACAGACATTCATGCAACAATTAAGCTTTATATCAACACTTATTGAACTAATTCATGCCTTAACTCTATAATTTAACTTGAATCATGCAAGATTAACCTCAAACACACAATGAAGGAGGTCAATGGTCTACCTTAAGTCTTGAATTCAAGTGTAAAAGTCCAAAAATGCAAGAATCCCTTCAATTCTCTCAACCTCCAAGCCAAATCTCAAGAACTCAAGCTCTCTCTCCTATCTCTCTCTCTAATTCGGCTATGAACAAGAAATGAGCTGAGCAAAATGTTGCCTAAGTGTATAAAGGCTCAAATATTTCAATAAACAAAAGCCCACTCACAATGGCAATTTGGTAGATAAGGCAACTTACGTGTTTTACATTATTTAATCTAGCTTAATCATACAAAATCAATTTTCAGATAAATACACCCTTAAATCACATCAATTCTACTGATCATGAAACACTAATCGATTTCCGGTTCGGCTGCCGATAAGGCCTTCAATTAACAGTTTACACATGAAAACTAAACAGATAATTAAACAGTCAAACAGATAAACATGCAATTAAACAGATACAGTCAATCGATTTAGTTCAGATTTTAGTCAGTCAGTTTAGTAACTCAATCAGTTCAATTACTTCTCATAACCAGTCTCAGTTTAACCATAATCGGTAATTAATCGGTAATCAGTGTGAGGGTCATTACAACTTCTCTGATAGCTCCTGCCTCTAGAAGGTTTCCCATTTCTTCCACCACTATCTCAGCGTGGTAGAGTGCTGATCTGCGAGTGCGCTGTATGATTGGTCTTGCAGTTTGGTGGACATTTAATTGGTGATAAATGAAGTTTGGGTCAATGACAGGCATGTCATACGGCGTCCAGGCGAACACTTCGATGTTAGAAGTTAAGAATTTCATAACCTCTATTCTCTCAGTGCTGGACAATGACGAGCCGAGCAAAAAGAACCATTCTGGGTCTTTTTCATCTATCCTTACCTGTACCAAGTCTTCCACCGCTTTCTGTTCAGCTGCTTTGCCAACATCTGCGAACAGCTCATTGCTCTTAGGTTCTTCCACCATCGGTACATATCCCTTGGCAGCGCGGTTGCCATTTACTGTGACGAAGCATTCTTTGGACATAATTTGGTCTCCAAAGACCTCCTCAATTACTCCAGCTTCGTTGGGGAACCACAATATTTGATGGTAGGTGGACGTTACCGATCGCATAGTATGCAACCATGTCCTTCCCAGGATTATGTCCTTCCCAGGATTATGTCGTAAGTGGAAGAGACTTTTAATACCCAGAATTCCACTTGTTTCGTCATGCTTCCTGCTCTGACTGGGAGGATTATCTTGCCCACTGGCCATTCTAGTATTGAGTTGAATCCGATTAAGGGAGATGTTGCAGGCGACAAGTCTTTGTCCTCCAGTTTCAATTGTTTGAAGGTTTCATAATACATTATCTCACATGAGCTTCCTTGGTCAATCAAAATCCGTTTGATGTCATAATCCTTGACGCGAAGTGTGACGACTAGTGTGTCGTTGTGAGGGCAATATATCCTTGCCAAGTCTCTGTTTGAAAAAGATATGACATTCGTGGCTTATGTTTTCCCCTTTTTTATGGCTGGTTGTGCACTTAATACCTCCCTTAAGTGCTCAGCCTTCTTGATCATTCCCCTGAGCTCACATACTCGCTTAGGCTAAAATACCCCATGTATTACGTTAATCACGCCTTGAGGTGGGGCGTTGATCGGCATTCCGTCTGGGTTGTCATGGTTCAGGGGGGCTGGCTGTGTCCCTCCTTCTATGTACTTGTCCAAGTGCCCAGCTGCCACTAACTTCTCCAAGTGTTGTCTCAACGGCGTGCAATTCTCTGTGCGGTGCCCCTTTTCGTTATGGAAGGTACACCGGGGTCCTTCGTTATAGTCTTTTTGTGCTTCTCCCAACTTAGCTAGCCATCAGACGAAAGGTTCATCACGTATCTCACTGAGAATTCGGTAGATTGGTTTTTTAAACACCGTGGTAATGGCAGTGCGAACTCTTAGCCACCTTTTGTCTGGATCCTCTTTGTTGGCCCATCTGCCACGTCCATTCCTGCTTGGTCGTTCTATCGTGTTGACTTTTGCCGAAGTCTTTTTATCTGGTATTGCTGTTGTGCTAGATTTCGCCTTAGCACAGGCGCCATCCTCTTCCACACGAATATGTTGGTGCACTCTCCGCATTAAGGCCTCCATTGTGAGGGGAGGCGTCATAGTAATTGAATCCCTTAATTTGTTGCCGACTGGCAGGCCCCGTTTGTATTGTGCGATGGCGAGGTTTGTAGGACAATCTCCTATCTGGTTAAAAGTTTCCCAGTAGCGATTGTTGTAGGATCTCAACGTTTCTTTGTCACCCATGTCAATGGAGAGTAGCTGATCGATCTCCACTGGTGTCTTGGTGTTCGTTCTAAACCTTGTTACGAACGCCTCTGCCAATTGTGCCCATGAGGCGATGCTGTCTTCTGGTAGCCTTTCAAACCAAGTTAGACCCAGGTCACCTAGGCTGGACGAAAACAGGATGCACATTAAAGCCTCGTTTCGTCGGTATACTGCCATAACCTGGCAAAAGTGGCTCAAGTGCATGTAGGGGTCCGTCTTCCCCTTATAAGTGGTGAATTTGGGCTGATGAAAGCCCGAGGGTAGTGGTGCGTTCTCAAATGTCGAAACGAACGGGAAGGTCTGCAACCTTGCTAATGCTTTGTCTGTTGGTTCGTAAGCAAGGCATAGTATTGGCATTCCTACCTTGACGCTTCCATGCGTCCGAGGAGCCAACCGCTGAAGGGCTGAAACTTTGCGCGGGTCACGCACCCTCTTATCTTCCTTCCATCGTGCCCTTTCTTCTAGCACAGTTCGCAAATTGGATGATCAACGCAACTCCGTCTACCTAGATGACGTCTAGTGCGTACGTGAGGGCCGATAGGTGCTTCCCTCGATATGACCTCTCGCCTCGTTCTCGGACTGGAGTAACGAGTCCCGAAGTTCTTGATCGAGTGTCGCCTGCTCTGCCTCTACTGCTATGCGATGATGTGGTATGCCTACTACGATCTTCCGAGTGGCGAGGAGGCGTGTTGCTTTTGCGCCCCTCTCCTGTCGCCACCCATTTTCCTTTGATCTGGCGTTTCATAGACTCCATGTCTGCCGCCATCTTCCTTATTAACTCGTCTTGTTCCTTTACACGATCCTCCAGAACTTGAGGATCGAGCCTCCGCCTCTGTCTTTCAGGACTTTAAGAGCTACGGGGGCTGTTAGTTTGCCTTCCCCTTGCATCCCTCCGGGGGTTCTGTCGTTGGGACTCTAAATCCGCCATAGGAGGGATAGAAGGCAAACCTTCACGCCTCTCACCCCTCTCTGGGGTTTGTCCGTCGATGGCGGACTGTGGCAAATCTTCATTGTGCGCCATTACCTCCAATTAGAGAGGAAAAACTTGATCGAGAGGTTTTGTTCTTTCTGATTTTCCCACAGATGGTGCCAATTGTATGAGCAAGAAATAATGTTCTCGTATAATCCTGTTGATCAAGTCTGCGCTACTCCAAGCGGCGTCACTTTACTCCCTGAAAACACAAACGTGAGCTAGCCTGCGGGTATGTGCTGGATACCTCTTCAATGCCTAAGTCAGCAAAATAGACAACTAGACAAAAGCTCTGTGTATTTGGGAATCAAAGTTGTGTTACCTCTTCCATAGCTTATGTTATGAGCTTTTATAGGTTCCGCGTAACACAATCCTTGTAGGACTCTTATTCCTCCATGTAGAGTCCTCCTAGGAGTCACACTCCTGAAAGATAATGCTTATCCTTCAACACCTCTCTCACTACTTAAACCAAGTGAGATGGTTTTACCACGGTTGGATGTCAATATGACCCAGCTAACGTGGTCATGCTAAAGCCGCAGACTAGACCGAACTCCAACTAGCTCGGTTCTTCCTTTCACTGCGTGTTCCTCAGTTTGACATACTCCAACTGGGTTGTTCACTCAACACCGAGCTAACCAAGCACGAGGTAAGAGTTAGCTCGGCGCTCCAACACATAATACCTAGATAGCTTGGCTCTTCCAAGCACAGTGCCTAGCTAGCTCGGCCCATACCTGCTTAGCTTTTTAGACCAAAGTAAATCTACTTTTACCTCGATCCATCTCGCAGCCCAATTACCAAAGAAGTCTCCTACTTAGCTCAGCCCAATTTAGACATAAATTACCCTCTTAGGAATAAAAACTAATGCGGAAAAATTAAATCAAAAGCAACATGAGAATTTTTCGTGGTTCCCTCAATGTGAGGTACGTCCATGGGATCGAAATCCGATTCCACTATCAACCAAACAATTTCCAAACAATTACAAACGAGACACGAATGGTCTCACAAAATCACCCTTAGGTGAATTCCAAATAATTACAAATAAATAAGAGGAAAGACCTTATCAAATAGATGAACAAAAGCCTTCGAAACAGAGTTGAAGAAGACTCAAAATAATAACCCAAATCAACTTCACCAAAACACCTAGCCGAAGATGCACTGAAAAGTTCGAAAGCACCAATGAACTAAGCAAATTAACCCCCACGGTTACCAAGAATGAACCAAAACATGTAGCTGCCGTTGCTTTGCTTTTGGTGAAAACAATATATATATTCAAGCCACTGCCATATGCTACACACACCAAAACACACAAAACAATATATATATATATACATATATACATATATATTGTTAAATCTTGAGTTTGTTTTATCAAACCCTAATTGTTATCAAACTGAATTGGGTCTCCACAAATTAGATATAATATATAAAATATATTATACCTAAACCAAACCAAATTAGAATTCTTTTAACAAACCAATTGGGTCTCAAACTCCAATAAGGAGATATATCCCAACAATTCTCCCCCTATCGACTTAGATGGAGACATCAACCATACCCGCCAAAGTTTGACACTTCAAATGTTTGTCCCGCGACAAAGTCTTTGTCAACATATCCGAAATATTATCATCTGTGTGAACCTTTTCGAGTTGCAACAATTTCGAATCTAACACATCACGAATCCAATGGTACCTTACATCAATGTGTTTCGATCTCGAATGAAAAGTAGAATTTTTACTCAAGTGCATAGCACTTTGACTATCACAGTAAAGCACATACCTTTCTTACTTCAAACCCAACTCTTACAAAAATTTCTTCAACCATAACTCTTTTTTGCAAGCTTCTGTAATGGTAATAAATTCAGCTTCGGTAGTTGAGAGAACAACACATTTTTGTAATTTAGATTGCCATGCCACAGCTCTCCCTGCAAATGTCATCAAATACCCTGAAGTAGATTTCCTAGAATCAACATCACCAGCCATGTCAGAATCTATGAACCCATCAAGCATTGGCTTACTATCCCCAAAACACAAACACACCTTCAAAGTCCCTCGAAGATATCTTAAAATCCATTTTACCGCTGCCCAATGTTCTTTACCCGGATTAGGGAGAAAACGACTCATCACACCAACGGCGTGAGCAATATCCGGCCTTGTACAAACCATGGCGTATATTAAAGAACTAACTGTTGAAGCATAAGGAATTTTCAACATCTCTTCCTTGTCTTTCTCACTTGTAGGACATTGATTCGAACTAAGTTTGAAATGACCCGTAAGTGGACAACCAACCGGCTTTGCTTTATTTATGTTGAATCTCTCAAGAACTTTCTCAATGTAGTTTTCTTGAGACAATCAAATCAGCCCCTCTTTGCAATCACGAACAATTTTAATACCAAGTATTTGCTTTGCCAGTCCCAAATCTTTCATAGCAAAAGACTTGCTCAACTCCAATTTCAAACTATTTATCATGGTAGAATCTTGACCCACAATTAAACATGTCATCAACATAAAGCAAAAGAATAATAAATTTACCATTCGGGAAATTTTTCACAAATACACAATGGTCCAAAGTGGTTTTAGAAAAACCAATATTCATCATGAAATAGTCAAATTTTTTGACCATTGCCACGGGACTTGCTTGAGACCATACAAACTTTTCTTCAATTTGAAAACCCACTTATTTTTCAGAATTTTCCTCCCCTTAGGCAACTTCACTAAATCATAGGTGTGATTTTCAAGTAAGGAATTCATCTCCTCTTCTATGACCTTTTTCCAATCACCTTTATTTGCATGCTCAATTGCTTCTTGGTAGCTCTCCTGCTCCCTTTGATCAGAAATCAACACAAACTCATTAGGAGAATACTTTCTCGAAGGTTGTCGATCCCTTGTAGATTTCCTCAACTCAAGTTGTGGTGGTAGTTCTTGAGTTGGATGCTCTTCCTCAATTTCTAGCTCAAGTTCATTATGATTAGTATCATCCTCTGCATCTTTAATAGATGGTTGCATATCTCCCCTATTTTCATCATCCACCGAAGATGAATGAGATGGATCCATGTCAATGAGATCACTACTTTTTGGCTCCAGCTGATCACCTTTGCCAAAGTCTTCAATTGTTTAGTTTTCAAAAAATGCAACATCCCGGCTTCGAATAACTTTCTTGTCGATCGGATCCCATAATCTATAACCAAACTCATCACGCCCATAGCCAAGGAAAATGCATTGTCTTGACTTGCTATCAAGCTTGGACCTCTTATCCTTTGGAATGTGAACAAAAGCTCGGCAACTAAACACTCTCAAGTGCTCATAAGACACATCTTTACCGGTCCAAACTCTTTCTGGAACATCACCATTCAAAGGATAGGAATGAGACAAACTGATCATGTCAACCGCTGTCCTTATTGCCTCACCCCAAAAGGTTCTTGGCAATTTAGCTTGTGAAAGCAAACACCTTGTTCTTTCCACAATGGTGCGGTTCATCCTCTCGGCAGCGCCATTTTGTTGAAGAGTCTTCTTAATTGTCTTTTGGTGCCGAATGCCTTGGCTGCGACAATACTCATCAAATGGCCTAATGTATTCACCACCATTGTCTAATCAGATGCACTTCAATTTTTTCCCTGTTTTTCTTTCAACCATGGCCTAAAAATACTTAAATACTTCTAGAACTTGATTTTTAGTTTTTAGTAGAAAAGCCCAAACTTTCCTTGAATAATCATCAATGAAAGTAACAAAATAAAGTGCACTATGTGTTCACTTTCAAAAGACCACAAACATCTTAATGAATCAACTCCAAAATATTTTCTTTTCTAGAAGCAACATTTTTCTGAAAAGAAACTCTATGTTGTTAACCCGCCAAACAATGAACACAAGTTTTAAGATGTGTACCTTTCAAACCGGGTAGAAGCTCTTTCTTAAACAAAACTTGTAGCCCCTTTTCACTTATGTGCCCAAGCTGCTTGTGCCACAATTCGGTAGAAGTATCATCTTTAAGTGCATTGACAACACCTTTATAAATTTTTCTTGCATCGAATAAAGTGTATGAGTCTTCTTACACTTAGCCACTACTAGAGAACTCTTTGTGAGCTTCCATATTCCATCACCAAATTTGTTGTTGAAGCCTTCATCATCTAGCTTCCCAGTAGAGATCAAATTGAGGCGAATGTCACGAACATGCCTCACATCTTTAAGCAACAACTTGCAGCCCAAATTTGTTTCCAAGCAAACATCACCCATGCCGATAATCTTGGACAAACCTTCATTACCCATTCGAACATAACCATAATCTCATATGGTGTAGGTAGTGAAGAAATCAACTCGAGAAGTCATATGAAAAGAAGCACCGGAATCAACCACCCAATTTCTCTCTTGGCCCACAAAATTGATACAATCATCTTCACAAACAACCATGAGATCATCGGTAGTAACTGCCGTTGTGTCTTCTTGCTTCTTATCCACACTTTTGTCACGTCTTTTCTCCTTATTCTTGAGCTTTCGGCATTCCCACTTCATGTGCCTTTTCTCATGATAATAATAGCACTCAATGTCTTTCTTTGAAAAAGAACCATCTTTTGATTTGTCACAGCTTTGATCACGACCATGAGGAGTCTTACTCCTCCTCCTTGTTTTCCTTCGGCCTCTCACAACAAATGCTTCCGAATGAGAGGAACCCGCTGATTTTCTTCTAGTTTTTTCATTCAACAAGCTACTAGTGACTTGGCCCATTGTGACAACTCCATCAGGTGTCGAATTACTAACCGTCACAACCAAAGTCTCCCAACTTTGAGGTAAAGAACTAAGTAGCATCAAAGCCTGCAACTCATCATCAAAAATAATTTTCATAGAAGCAAGTTAGTTAACAATACTTTTTATTTCATCAAATGTTCTGGAATGGGGCTGTCATCTTTATATTTTAAATTAACCAACTTACGAAACAGAAAGACTTTATTTGTGACTGATTTTCTATCATAAAGACTCTCTAATTTTTTTCATAAATCATGTGCTGAAGTTTCAGTAGCAACATGATGAGACACACTATCATCAATCCATTGACGGATAACACCAACGGTTTTTCGATTAAGCCTCTTCCACTCATCATCTTTCATATCATTAGGTTTGCCGCTATCACCCTTAATGGGTCCATACAAATCTCTACAAAATAATAGGTCCTCCATTTTAGTTTTCCAAGTTACCCAATTGCTTCCATTGAAGTTAGACATACAACACACATTCCCCTCTATTGATTTACACAAATAAATAATCCTAAATAAACCGTAAGCTCTGATACCAGTTGTTAAGAAAAATATATGATTCCCCACAAGTAAATCAATCAATGGGAATAAAAAATAATGCGAAAAAATTAAATCAAAAGCAACACAAGAATTTTACATGGTTCCCTCAATGTGAGGTATGTCCGCGGGATCAAAATCCGATTCCACTATCAACCAAACAGTTTCCAAACGATTACAAACAAGACATGAATGGTCTCACAAAACCACCCTTAGGTAAATTCCAAATAATAACAAATAAACAAGAGGAAAAATCTCACCAAATAGATGAACAAAAGTCTTCGAAACAGAGTTGAAGACTCAAAATAATAACCTAAAATCAACTTCACCAAAACATCTAGCCGAAGATGCACTGAAAAGTTCCAAAGCACCAATGAACTAAGCAAATCAACCTGCACAGTTACCGAGAATGAACCAAAACATGTAGCTGCTGTTACTTTGCTTCTGGTGAAAACAATATATGTATTCAAGCCACTACCATATGCTACACACACCAAAACACACAAAACAATATATATATATATATATATATATTGTTAAATCTTGAGTTTGTTTTATCAAACCCTAATTGTTATCAAACTGAATTGGGTCTCCACAAATTAGATATAATATATAAAATATATTATACCTAAACCAAACCAAATTAGAATTCTTTTAACAAATCAATTAGGTCTCAAACTTCAATAAGGAGATACACCCCAACACCTTCCTTATTTTCTTTTTATTTCTGATTAATAATCACTGACGACTAGTGACCACCATTGATTGGGGCTTACAAGCAACCACTGAACACTAACTCTTTACTTCGCGCTCACCAATGGTCAAGGAGATGAGTTTCCGATGAAGAAAATGAGAAGATCTACATCATATTTGAGTAGATCTACGTCAAATCCAACTAGATCTAAACCAAAAATAGTTGTTGAAGCACAATCATCTCTCTATATCTGTCTATTTCCTTCAATCTCTCAATTTTTTTTACTTTTTCTCTACTACATATCTTTTCTCACTTTTACTTTTTCCTGTCATAATAGAGAAAATTTTCAAGTTCTGAACAGGTTATTTTCGAATTTTAGTTACAAGCGGTGAAAATAGTAAAATTTTTCAATTTTAATTTTTTTAGTATTGAAATGAATCATACTTTAAACTCACTACTCAATCAAGGATTAGTAATTAATGAAGAAGATGTTGAAATACAAAATGATAAAATTGATTTAAATTGGAATATACCAAAATTACCTGTTAAGGAAATTTATAAAACTACTTTTTTACAGAATACTTTTAATGTTAATCTACATGTTAAAACCATTGAACAAATTTATGCTTTAGAAAAACCTAGGGAAACTTATCAATTATTTGATGTTGATCTAATTAAAAGACATATGAAAAATGGTAATAATTTTATTCATTTAGGCTTAATTCAAGTTGGTATTAAACCATTAACCCAACAAGGAAAAAATGCTTCTGTTTTATTATGTTTACGAGATGCTCGTTTTATTGATTATAATGATAGTTTAATGGGTATGATGGAAACTGGTCTTCATAAGGGTCCAGTACATTTTAATTGTTTTCCTGATTTTACACTCAGTTTACGTGATCCACATATTTTAAAAGCATTAACTTTAAATATTCAATTAAATGGTTCATTTACTAATATGTTAGAAAAAGTTCATAATATTCCTTTAATTTATCGTGTTCATTATAAATGTATGAAAACCAATTTAAATGTTCAAGCTTTGCATAAAAGTCCAAAAGATAAAACTCTGCTAATCCAAAGTAGTAATAATGAATCCCATATTAATGTTCCACAAATGATTGAATGGAAAAATATTACTCTCCCCGATCAATGGATTACTAATAATGAAAATTATAAACATAATCAACAACAATCTTCTATTCAAGATATCCAAGATATCCAACAATATACTGATGGTTCAGTTCACATTAAATTTAATCAAGGTCAATCCTCTAGACATAATACTTCTAGTATACCTACTGAAATTGAAACTGAAGATGAAATATTTAATACTCCTTTATTTCGAAAAAATAGTCAACTCAATTTTGGTCACACTACAAATAGTAAACTCAAAGGAATTGATAACTCTACAACTTCTCAAATTAGTAAACCTGTTTATTCAACACACACACATTTACCTGAAGAAGATGAAGAATCTCAAAATTCTCCTACTCAAACTGATTTCGAAGTTACACATCCAATCAATCCTCAATTAATGACAATAAAAAAAGAATTTACTCCTGATTTAGATAAATTACTTATTGATTTTAGATCTAAAGAAAATAGAACTAAAAGACATGCTTATCGTGCTAAATATGATTCTGCTCAACAATCCAGCATAACTAGGAAATGGTATGATTTTATGGTAGAATATGGTTTTGAATTATCTTTCTTTGAATATATGGATAACTATTATAAAAAGATTAATATAATCACAAAACATAAATGGAAAATTTCACCTAATACATCTGTTACCTCTAGTCATCCACCTCTTTCTAATAGAATTATTGAATGCCAAGGTTCTAAAGTCCCAGCCTCTCCTTTTAAGTTGCCTGGCACTGACCCTGACCCTGAAATTTAAAAAATTATTGAACAAAATAATTATACTAATCAATGTTTAAAAACAATTGGTAAACAATTAGATAAAATAGAAACTAATTTAGATGATTATTCTGCTAATACTACATCTACTAAACAATCTCTCGATCAACCTTTAATAAACCTTCCCAGTGATCGTTCCAAATGCAAAAGTTTAGTCACCAATGATCAATCTGCTGTAAAAGCTATCGAACAACTATTTACCAAATTAGCTACCAATGAACAAGCTTCACCCTCCAAAGGTCTTACTGTTTTAAATCAACAAGAACCTGTTTCTACTTAATCTGATTCTGATTCAACTGATAATGAGATTAATCAATTAGCTCGACAATTTCAACCCTTTACTCAACTCAACAAATTGCATTATCCTAAACCTAATCCTACATCTCTTACAAAAAATTGGTATTCTAGACCAACTCCTCCTGATCTCCAATATGAAGAAAATAATCTTGCTAATCAATTTTCTGTCTCTGCCAAAAAATTATATGAATGGAATATTGATGGTTTAAGTGAAGATCAAATATTGCAAAAATTAAATCATTTATCTATGGTTGCTAATAGTTATTTAACTAATTACCCTGATTACTCTCAACCTGAAATTGCTTCTTTAATAACCTCTGATTTTACCGGTATGCTCAAATCTTGGTGGGAAAAATATCTCACTGCAGAACAACGTGAATCAATCTTACATTCTAATCAAAAAGATGCAAATGATCTCCCTATCTTTGATGAACATATTGGTTATTATGTACCTGATGGTGTTAACACATTAATCTACACAATAGTTAGACATTTTATAGGAACTCCTACTAATATATATTCTCGCATACATGATCAACTTAGTAACCTGACCTGTCCTACCTTAAGTGATTTTAGATGGTATAAAGATGTTTTTACCTCTAGAGTTATGTTAAGAGAAGACTGTACTAAATCATTTTGGAAAGAAAATTTTATTAATGGATTACTTGATTTATTTGCTCACAAAATTAGAGATATTCTTAGTCAACCTACTGCAATTATTGAATATGATAATTTAACCTATGGTGATATAATTAGCACTATTCAAAAAGAAAGATTAAGAATGTGTATTGATCTTAAACTTAGTCAAAAAGCTCAAAAAGATAAGCACAAGACTAAATATGAATTAGGAAATTTCTGTGAACAATATGGTTTACCTCCTGTAGCACCCTCTCGTAGAAAACCACATAAACATAGTAAACATAGACACAAATATTCAAATAAATACAAAAAGAACTATTCACATTTTAAATCAAATGATAAATTTTATACTAAACCAAAAAAGAAATATTACAAGTCAAAATCACATCTAAATTCTAAATCTAATAAAGATATTACATATTATAACTGTGATCAAAAAGGTCATTATTCTAATAAGTGTAAAGAGAAATAAAAATTAAAAGATAAAGTTAATCAACTTCAAATTAATGATGAATCAAAAAATCAATTATTTGAAATCTTTCAATTAAATCAATCTGTTAGTGATTTCTCTTCTGATAATCCGAATACTTCATCTGATTACCATTCACCTAGTAATGATTCTGATAATAATATAGAATTAGGATGTAATGATGTTTGTTGTAAACCTGTTAAACAAATTACTGTTCTTACTAAACAAAATCAAGAAGAATCTGCTCTTATTGAACTAATTAGTAAATTAGATGATCCAGAATTAAAGAAGAAATATACTGATAGACTTAAATCTTTATTAATTAATAATATTGATTCTAAACCTAAACAAGATAAACCAATTATTAGTCTATCTAAAACTTTAGAAAGATTTAAGAATAAACAAAAAAAAGTTACACTTCAAGATTTACAACAAGAAATCAATCAGATTAAACAAACTATTAAAGAACTACAAAATAAATATCAACATTTAGAAGACGAAATTATTACATTAAAACCTAATAAAAATTTAGAAAATTTCCAAGATAATAATGTTGAATCTCCTAATGTATCTGGTCATGATTCTGATCATACTAATCCTGAAAACCTTCTATTCGATAATCGATCACACCAATCTCAATCAAACAATCTTGAAAATAAAAGATTAAATCTAATTAATAAAATTTATATTCAAAAATGGTATTCAAAAATTAAAATTGTTATTAATAACTTTGAATTAGAACTTGTTGCATTAATTGATACTGGTGCTGATTTAAATTGCATTCAAGAAGGTTTACTCCCTACTAAATATTATGAAAAATGTCATGAAAGATTAATCTCTGCTAATGGTAGTAAAATGCATATTAAATATAAATTACCTAAAGTTCATGTTTGTCACAATAATGTCTGTTTTAAAACCTCATTTGTTTTAGTAAAAAACATGACTGATAAAATCATTTTAGGTACACCATTTATCTATTTACTATATCCATTTACTACATCTAGTGAAGGAATAACTACTCATGTTTT
This sequence comes from Camellia lanceoleosa, assembly GCA_025200525.1. Lineage (NCBI taxonomy): Eukaryota > Viridiplantae > Streptophyta > Magnoliopsida > Ericales > Theaceae > Camellia > Camellia lanceoleosa. The sequence goes on along the minus strand of CM045767.1, from coordinate 20,416,110 downwards.
CGGTCAACCTGTTACATTTAAATTCTTATCTCCATCTGAAATGTTAGAATTAAATCAATTAAAAGATTGTTCTATCTCTCACACTATTAATCGATTAAGTAGACACTTAAAATTTCTTAAAGAAGAAATTAATTACAAAAGAATTGATCAACAATTAACTGATCCCGTAATTATTTCTCAGATTAATGAATTTAAATTAAAACTTGAATCAACTATTTGTTCAACTTTACCTACTGCGTTTTGGCATAGGAAAAAACATGTAGTTACTTTGCCATATATCAAAAATTTTAATGAAAAACAAATTCTTACTAAATCTAGACCTATTCAAATGAATCATGAATTACTTGAAATGTGTAAAAAAGAAATTAATGAATTGTTAAAAAATAGAATAATTAGTCCGAGTAAATCCCCATGGTCTTGTCCTGCTTTTTATGTTAATAAAAATGCTGAATTAGAACGAGGTGTCCCTCGATTAGTCATTAATTACAAACCTTTAAATGCTGTTTTAGAATGGATTAGGTATCCTATTCCTAATAAAAAAGATTTGATTAAAAGACTTAGTCAAGCTGTTATTTTTAGTAAATTTGATTTAAAAAGTGGTTTTTGACAAATTCAAATTCATCCTAAAGATAGATATAAAACTGCTTTCACTACACCATTTGGACACTATGAATGGAATGTCATGCCATTTGGGTTAAAAAATGCTCCTAGTAAATTTCAACATATAATGAATGATATTTTCAATCCATTTAGTCATTTTTCCATAGTTTATATAGATGATATTCTTATTTTTTTAAAATCAATTAGTGAACACTAGAAACATCTTACTGTCTTTTTTTATACCATTAAGAGTCATGGTCTAGTCATTTCTGCTCCTAAGATTAAATTGTTTCAAACCAAAGTCCGATTTTTAGGTTATGATATTCACCAGAATACTATTTTACCTATTATTTGTTCCATTGAATTTGCGTCTAAATTTCCTGATGAAATCTTAGATAAAACTCAACTACAACGTTTTTTAGGATCACTGAATTATATTGCTAAATTTTACAAAGACCTTAGGAAAACTTGTCAACCTCTGTTTGATCGGTTAAAAGACAATCCTCCTCCTTGGTCTTCTACTCATACTGCTATTGTTAAACAGGTTAAACAATATGTCAAGTCTCTTCCTTGTCTTGGTATTCCTACTGAAAATTCCTTCAAAATTATTCAAACTGATGCCTCTGATGTTGGTTATGGTGGCATTCTCCTTCAAAAAGTCACTCCTCAATCATCTCAACAAATTGTTCGTTATCACTCTAGTGTCTGGAATAAAGCACAATTAAATTATAGTACTATTAAAAAAGAAATTTTATCTACTGTTTTATGAATTAGTAAATTTCAAGATGATATTTTAAATCAAAAAATTTTACTTCGTGTTGATTTCAAATCTGCTAAATATGTTTTAGAAAAAGATGTTCAAAATCTTGCTAGTAAGCAAATTTTTGCCCGTTAACAATCTATTTTAAGTATTTTCGATTTTACTATTGAATATATACCTGGTTGTCAAAATTCCATTCCCGATTTCCTTACTCGAGAATTTTTACAAGGGGGATAGGGATGGCCACTCCATTTATTGCTTACCATAAAACCCAAATTACCCATTACCGTGATCTGATTCACCAAACTGCTTATCGCATTGCCCGGATAAAATTAGCCAAAAAAAACTACTAAACGTACTCAATACATTCAGTACCACCAAATCCAAGCTCGTCGCCATTTACTTGTTGATATTTACAACTGTTTGGATTTTCATCATACTTATTTAGATCTCCTTAGTGGTTGCTAATCTTTATTGCTAACCTTTGTTTCTTTTTAAACAGATGTCTCGCCCAAGGCCCCCTTCTAAAGCCTTGGTTCCAACTAGTTAGCCTTTTATCCCTCCTTTGGAGTCAGTCACCCAATACCATTCTATTGAAATGATTAACCGTTACCAAGTTCTTGGTAATACTCCTCGACCCAGTTTCACATCTGCTTTGGCCTATGATCCTTTTGCTTCATCTAGCCAAGCAGTTACTCCATACCCTCCTAATCCTATTAAAACTGCTCGATCTGATTATGTTGACTCAACAACTACTAATCTCTTTTTCAAAGAACCTAGTCACCCAAAGAGTTAATCTGTTAATGATCTAGTTAAAACTTATTTCCCTTCTGGATGGCATTTTGTTCCTCTCCATCCAGAAAAAACAATTACCTTCTATAAAGACATCCTGTTCAACCATCAGTCAATTGTGATTAAACCCATTTATGATCGTACTTACACTAGTAAAGTGGTTTACCATTCACTTTATATTCACAATATTGTTTCCTTAGTTGAATGGGGTTCTCCTTATCAACTTCGAGATTTACCTAATCACTCCCTTCAGTATAATTATTATGATTATATTGATGCCTGGTTCAAAGTCCTCCTATATCAAAATGAAACATTTAGTCACTCTTGGTTTCTTCAATTTGATCAAAAGTTTAAGTCAGAATTACCTACTTGGTTTCTAAGATGGTGGACACATTATGGTGTCATTCCAGACATCTTCCCATCAGTAATTTTGAATCAAGTCAATTACTTTTCCACTGTTTTCTCATTCACTCCACACCAAAGAGAATTCCCTCAATTGCTTATTTTTATATCCAAATATAAGATCCCTTGGATATTCAAATGGCAATATGGTATTTCTGATAAAGTGATTCAGCGGCTACATAAGGTTAAATGGTGGGATAACTTCAAGATTCAACGAATTGTCGATATTGTTCAAACTGAGTTCCCGATTAACATTCATGCTCCTACACCTGCCATGGTTAAAGCTCATCAAATCCCAACTGCTCCAGTCACTCAAGGAAGCCAACTTCTTCCAGTCAATCTTGGAAGCCCATCATCTAGTTCTTCCAAGCCCAAGTCATCTAAATCAAAGATTAAATCCAAGTCAGCAAAGCTCAGTTCTGACCAGCCCAAGTCAAAGGATAAATCCAAATCAAAGGTTAAACCCAAGTCCAAGTCATCCAAAGATGAACTCCTCCAAATGGCTCGTTTACTCATGGCCCAAGCCAAATCAAACTCGAATAACAGCAGTTCAGAAGGTGGTTCGGACGATTCAAACTCTTCTGAAGGTTCAACTACTCAAAATCTATATGGACCCGAGTTTCCAAGATGCTCAGGACCCATATGCTTAATTCAGTCATTGGATTCTATATAGCTATAATTATCAGCTTCAATCAATACTCGTCTTTTGAGAAAAGCTGCTGATATATATATATATCTATATTTGATTCCCTCAGTCACATGCCTCCAAGCAATGAATAGTAAAAAAGTTAACTTTACTGTTCACTATTCATCAAAAAGTCAACATTACTATTCATCATGATTCATGATTCATTCCACCGACAAATTCAGCACAGTAAAAGCTTTAATTCACCGAAAGCAGCAGACAACTCCCATGTGCTTCTGATGCTCCTTTCAAGTCAAGACTATTCACTCACAAGGCTAACAGTAATCACTCACAAGGCTAACAGTGGTGGTCTCTTTTGATTATAAAAGGGCCTCTTCAGTCAAGAATAAGGCAGAGTTAGAAAAATTGAGAGCATCCCTTCCTCAAGAGAAAAACCTAACTCTGTAATTTTCTTTTCAAGTTCGTTTTCAAGTTATGTATTTTGAAGAATTGTTAGTTTCAATCCATTAAACAATTGTAAGTTTTATTATTAATGTTTATTTAAACTGTTTTCTTTTATTATTTCTTACAGTGTTAGTTTAACTTATTTTTAGTATTATTTGTGTTGTTTCCTTCTTCATGTTCTTTATGTTTCTGCTTCCGTAAAATTTTACAATTTCATAACATTCTTTAAAACTGTAAAATTTCATAACATTTTTTTTTTATATCCTTTTCTCATTTCTTTATGACCTCAATGCCGTTTTAACCTAACGTTGTTGTTTATTTATTAATTAAACACAACTAAAAAATATCTAGCACTTTACTATTAAAGATAGTGAAAACTAGACCATGCTTTTGCTACAACTTATGAGCCTAACACCTTGTTTAGGAACAAATTAAAAGAGTCAAAAAGTAACCTATTCTTGCTATTTTTTTAAAAGTCTTTTCATAAAAATAAAATAAAAATAAAAATAATTAAAAATCACTATAAAAAAATCAATTTCTAAACCAACCCACCCTGTTAATACTTGACTCTAAACACATCCCTAATAATTCATTCACGTTTGAACAAAGAACAATTAATCCAATGCTTGTGGAATTTACTTTATTTTAACTTTCTCTTGAACCAATTAGAGCCTATACTTTTTCTGTTATCATAGGGGCTATATTAAGATTACTTTAGTTCCAACGTGAATCAACACTTCCGACTAATTTTATTGTCCCAGTTGGTCAGGGCTCAGTAGAAGTGTGATGTTTGATCTGATTCGTTAATTTTTTTAAGATTCTGTGTGGGTGGATAATTATAATTACTTTCATTATATTTGTTTTAAAAAATATATATAGAGGATAAGTATAATTTTAAAATAGATTATTTATTTATTTTAAATAAAATATAATTAACTTACATGGTTATAATTATTGGATTAATCTAACTTTTTCATGAACAATCTGCAGATGGAGACTAAAAAATTAACGAATCAAATTATCAAAGTGCAGTATGTGGTGAGCTCACAAACCGAGAATATCCTAAACAAGAGAGAAGCTGCTATCAAAAAAAAGAATAAATAAAGACTCCCAACTTAACGTCTGTTTGAGAATTGATTTTTTTTTTGTGTATTTTTTATTTTTTACAACAAAATAAAAAATAAAATAAAATAAAATAAAATAAAATAAAATAAAATAAAAGAGTTTTGAAAGAATAACCTTTTGGATTGATATTTTAGCTAAAATCTTTTCTTCCCAAGCACCCGGTTAGTGTAAATTTCCTATAGCATACTTTGCTACTCAACTTGAAACATAGCTTTGTTCACCTTCATTGATCCTTCCACCTATATATTGCTCTAACTTCCCCTTTCAAATTTCAAAGCAAGACACAAAGTTCTCACTTTATATCAAGATGGCAACCAATGTGTCCCCTATCTACCCATTGATTCTTCTTCCATTGTTTATGCTCTTCTCTCACTCCATTTCATTGAGCCCCAATGGTGAACAATCCAAACCCTTTTGGGCTTCTTTGATTCATGGGATTAGGGGGGGGACTATTTACTGTGCGGATTGTAATCCGCACAGTAAAGCTAATCCGATGTTTGTTTTTTTAGTCACGGACTCCATGTCCCAGGACTCCAATCCCTCATATGGGGATAAAATAATCCCGGGGGTGTGGGATAGAATTGGTGGGATTGTTTACTGTTTGGATTAGAGGGGTGAGATGACCATTTTGCCCTCATTTGTTGTGGCACATTTAATTCAAATTTAAATTTAATTATGTATTATATTTAATAAAAAAAAATTAATTTAAATGTCTCAATTTAAAAATAAAATAATTTTATTTAACTTTTTGTTGATGTTTTATTTATTTAATTTTTTGAAATAATTTTTTATGGATATTTTATTGATGTTTTATTTTAAAATTTTGTTTATGTTTTATTTAATTTCATTATTTAAATGTAATAGATGTTTTATTTAATTTCATTTTTTGAATATTATTTTTTTTAAACAAATTTATTTAAAATCTTAATTAAAAAAATAATATATATTTTTATTGATATTTTATTTATTTATTTTTTAAAAATAAATTTATTTAATTGTGTAAAAATAAAATAAAATAATTTTTATTTAATCTAGCTAAAATAATTAAAATATTAAAGATATGTTTAATATTGCTATTACTTAGTAAACTATTAAAAGGGTAAAATAGTCATTTGTTCATTTATCCTATCCAATTCCGTCAACCAAACGTTGGATTCACTAAAAATAGTCCGGGGGATTCACAGTCCGGACATCTAATCCCATGAAAAAACAAACACAGGATACATATCCAATCCGACCAAATAGTCCGGGGGATTCACAGTCCCAGGACTCCAATCCGATGGATTCTAATCCCCCCTTTTCCAGTCCGTCCAATCAAACACACCCTTTGAGTTTCTCAAGTACTTTCATGGAACCCATAAATTGGGTGTGTTTGTTTTGAAGGATTAGGGGGTGGGATTGGACTATTAGTCCCACCGGACTAATAGTCCATTGTTTGTTTTATTTTTTTTGCTCCGGACTAATAGTCCCCCCGGACTAATAGTCCCCCCGGACTATTAGTCCCACAAATATGGGACTATTTTATCCCATGGGAGAGGGTGGGATAGAAACCATGGGATTAGTATCCCATGATATTATTTTGTGAAATGCCCATTTTACCCTCCATACTATTACTTAGCAAACAATTAGAAAATGATAAAATAGTCTTTTGAACATTTATAACTTATTTTTTTAGTGTTAATTTAAAATTATATATTAAATAAAAAATTTTAATTATAAATTATAAATTTAATTTAATTAAAAATAATAAATTATAAATTATGGCCCTATAAATTAAATTTTTTTAGTGTTGTTAAAAAATTAAATTTACATATTAAATTAAATTATTTTTTTTAGTGTTGTTGAAAATTTAATTTATATATTAAATAAAATTATTTTTTATTGTCAATTTAAAATTATATATTAAATAAAATTGTAGTTAATTTATTGTCGTTGCTATTACTTAATAAATAATTGAACAGGATAAAATAGTCATTTGAGCATTTATCCTTTTCCATAATATCTCAAACAAACATTGGACAACTAAAAATAGTCCAGACATCTAATCCCATGACTAAACAAACATAGGATACAAATTTAATCCAACTAAATAGCCCCGGGACAATGTATCCCAAGATTAATAGTCCGATGGATTATAATTCCCCCTTATCCAGTCCGTCCAAACAAATGGATGAATGCTCAGGTACCTCAAAAGGTGATAAAGGTGATAAGGGTGATAAGGTGCAAAGGCTAGGTGAACTCACACTATAAGAAAAAGTACTTTTGCCGACCACTTTTAGCTACCAAAACCAATTTAGTCGCCAAAAGTCACGAAATTGGCTACCAAAAATAATATTAGTCAGCAAAAGTCAACTTTTTAGCTACTAATTTTTTTTAGTAGGGGAATGTTGATTATTGGCTACTAAAAAAAATTTAGTAGCTAAAGATATTACAATTGGCGACTAAAACAATTTTTAGTAGCTAAACATATCACAATTGGTGACTAAATAAAAATTTAGTAGCCGTAGCAGTACCTTTAGCTCCTAAATTGTTTGGTAGCCGAATGAAAATAAAAAAATTAATTTTTAATCTTTCCCGACCAAACTTTTGGTCGCCAAATGTCAAGTTTCGGTGACAAAATTTCTTTGAATCGCTGTAGACCTACTTTCGGCTACTATATTGTTTGGTAGCCGAATGAAAATAAAAAAATTAATTTTTAATCTTTCCCGACCAAACTTTTGGTTGCCAAATGTCAAGTTTCGGCGACAAAATTCCTTTTAGTCGCCAAAGACCTACTTTTGGCTACTACATTTTTTGGTAGCCAAATGAAAATAAAAAAATTAATTTTTAATCTTTGCCGACCAAAATTGTGGTAGCTAAATGCTAAGTTTCGGCGACAAAATTCCTTTTAGTCGCCAAAGATCTACTTTTGGCTACTACATTTTTTGGTAGCCGAATGAAAATAAAAAAATTAACAAAATAGTTATTTTATTTTATTAATAACAATACCATTAGTCACCACTTGAAAATTTGACTAAACAAAATAGTTATTTTATTTTTATTTTTAGGTTGTACACCCACCATCCAAAATTATTAATATCTTATTTTATTTTTTATTATCTCAAAATATTAATTTTTTTAAAAAATTAATTATTAAAATAATATGAATTTCTTATTTTGTCCTTTTTTAAATCCATTAATAATACAAAAAGTACAATTATGACAATTGATATTTCTAAAAAAATATACTATCAGAAGGTAATTTTGAAAAATTAATATTTTTAAAATGTAATAATTGTACTATAAAAAGAAATTAAATTCTGAAAATAGACTATTATTTTTAGATGGAAGAAGTTGTCGGCTTTCATTTGATGGGTTGAACACATCTTTTAATAATTGGGCCCTCACGCGAAAGGTATGCTAAAATGGGCAACTCGTTATTGGCTGTTTGTCGATAGTTTTACATTGCAAAAATTTAAAGGCATAGTTACAGGTCAGTCTGATGAATTTAATTTTTAATAATAAATTTATTATTTTAAAAAAGTACAATTAAACTATTTATAATTTTTACATCATCATATTTCAATAACACTAATAAATTAAGAATAAATCAAAATTCACAAATAAAAGACAAAATATCCCAATTATTTATCATTTTAATAAATTTTTCAATATTATTACCAGTACTAATGAAATAATCATTTTACAGACACAAAACATATATTTAAAAAGTTTTAAAAAAATTTCATTATCAAAACGAAGGGTAAGTGTGTAAAAAAAATTCACTCATGACTTATGAGTAAATAAATCTGATTTGTAAGACTTATTTTTAAATTTATACTTTCTAAATATTTTTAAATTTTGTAACTTTTTTTTTCACAAACTGAGTCATAAAACTCCAATAAAGTAAAAAGTATAAAAAATAAATAAAATTAAAAAATATTAATTTAACAAGCCTGATCTATTTTTCACATCTCTAAAAAAATTAACAGCAAATATTCTCACAAAATTTTATCTTAATTTGAAATTCCTTCTCAAATTGGGGATTCCCCCCAAAATTTTGCCCTAACCCTTCTCTGCTTCTCATCTCACTCTCACACACAACTCCTTCTCATTCCTAACTACAAGAAAAGTGGGTATATGAGACGGAATATTTGCGACGGTACACTTGCTCGCTCATCACTCTATCTCTTTGTCGCTCATCACTCTGTCTCTTTCTCTGTCTCTCTATCTCTTTTCTCTATTCGTCTCTCACTCATTTCTCTCTCTCACTACCCATCTTCTCTACCACATTTACCAGTACTGCAAATGCCATTCAACTACCACCACTCTTCTCTTTCTCTCTTTTACTCATCACTCTTCTTTCTCTGTCTGTTTGTCTATCTGTCTGTGTGTCTTTCGTTCATCTTTCTTCTCTCTATCTCTCTCATTTGTCTTCTTTCTATGTCTCTCTCGCTCATCTCTCTATTTCGCTCATCTCTTTTCTCTCTCTATCTCTCTCGCTCATCTCTATTTTCTCTCTCTCTCTGTCTCTCTCACTCATCTCTTTTCTCTCTATCTCTCTATTTTTCTATTCTCTCTCTCGTTCATCTCTTTTCGTTCTCTTTCTATATATCTCTCACATCTCTTATTTCTCTATTTTTCTATATGTCTCTCTCATCTCTTTCTCTCTCTGTCTCTCTGTCTCTATATCTCTTTATCTCTCTCTCACTTATCACTCTTCTTTCTTCTCTCTCTCTCGTGGTCTGCTTTGTCTCTCTCTCTCTCTCTCTCTCTTTCTATGTGTCTATCTGTCTGTTTATCTCTCTCCCCCATTGTGTTCACATCGCTCACTCTCTCCATCATCTCTGTGTCTCTCTCTCTCCTCTACCACATTCACCACTACTGCAAACACCATTCCACCACCACTATTACTCACTTCACCTCTACGACTACCATTACTACTACTATCGCCACCACTCCACTACTACCACTACTACTACTGCTACTACTACTACCATTACCTCTCTTTCACTCCTGCCACTCCATTTACACTACCACTACCACAGCTTCACCACTAATCTCTTTCGCCATCACCATCACCATCACCACCACCACCACCACCACCATCATCTCTTATCCACCACCTTCACTACTGCTGCCGCTTCTTTTCCTCTACCACAAAAAATTAGTTCATGATATTTAGTAATTAAAAAAAAAAGGCCGCAGAAAAATATTTTTCATTGACTACAGAAAATTAACTTTTATTTTAGTGAAAAATATTTTTCATTAAAATATATATTACCCCTACTTCTACAAAATAAAAAATAATAATATTTTTTTTCATTAAAATAAAAATAAAACAATTAAATTTTCAATCTTAATAACTAAAAATAAAATAAAATAAAATTTTTTAAAAAATACATTAACTACAAAAAATATATATTTTTTAACAAAAAATAAATTTATTTAATTATTTATTTTTATTTTTTTATTTTTCATCCCCGCCGTAAATTGATTTCCATTCCCGCTCCCCTCTTTATTTTTTTCCCATTCCCGCTTCCACACCCCCTCCCAAACAAAAAAAAAAATCCCTAATCTCAAACCCAAAAAATCCCTAATCCCTTCTTCCCCTCTCTCTCTCTCTACGAGATCGGCCAGCCGACAAGAGTCAAGCGCCACCGAGATCGAGACCTCTTCGATCACATTCAAAATGGAATCATGACCGTCGATTACCTACACAGGTACTTGATCGAGGATGAGGGAGAAGATAAAGCCACAAACGAAGACGCAGAGTCGATCATGGAGTCTCTCAATGAACTGAAACACCTCAATATCTTCCATCGCAAAGGTCTCCATCTCGAAGCCTTCTTTCACCACCTCTTCAGCGACTCTAATCCTCCTCTCTCCTAAGGTAATTCAAACAAAATCATTCTTAATCTTTCTCGCTTCAGAATCGCCGAGCCAGATCCATTTCGGAGAAATAGTATATAGTGTTTGAGTTGAGAATACATTGTTCAAATTTGATTTGAAAATTTTGAGGATGCTGAAAATGTATTTAAGCTTTACTTGTTTATGCTCAAGTCGATTTAGTAATGGATTGTTGAAATTTGATTTGAAAAACTTGAAGATATTTAAATTGTATTTAAGCTTGAGTTGCTCACCGATTAAGTCGATCTCAAATGAAAAAATATGAATGTAACATTCAAAAACTAATGGTAAATTAATGATAAATTATATAAATATTAATAATTATAATTTTTTCATTCGTATTATCCAAACTCTAAGCTGTGTGTAGGCCACCACCATATTTACAGTGTCCCAACTCTTTGGTAAGCTGAGACAAGTTATTAATAGGCAAAGTTAGGGAAGTGCCAAACATGGAATTAGATACAGATATAGGATTATTTTATAGATATAGGATTTTGGAATTAGAGATAATTTACAGTGTCCATCTATAAAGTTGTCCTAATCTTTCAAAAGATACCATGGGATATATCATCATACATATATCTATTGAGTATATATGGTTTTATTTCTTTTTTTTTTTTTTTGATGTATATAGATATAGGATTTTGGAGGGGATTTGAGAAAAAATTAGAGATGATTGGGGTTCAGAAGGAGTCTTAAAGGATGAAGAGGCTATTTGTTTAGATGCAACACATTATGGAAATGTTGCAAGGTTTATTAATCATAGGTAAGTTCAACAAAACACAGAAGCGCATATGCCCTTGTGGCTTCCTCTTAATTATTAATGTGTTCTGATCCTTGTTGGTTGTTCCTCAGTCATTAACATTTGGTTTTACTCTGAAATTATCATAACTGATGTGTATATGTATATGATGGTAAGTTTTCATTTTCATCCATTAAGTTTTCATCCATTTTCATTTTCATCTACTCTTTTTTTCCCCGTCATTTGGTTGTGTTTGTTTCCTCAGAAATGTGTGATGGTGTTCGGTGTTTTGCAGATATAGGAAGTGATCTGAGGTACCAAGGACGCACTTTCTCTAGCTCAGGTTTGTTTACTCTCTCCAATGTTTGTCAAAATTTACTTACTAATTTTAGTTTTTGGTATGTGAGAAATTGAGAGATGTGAAAAGTTTTTGTTTTGTCCATTTTAGGTCTCAAATTTGTAATTCACCAATTCATCTTCCACGAGAACATGTTCGGATTGCTGAAATCATGGCCTCGAAAATCTCAATTTTTTGATGATCATTAACAACCAATTACATGTTCCTGATTAAAATCTAATTGAACTCCAACTTAACTAACTTATTTATTTATTTATTTGTTTATAGCCTTGTTGCTTCTACCTAAAGTTTATTACCGGCAAATTGATTTGGGGAACATACAGACTGTGTTGAGATATGAGTTTACAATGAGTTGTGAACATGTGTTATTGTTTTAACTTCAAATAAGGTACTTTGTAAAGGTGGTTGGGAAATGTGAGTGGTGAGTTATATTATAGACCTTGTTTGTGGGCCTGAAAGTATAATTTCAGTGTTTGTATAATACTAACTTATATTAAAAGCATGTAGTGTGCATGTCTTAATTTATCCAAAATAGGTTGTATTTTTGTTCCTGTTGCTTTCTAAACTCCTCAATATGTTGAACAAGCACAATTAGGAACAGGTTGACTATTAACTATATATATTTTGCTTAATACATTAGTATAGGTATTAGGTATATGTGGTGGTCGGTTGTGGACCTCTGGGAAGATAGCAAACACTTCAATGGGTAAGGATTGCTGGAGGTGGTGGACGAGAAGACCAAGGATTGATTGGTTTAACATGATTGTCAAAAGTCTCATTCATTATGAACTGGAGGAGAAGACCAAGGATTGTTGGAGGTGGTAGTCTCTTTTTATTGATTTTTATCTCATTCATTACAAAGTCTTGCATATAGTTGAAGGGGAGATTGAAATTGATTGATTGGTTTAACATGATTGTCAAAAGTATAGACATATCCTACTTTTATCAAACTCTCTCTTATATATTTAACCAATAGCGTTTCTTGCAATATAAAATTTATAAACTAATAACAGGCTAGACAGTAGCCCTGGAAAGGACTCCTAGCTTTACTTAAAATTTAGGGAAATTATTGTTGGAAAATTTGAATTTAAATTTACTCAAATGGTTGTGTCTCTTGAGATGAAAGGGTGTGTCCTTTTGAAGGATCACAACCTTTCTGAAGAGTCACTTCGAAGTCTTTATATTCCATGTCCCTCACTTCATTTTGAAGTGAGAATTGCCATTCTTCTTCACTTTCCATTTATTCTTCATATTTCCTGAGTCTAATATTTCCTATAAAGAGAGTACATGCACAGCAAAGTTCGCTAGGCTTGCAATAGTAGTGCTGCTAGTGTAAGACATTGATCGTTGTATCCTGGCAGATAGACGTCCATTGAATCCTAAGCACCGGCGGGATGACGAATCTGTCGTAAGGAAAGAGTGTCACACACTCGACTTGATCAACTTTTATCTTTTTACGTACTGTAAGTTTTATCACATTATTATGTTGATTTATTTCAATTTTTGGTTTTGCCCAAAAAGTGTTTGCATAATTTTAAATTATATTTTCCATGTAGTTTGGTACTAATTTTTCTAACAATTATAGCCAAAGTAGAAACTCCTAAAAATTAAAATTCCTAACAAACATGACTTTCTATGCAAGAGCTCCTTTATTGGCTAATGATGGGCTTTAAGTGGGCTGTTTTTGGAATCCTTGTCTTTCTATCCGTCTATCCTTTATTAACAGTTTGTGCCTGTTCTCAGTGGACAGAAGGAATGAGAGGAGAGAAACATGAAGGGGCATATATAATCAGTCGAAAAAGTCATCTTAGGTAAAGGGCTCAAGGTAAATGCATCTTTATGTAAGATGCACCTGTGCTTTATGAACTGTCTGACAGATTTGTGTAAAATGCATGTGTTCTAGGAACTTTCTGACAGATTTTCATTTATTTATTTATTATATTACCCTATTTAGGGTTGTTTTGTCCATTTTTCTAATGTCAAGAAAGAATGTAATGGGTTTTAAATAATTTACGGTTGGTGCCTTTTAGATATTGTAACCACATCTTTATATAAAAACTATTATATATATAACGTGGTAATATAAATTTATTTAATGAGTTTTGTGCTGCTTAGAATATGGGCACATGATATAAAAAGTCCATGTGACCCACTTGATGGTGAAAGGTGTCGCCTAACCATACCACATGTTGTCCTTTGCAGGTATGGTTAAATTATTGGATCTAATATAACTTTGTTGAGTGCTAATAATTTATCTTGATCTGTTGGTATGATGCTCGGATATATTTTGTTCATAGAAGCAATTTATTCCATTCTCATGTGTTGGCATTCTTAGTTGTGTGATGTGCATTCTCTTACAACACTAGCACTATTCATGTACCAAAAATGAAATCAAAAGGAAAAAAAAGGAACATATATGTGGATTGCAAACTGAAATCTTAGTTGAATAGTGGTCATATAAACACAACTGTGCTTGAAATATGGTCTAATCTAAACACAACTGTGTTGGATGATTTATTAATAACAGCGGATGAAATGATTGATAACCATAGAGATGTGGACACGATTCCATGAGTATGAAGAAACCTGCATCACAGGGTAGTGCTCTGCTGGCTGATAAAGAAGCTAGTTTCTGGTGAGGCAGGTAATGTCTCTAATTTGAGGGTACTTGTGTTTTTCTATGCCTAATGTTGCTTGGGACCAGTTCATTAATGAGTTTTGTGCTGCTTAAATTTTTTGTCCACTTTTAGCTTTGTTGGTTTTACCTATTGTTGTGCGAGGGGTAGACTCATTGGAGTATGTCATTATGGAGAGAAACAAGTTGGTCCTTATGCATTGGAGTATGTCATTGTTTTTCCTACAAGAATTAATTTTTTACTTTGTCAGGAAAGAAGAAGAAAAAGAAGAAACCCCGGTTGCCTTTGAATGGTATATTTGCTGTTTTGTTGTATATCCCTTGAGACATCTCTCAGAGTTAGTTTGTTGGGATTTGGGGAATATATATATCTGTCTCAGTTAATTAGCTTTGTTAGTCTTCATGATGCTGACATCATTCTGTTTCACACTTTGGATGCATTTCAGCTACGGAGATGCAGTGGAAAATGTCTCAAGACCTTGCTGCTGAGAACTATATGATGCCTAGGCCCTGCTGCTTATAATCCGTATTTTTTACACCTTCAAAATATTCTATAAATGACATTTGATGTAGAATTTTTTGTACAGAGGACATCTTTTTTGTATGATTTTGTGTTTGTATAGAATTATTATTTTGGATTGGATTGTATTTGATTTGTATAGAATTTGATGTTAAAAGATCAAATTTTTGTATTGTTGAAACGAAATAGAAATAGATATATGTATTATTCTGTTTAAATACAGGGTGCAGGTTGCACGAAATAAATAAAGGTTGTGAATAAATTAATTATAATAAAAAAAAACACTAAATAAAGTTTTTGGAAATTAAATGTTTAGTAGTGAAAAAAAAAAAAAAAAAAAAAAAAAAAAGTGAATTTATTAGTGACTAACCAATTGGTAGTCAAAAAAGAAATCAATATTTTTAGTGACTAAATATTTGATAGCCATAAAGAATCCAAAGATTTTTGGTGACTAAAAATTTAGTAGGTAAAAATAAATGAAGACTTTCGGCTACCAAATGGTTAGTAGCCAAAAGTTTAATAAAATGAAAAATAATATTTTTGGTGACTAAATTCTTTAGTCCCTAAGTGTAGTAATGTTATGACTAAAACTTATTCTCGACAAAAAGTTTTAGTCGCTGAAAATTTAATTTATTTTATTTGAACACTTTTGGCGACTAAATATTTAGTCGCCAAAATATACCCTTTCCCGACTACTCAAAGTTTGGTAGCCGAATGTTCACTTTTGGCGATTAATATTTTAGTCGCCAAAAGATAACCTTTGCCGACTAACCAGAGTTTAGTAGCCAAAACGTTCACTTTCAGCGACCAAAAATAGTTTAGTCGCCAATACTATCGCCGACAGAGTATAGGCGACTAGTTTGGCGACAAAATATTTTAGTCGCTAATTGTTTCGGCGACCAAAAATGGGGCTTTTGGCGACCAATATTTTGGTCGCCAAAAGTGACATTTCCTGTAGTGTCAAAAGGTACATCAAAAAATTTGGGTACCTAAACTATCGTCACCTCCCAATGGTACACATGTTGATGACTTTTATGAGCTTTTAGAGAAATCCATCAAAACATACGAACTCAATTATCATCTGAGTTCAACTGGGACATTAGACGCGGCCACCTTGACCAAGATGATGATGCCACGGTGCAGTGTACCAGATATTAACAATGGCAAAACCTCGATGAGGTCGTCGAAGAAGAATCATGTCCATGGCTCAGGCTCTAGCTTCATCCATACTGTTGCTCACTGTAACTTCTCTCCGGGATGGCCCAGATGGCCAGCTTCCAAAACCCATCTCACCTATGCATTTCTCTCACAGGCCGATGTCCTAGGCCCGCAGTGTGCCCAGGCCTTTGAGAAATGG
This sequence comes from Camellia lanceoleosa, assembly GCA_025200525.1. Classification (NCBI taxonomy): domain Eukaryota; kingdom Viridiplantae; phylum Streptophyta; class Magnoliopsida; order Ericales; family Theaceae; genus Camellia; species Camellia lanceoleosa. Next base: position 20,399,840 of record CM045767.1, on the reverse strand, counting down.
GCTTCTGTGACCCATTTCACTTTTGAGGAGATCCAAACTATGACGTGGCTGAGTCCAAAAAAAAAAAAAATTAAAATGACGTGGCTGATGTGAAGATTAGCTTTCAAATTGGTGACCATGGGGATGGGGCTGGGGCATTTGATGGACCACATGGGGTTTTGGCCCATTCTTTCGCACCCGATGGGAAGGTTCATTTTGATGGGCAGGACCTATAGTCAATGATCCCGCTCCCGGGTGCATTTGATTTGGAAACTGTGGCTTCACATGAAATTGGGCACATTCTTGGGCTTGACCATAATTCAGATGAGGATGCTATAATGTATCCCTTGCTTCCCTTAGGAGCTTGGAAGGGTTTGAATGGAGATGATATAGATAGCATACATGCCTCAAACAGTGCTTGATTTCTTATACTAAAATGTATATATAGCTGGTTTACATAGAATTAGTGTCCTTTGTTAAATATGATATGATAATAAGGATTGTGTGATCGTGTGATCAAATATAAAGTATATACTTTCTTTTGTTTGTTCTTTTAGTTTGCTTATAATTTGTGGATGCGAAAATGGTGGGTATCATAGATAAGTTATGAAATTTGTGAGATTGATTATTATAAATATCATAATTGAATCTTTTTTTAGTCATAATTAAAAAAAAATGTGTCATAACTAAGTACTACATAAGGTATAATAAAAAATCTTTTAGATTATAATTAAAATAATATCATAACAACATCACAATAAGTTATAACTTTTACTACAATGTGTATAATCAACTCATAACAAACTGTAATAGGTGAAAGCCAAAAACTACCAACGTTGTAATTGTACACACCCTAAAAGAGGGTGTATATCATAGAATTTCCAATAATTTATTTGTTTCAAAATTGAGGAAATATAAATGCATATATGTGATGACTATTTTACTTCCTTATTATCCCAAAATATTAGTAACAGATATCGTAGATATCCTAATTTTTTGTAATTACACGTGAAACCCTAAGCTTTAGGTTAATAGCATTTTAGCCCCTAATTTCGTAAAAGTTTGCAAAATGGCCCAATAAAGAATAATTTTTCCGTATATTATCGTAATTAAATCTTAGAACACCACTTTATAATTGAAAATAACCTACAACTTGGTTTTTATTTATTTACCTCCTAGTTTCTAAATTAATTCATACATTTTATTTATTTATTTGTTGTTTTGTTCTTTCATTTATTATTTATTTGAACATGGATATTTACATAGGTATTATAAATATTATTTTCGAGAAAATTGGTTGAGAAAATATCTAGATATTTAATATTTTCCTTAGTCATTAAGTTAGAGGGCAAAATGGTCTTTTCAACCCAAACTTATTGCCTATAAATTGAGAGCATTTCCTCAATTCCTTGCTCACGTTTCAGCAACCAATGAGAGGGTGAGAGAAGGAGAGTGTGACTAGGAGAAAGTAGAAAAGAAGAGTAACCAAAAAAAAAAAAAAAAAAGGAAGAAAATGTGCTTTCTTGAGTCAAGGTAAGAACATATCTCTTCTTTGTCTTCTCCAATTCTTTCACTTGTCTCAACCTATTGTCTAGATGCCCTCTTATGTTGCATATTAATGGTAAATAAGGTTTTTGGTGTCTATGAAAATGTGAGTATGATTTAGTGACTTTGTCTTGCAATTTTGTCAAATTATGCACTGCTGTAACTTCTCTAATTTAAAAAAAAATATCAAATTTATTTATTTCTCAAATTTGAATTTAATATAGGATATTGGGTGTATTTAGAGCTTGTGATAATTTTATTAGCCTTGTGTGTTTTTAGAGCTTGGATATTTTGTTTTAAAAATCTGGTCCTGAATCTCTGAAAACAGTCCACTTCTTGTAATTTTATAAAATTCTAGAAAAATCATCTCATATTGATTCTTCTATAAAAATTTAGAATTCTTAGTCTTCTTTCTAATAGAATTTATTTGGGTGAAAATCATCGGATAGGTTGAGAGGAAAGCTAGTTTTCCCAAAGGGTGACAAATCTGGATAAGTTTTTGAACAGAGCTTGTAGATGAATTTCTGGATGTGCTGTGCAAATTCTGAAAATTGGAATTGAAAACAAACATGTTGTTTATTGTTTCTGTGCAATTTCAACCCCTAATATGACCTAGAAGTATTTTTACCAAAGCATTCTTTTTAACTCTACAGTTCTGAAAAGTATTAGAAATTGTGTCTTATTGTGTTATTTGTCTCTAAGTATTTCAAAGTATGCCTAATGTTGTTTTGCTTGATTTACCATACTTGTGTATGACTATCATGGGCTATATTTCCACTCTTGTGCTCTTTTATAGTACTGAATGTGACTAACTTACTTATCAAAAGATCTAATAAATGGAAAATGATAAGGGGTTGGCAATGGGTGACATTCACGCTAGTGTTTCAGAATAATTTATACATATGAATGACATGAATTATGATGGAATTAATACCAAATGAGTTCAATCTTGTGCAAGGGGTCTAAGCAAACCCCTAGGTTGACACGGGTGTATTCAGACTCTATGCGGTGATTTCAAGGTATAAGTAAACCCTATGGTATGGTATGTGCAGGGTGTAAGCGAGCTCTAGGCACGATTTGGGTGCAAACGAGCCAACTTGTTTGACCGTTCATTTTAAGGTCCATCAATGTTGCTGATTGGTAAATAATCGGAAGGTGGGCACTGGTGGTAAAGTTTGCAAAGCAGCAAAAACGGGAGTTCTAAATAGTCCGGTGTTCAATCCTTATGGTTGGGTAGAAGAATCTCTTTGGAAAATTCTAGATGTCTAGTCTAATTACTAATTTATAAAACCATATTGTAGTATTGTATATTATGTTACCCGATTTGTTTTGTGTATGGTTGATTGGTTGATAGAAGGTATGGGGTGTGTGTGTATTTCTACTGGGCATTTCAAGCTCATGGCTTGTCATGCCTGGTGAGGATGCGTTTTACGATGGTGAAGGTTATCCTGAAAGCAATCAAGATAAAGTGTTCGAGCTGTGGTTCACTTGAAGATTTAGACTAGTAATTTTTTTTTTTTTTTCTCTTTTGACTTTTGATTTGACAGTGTTTTGTAATCATATAGCAGAACACAAATGAATTATCTATGCTATTAACTCTGCTTATTTGTGTCTATTAAAATATTTTTGGTTTTGAATTTTGGAACGTGATAGATATGTATCAAACTATTACAATCGTAATACATGAGATAAATAATGCAATACATAAATACAGTCATCATGGCAAAATTCTACTAGGAAATGCAAGGGAACACAAGAAAATGAGGCGCTTTTGATGTTTTGCAAGTGGTCCAATTACCTCAAATGATGGCTTAATTAGGAGCTATTTGGTATAGTTTATCTAAGCTATATATATATATATTTAAAATTTGTGTCAAATTGTTTATTACAATTTTTTCTTATAATTTATTAGTTGTAATAGTTTAAATAAGTTTAAAAAAAATAATTATCTAAAAACACACCCATACAAAAGTCGAACACATACAAACCCAATACATATAGAAGCCCTTGTGACCTATTGCTTCTCCAACATTGTGTCCAACCCGAGCCACCACCATGTACTCCGTCATCAAGAGTCTCTGTACAAGGCCACCAACATCGGTTCTATTAGAAGAGCCTGTCCATAGATAGTCGTCTTAATTCTTAAACTACAAAAAAAAAAAAAAAAAACAAAACAGAACAAAAAAGAGCAAAAGCAAAATCAAAATCAAAAATAAAAAAAAAAAAAAAGAGAAGAGAAATTATTCATCACATTAAACATTTTTCCAGACAAACATAATTTACAGACTTCACAATTCACAAAGTGTAACTTAATGAAAAAATTGAAAAAGTAAAACTTCTAGATTGTTTTTGGATTTTAATTTTGAATAGGAATTTATTGTGGGAAATGAAAAAAAAAAAAAAAAAATGCCAAAGTACAAGCTATTTTTTGTTACATTTTTTCCCCCCCTTCGCTCTCATCATTTTTTTTTTTTTGTAATGGGGTGCTTTCATTTTGTAATGGGGTGTTGTTGGCATGTGGTGGGTCCCATCTCTAATTCATCCCAATGATTTAAACAATTCAATGTCTAAGGCGCGTTAAATATATCATTTTATAAAAAAATCACCTTTCGTAATTTTTTATAAGAATAATGTGCTCAATGAATCTTACACGTTAAACAATTTGAATTATTAAGATAGGCCAAAGATTTGGCCCACCATATGCCAACAGTATTCTTCAATCCATGGCCGACCCTGGGCATTGGCCCACTAGGCATGGCCTAAGGCCTCTCAAAATAAATTTAAAAAATGAGCCTCCTCTTATTATAGTTTAGTATAATATATTATGTACGTTTTAAGTTCAAAAAAAATTAAAGAATGCCTAAACTAACTTAAAATAAATTGATCCATTAAAAAATTGTAAGGCCCATTCAAAAAAATTAGCATTGTTATCCATTGAAAATAAATAAATAAATAAAAAAAAAGGTCCCTTTATATTATAGTTTAGTGTAAAATATTAGGAATGTTTTAAATTCAAAAAAAAAAATTAAGGAAGGCCCAAACTAACTTAAAATAAATTGACCCATTAAAAAATTGAAATACCCATTAAAAATAATTAGTATTGTTATCTATTGAAAATGATTTTGTAAAAAAACTATATTGAAAATCCTATGTGATTCGTGATTAGATAAGGATTAAAATATTCCAAAGTCAAAAATTCCAAAAACACTCAATCTAAAATCATCAAGCACTTACGAATGTGATTTTAGTTTGTTTGTTTTTTAGGAATAAATAATAAATCAACACAATTGATTTTTTACGTGGAAAAACCACAATTGAAGAACCTTCAATTGTAATCAAAAACCACGGGCGAACCGCCACTAATCAATCCACTATAGAAGGACTACAAGGTTACAAAGAAATCATACAAATTACCCAAACCAGTCAATTTGTCTCTGAATCTTCTGTAACTCTTTCACCACGCCATTTCAGGCGATTCAAGTTGGTTCCACACCTCAACTTCACTTGTCGAATTAATGACTACGTAAAGAACAAACACCTTTTGAAACTTTACGTAAAGATCTTCGGATTCCGCCGAAGATAACACTCTTGAATATGAAGTATCAACCTCTTTGATGTATGAATTTTAACTCATGAGTTTTAGACCTCTCTCAAGAACATCAAAGAAAACTTAGAAAACTTTCAGAAGAACACTTCAAACCAAACTCTTGAATCCTTGAATCAGATCTTGAAAAAGTTAAGTTATAGTTTTAGAATAAAACTATTTATTTATAGAAAACCATAAAGAGTCCCAAATCTGAAAGATAACAAACTCTTGATGCCAATAGGTTTCTGAAATCGGGTTCTGAAATCGCGACCTCCGCTCGAGCGCTCCACTCTCCGCTCGAGCGGCCTGAACAAAAAATCTGTGCGATTAAGCTGAGATGCGCTCGAGCGCGGATCATTCCGCTCGAGCGCGAATGTACACCCTTCAGTACTTCTGCAGACCTGTCCAATATACTGAGATTCTCCAAACTCCGCTCGAACGCACATGGCCCCGCTCGAGCGGGCAGTACAAAAATACAAAATCTTCATTTTGATCATGCACAAAGTTTTGTCACCGGATTTGACAATAAAGGGACCTAACAATCTCCCCCTTTGTCAATTCCCGGACAAAACCTATCTAAACATTGTTTCTTAAAATAACAACACTAGACATTCTAAAAACAAGGAAACAATGTACAAGAACATCTCAAACTATAGCCTCTCAAAAACTCTATCAATCACACATCTAGAACAAGCACACATCCATGGAATTTCAACATCATAATCCTTGAACTTTGCACCTGTGACATAGCATTCAACATACAAAACAAAACTGTGGAAGAAGATAAATGTGAACTATATAAAACATGATATCCACAACATCCAAAATAAAGAAATATATCATCAAGGAAATCAACAAATATCCAAGAAATGTACCATCAATCCAAAAGCTATATCTGTGCAATGAGATCAAAAACTATCTGTGCAAAATACCACAATTCCAACAGCTGTGCAATGAGACCAAAAACTATCTGTGCAAATCACCAAAAACGATCTGTGCATACACCAAACTGTCCATACATCTCCCCCTTTTTGTCAGGGAAGGAAGAATCAAGCATCAGAAGGTGGAGGCTGCTGTGACTGAAGTAGATGAACAAGATGATCAAGAGTCTGCTCCATGTGACCGAGACGGCCATCAAAGGCATCAAACCGGGCATCGAGAAAATCCAGACAGCAAAGAAGGAAAATAAGAGAGGGAGACACGTACCTAAGAGCAAATCGGCAAGAAGAAGGAGGAATGAGACCAAAAACCGACCACAAAGCAAGCCACCAAAAAAACCCTAGAGCAAGAGAAGGCAAAGAGGGAAAAAATAGGACCTGAAGAGTCGAGCGAGGGAACTTATATGAAATGTCTCCGCTCGAGCGTACATAGTACCGCTCGAGCGTAGATCAAAGCAATCGACTCGCCGAAACCAAGAAGACCGCTCGAGCTCAAAAACAATCCTCGAATCTGTCAAAGCTGAGAGAGAAAACTACGCCGAAGGTGAGAACAATTCCTTCGGCGGAAAAACAATTTTTTTTTTTTTTTTTTTTTTTTTAAAATAAAAACAACTAGGAAGCCCTGTAACATGTAAGATGACCAGTTGACATACTATTCCACAAAGGCAAGAATATCCATCAATACTGAGGCCTGAAAATTAGAGAAAAGAGATGAAACAACAGCTCATGAATGAAACAGACAGTATTAAATCAAAGCCATACGTATCATGAGAATGCATAACTCAAAAACACACATGAGAGCTCATATAAGTGATGTGTGTGTGTGCAAGCCTTGAGGGTCACATAGCTAGAGTTAATCCTAGTAGTGATCGGATGGCTGGACCTCCAACAAGAGTAATCCACATTACAAAGAAAAAGTCAAACCACTAGGAATCACTTGGTATTTGTTAAGTGAATCGAAGCTCCCCTCGCACAATGATCCCTTTTTTTTTTTTTTTTTTAAACTTTTCTTTCTTGTGGGCACTCACTGGTGGCATACACGCTCAAGAGTATGGATTCCAAACCAGAGAAGAATGAAATCAAAAATGATGGCCTGGTTGGTGCCTCTGAGGTAGCCTTTTCCTAATGCCCAAGAATCATGTACTGAGGGAGAAACCATGGAAGTGAAATAAGATGGTAGATGGTTAAGAGACTTAACATCACCCATGATATACCAAGATAGGTCAATTCCTCCGAAGAGTACAAGAAACACTCGATGGTCCATAGAGAACTTTGATCACTTGTGCGGAAACCCCTAGCAGCTTTATCTCAAGGATGTGTCGAATGAGATCATGAAGTAAATGAGTATGGGCATTCGAATGAGTTATGAACAAAGATAAAACAAATCTTGTATGCAACATGAGCAAGTGTTCATATAAAATTTGATGTAAAGATATCGTAACTCAATCATAGATTATCCCATCCAAGAACAAGATGCCAACCACTCACACTCACCTCACAGAAACAACCTAGTTCTTGAGACATTACACCCAAGGTCTTTCTAAGATACTCAAATCGAAGAAGATCAAGGGGTTTTGTAAAAATATCAGCTTTTTGATGCTCAGTAGAAACATGTTCCAAAACAACAAGGCCTTCATCCACTAACTCTCGAATAAAATGATGACGGATGTCAATGTGTTTGGTGCGAGAGTGTTGGACAGGATTTTTTGAAATGTTTATGGCACTTGTGTTATCACAAAAAAGAGTGAGAGTGTTCTGTTCTATTCCATAATCATGAAGCATCTGCTTCATCCACAACATTTGGGCACAACAACTCCCTGCAGCAATGTATTCAGCCTCAGCAGTAGACAGAGAGATAGCATTTTGCTTTTTACTATGCCAAGAAACCAGATTATTCCCAAGGTAAAAACACCCCCCGGATGTACTTTTCCTATCATCAGCACACCCTGCCCAGTCGGCATCAGAAAAACCAGTAATTTCGGCTGTAGTATCAGTGGAAAACCAAACCCCATACCCCAAGGTCCCATTAACATACTTGATGATGCGTTTTACCGCAAGAAGGTGAGACTCTTTAGGACTAGCTTGGTAACGAGCACAAACACCGACACTGAAGGAAATATCAGGACGACTGGCTGTGAGATACAAAAGACTCCCTATCATACTCCTATAAAGGGTAGGATCGACATCAATACCAGAGGAATCTTTGGAAAGGTGAAGACTGGTGCTCATGGGAGTGCGGGCATGTTTGGCAGACTCAAGACCAAACTTTGACACAAGATTTTTAGCATACTTAGACTGAGAAACAAATATACCCGAAGGAGACTGTTTAATTTGGAGACCCAAAAAGTAAGACAACTCTCCCATCATGCTCATCTCAAACTCATGTGTCATGCAATCCGAAAAATATTTCACAAGATGATCGTGAAGGAACCAAACACAATATCATCAACATATATCCGAGCAACAAGAATATGAGACTTAGTATGTTTAACAAATAATGTCTTATCCACACTACCCCTTTGAAAATCATTATCAAGAAGAAAGGTAGTAAGCCTATCATACCAAGCCCGAGGAGCTTGTTTCAACCCATACAAAGCCTTATCTAACTTGTAGACATGATTAGGACATTTAGGGTCCTCAAACCCTTTTGGTTGCTCAACATATGCCTCTTCTTTTAAGTACCCATTCAGAAAAGCACTTTTCACATCCATTTGAAACAATTTAAAGCCAAGGAAGCATGCAACACCAAGTAAAATGCGAATGGATTCGAGACGTGCAACTGGGGCAAACGTCTCATCATAGTCAATACCCTCTACCTGTGTGTAGCCTTGAGCAACCAACCTAGCTTTATTCCTCACAACAGTACCATTCTCATCAGATTTATTTTTAAAGATCCACTTGGTACCTATTACATTCATGTCTCTAGGTCTGGGAACAAGAGTCCAAACTTTGTTACGTTCAAATTGACCTAATTCTTCATGCATAGCATTCACCCAACTATCATCTAGCAAGGCCTCTTTAACATTCTTAGGTTCAATCAAAGAAACATAACACATATGTGATACCTCATCCCGAATCTATCTTCGGGTTTTCATTCGATCTGAAACACTCCCAATTACCTGTTGAACTGGATGATTCAGTTTCACCCTTGCTGATGGTTTAAGTTCAGGACTTTGGGTGACAGGAGGAACCGGAGTGCTGTTCTTTTGAGCACTCTTTGGACTTGAACTTACCTGTGAGGATGGTGCTGTAGTAATTTCTTGTGATTGAGCCGCAGCATCTCCTTGATTTTGTGATTCAGTATCCAAGCTTGGAAACTCAAAGATTGTCATCCTCATTTGTTCTGAAGTGGGTGAACTGTGTCATCTATAACCACATTGATAGATTCCATTAATGATGAAGTTCGCAGTTATAGACTCGAAAAGCCCTCGTTGGTTGAATACCCTAGAAAAATACCTTCATCACTTCGAGAGTCAAATTTGCCCAAGGGCTCTCTATCTTTGAAGATGTAACACTTACTCCCAAAAGTTTTGAAGTATTTTACATTAGGTTTCATACCCTTCCACAATTCATAAGGAGTTTGTAAAGTGCCGGGCCTTAAATACACACGATTTATGACATAAACAGCAGTATTTAAGGCTTCGGCCCAAAACTTTGGAGGAAGACTCTTACTAAGGAGCATGACCCTAGCCATTTCTTGAACAACTCTGTTCTTCCTCTCAACCACTCCATTTTGTTGTGGAGTAATAGGTGCTGAAAACTCATGCTTAATTCCATGCATATCACAAAAATTCGAAAGCAACTATTTTCAAATTCGACCATGATCAGTTCGGATTCTTATGATACGCCAATGGGAACACCTGTTCATTTTGGATTTTAAGAACTAAAGCCCGAAAGCATCAAACGTGACGATTTTTCCTTAAAAATTTACCCATGAGAATCGAGTAAAATCATCAACAGTTAAAAAATGTATCTTTTCCCTCCAATGCTTTCAGAGCGAGTAGCACACATTAAATCCATGTGAACCAATTCAAGAGGACGTTGGGTGGTTAAGCTGTTCACCTTTTTATGCGGAGCACGAGTTTGCTTGCCAGGCAGACATGGACCACACACGTGGCTCGACATTTTACCTAGTTTACGTACTCCCCTCACAACTTCTTTGTTGGCTATCTTAGTTAGGTCTTTGAAATTCATGTGACCTAATCTTTGATGCCACAGATCAATGTTACTTATGATGGCGAGAATGGCAAGTGAGATCATTAGTAGTAAGAATCCCATAGCGATTATCGGATGTGCGAACCCCATGTAAAAGCAAGATTTCCTTTTTATCCAAAATTTCACATTTATCTTTTGAAAACAATACTTCATGATGGGAATCACACATTTGACTAATGCTCAAAAGATTAGCTTTAAGACCATCAACAAGTAAGGCATTATCTAGCTTGGGAAGACCAGCAACACTTATAGAGCCCTTACCAATGACTCTAGAAGTGCCGCCATCTCCAAAAGTAACAATTCCTCCTTCATATTTTTCAAGGGAGGTGAAGTAGGATTTGTTACCGGACATATGACGAGAGCACCCACTATCAAGATACCACATGTGTGAGTCACGTGCTTTTAGAGCAGTGTGAGCAACAAAACAAGTCAAATCATCTTTTCTAACCCAAATCTTTTTAGTCTTGGTGTTCCGCCTAGACATGTAAGGTTGTCTCCTGACCCAAAAAGTGTTAGAATTTCTACCCTTTTGAGACACCTTACCAAACAATTCAAAACAGTAAGGACGAATGTGGCCATACCTACCACAGTGATGACAAATAAAAACAGGTTTTACCTCCTTTTTGTTGATCTTACCAGCTTTTGCTTGATGAAGAGAAGGATCAACCTGGTCTATCTTCAATTTGCCCTTTGCTTGAGTCTTCAAGTTATGTGAAGTAGAGGCCTGTTCCTTGTGAGCTGTCGTACCATAGCCTAGCCCTCTTTTGTCAGAACCCATTTGTTGAGACCCAAGTATGTCTTCTAGAGATCTGGAACCTTTGTTCCACATGGCAATTGTTGCTCTAGCAATACGGAGTTCTTCATCTTTCATCGACTTTCTCTTCCAATGCAGTTTGTGACAACTCATGACTTTGCAGCTTTTCTTGATATGTGGAATACACCCTCAGAAGTTCATTCCTTTCAGTTTCACAGGACAGAAGTTTTCCACATAAGTCTTGCCTGGCACTTGAGAACTTGATGACATTCTGCTTTCTTTGTCAAGAGTTCTCCTTTGAGCGGACATTCTCACTCGCATGTTTTGAGCTTGAGAGAGTTTGTCGTTGGTTTTAGACAAATTCAGAGATTCCTCGTCTGACTTCTCATAAGCTTGTTGTAGTTCTTCACCATTGATCTCATCAATGTCTTGAATAGTTCATCATTCTCTCTTTGCTCCTCATTCTTCTTAACCTCATCCAATCCGGCAACCAAGGCGACAAGTCGTTGGATGGAGGTGGAGGTGAATCTCTCTTTCATGGAATTGGCTCGAATTTCCCATGCATCTTTAGCCTTTGTGCGATGGCGACCGTTCTTTGTTCTTCATTAGAAATTGCTCCACGAATAATGATTAGGGCTCTCTCGATTGCGGATTATCTGCAGATCTTCTTCAATGGTTTGCCAACCTTCCGGTTCAAAGGCTCTCGAGAAAAGCCCTCATTCGATTTTCCAATACAGTAGTTGGTCCCATCAAAGGTGGGAGCATGATGCAAGATTCGACCATGGGCGATCCGAAGGCTTTAGAAGAGGTTGAGAAACCGTGGCCCAAAATGCCATGAAAGCACTATCCCCATCTTCACCAGATTCGGTTCTTCGGGTTCTTGCTCGACCCTTTCATCATCCCAAGTTACGGTGTAGACTTTCTTCCGATTCTTTTTCAGAGGGCATTCAAGGGATATGTGGCCAAACCCTTGACATTCAAAGCACTTGACCCCGCCCCTAACAACCTTCTTTTCGGAGTTTGAGCTAATTTTGGTGGAAAAGTTTTGGGTTTGTCATTACTCTTCTCTTTTGAAATAGGGGCTCAAATTAGGCTTCTTTTTAAAAATTTTTAAACTGTTTTGTAAGCATAGCCGTCATCTCGGACTCTAAATCAAATTCAATCTCAGGAGGTTTTGCGTCTCATGAGTACTTGTGAAAGCCATACTTTCTTTTGCTTTTTCTTAGAAATTTGGTGTGCTTCATAAGTCCGCAAATTTCCAACCAATTGATCGAGCTTGAGGGTATCAACATTCGAGCCTCCTCAATGGTCAGTCACCTTTGATTGGAACCTCTCGGAAGGGACCTCAAAATTTTTCCCACAACTTTAGCTTCCGGATTTTTTTCACCGAGAGTGAAACAGAATTCACGATATCACGAGTTTTGCATAGAAATCATCAAACGCCTCATCATCGCGCATAAAAGGGTTTCAAGGCGGATGTGAGACGCGTTGAAGTTTTGACCTTTTGGAGGTAGTTCCTTCGTGAATTGTTTCAAGAATATCCCACGCCTCTTTTGCTATTTCACACGTGCAAATTTGACGGAATTCTTCAGTGTGTGAGAAAGCAGAAGAGGGAGTTGAGAGCCTTGCTGTTCCAACTCGAGTTCTGGTAATCAGTTGTGTCCCATTTATCTAGAGGTTTAGGAATATCAATGCCATCTATAGTGACAGTAGGTTCACTCCACCCAAAGACAACGCAGTGCCAAACTTTCTCATCGATAGATTTTAAAAATGCTCTCATGCGAGCTTTCCAATAAGAATAGTTTGTACCGTCTAGTAAAGGGGGTCTATGAGTCGAGTTACCTTCACGAATAGAATCCATAAAACTAGTCACACAAAATCACACTCCTATAGTTTTGAAAAAACAAAGAGTGACCCGCTCTGATACCAATTGAAAATCCTATGTGATTCGTGATTAGATAAGGATTAAAATATTCCAAAGTCAAAAATTCCAAAAACACTCAATCTAAAATCATCAAGCACTTACGAATGTGATTTTAGTTTGTTTGTTTTTTAGGAATAAATAATAAATCAACACAATTGATTTTTTTACGTGGAAAAACCACAATTGAAGAACCTTCAATTGTAATCAAAACTACTAAGCGAACCGCCACTAATCAATCCACTATAGAAGGACTACAAGGTTACAAAGAAATCATACAAATTACCCAAACCACTCAATTTGTCTCTGAATCTTCAGAACTCTTTCACCACGCCGCCATACGGAATCGATTCAAGTTGGTTCCACACCTCAACTTCACTTGTCGAATTAACGACTACGTAAAGAACAAACACCTTTTGAAACTTTACGTAAAGATCTTCGATTCACCAAGATAACACTCTTGAATATAAAGTATCAACCTCTTTGATGTATGAATTTTAACTCATGAGTTTTAGACCTCTCTCAAGAACATCAAAGAAAACTTAGAAAACTTTCAGAAGAACACTTCAAACCAAACTCTTGAATCCTTGAATCAGATCTTGAAAAAGTTAAGTTATAGTTTTAGAAGAAAACTATTTACTTATAGAAAACCATAAAGAGTCCCAAATCTGAAAGATAACAAACTCTTGATGCCAATAGGTTTCTGAAATCGGGTTCTGAAATCGCGACCTCCGCTCGAGCGCTCCACTCTCCGCTCGAGCGGCCTGAACAAAAAATCTGTGCGATTAAGCTGAGATGCGCTCAAGCGCGGATCATTCCGCTCGAGCGCGAATGTACACCCTTCAAGATTTCGCACAGACCAATATCTTGAGATTCTCCAAACTCCGCCGACATACATGGCCCGCTCGGCAAGATAAAAATACAAAATCTTCATTTTGATCATGCACAAAGTTTTGTCACCGGATTTGACAATAAAGGGACCTAACATATATTATGCAAGTATGATTGATTTATTTACTTCTAAAAATGCAAGAAGAGCGAGGATTAAGCGACACTTATTAGTTATTATAATATAATACTAAGTATTTTTTGTGATTTTGACACAAATTTTTTGTCTTTTACCTTCAAAATTTTTTTTCATTCAATAAAAAAAATTTAAGGACCCTAAAAATTTATTAATTGATTATCGACTTTAGACTCCGGAAATCTTAGGACCGAGCCTGCGGATTTAAGAAAAGATGGCCCAGATGGCCAATTTCAAAATGCATCCAACCTATGCATTTCTCTCACAGGCCAATTTCCTAGGCCGGTCGTGTGCCCACCTTTCAGACTTGGGCTTCAGTAATTCAATTCACTTTTGAAGAGATCCAAAACTATGATGTGGGTGATTTGAAGATTAACTTTCAAATTTGTGACCAGGAGGATGGGGCTGGGGCATTTGATGGACCCACGGGGTTTTGGCCCATTCTTCCGCACCGATGATGGGAGACTCCATTTCAGAGTAACCACGTATTCATATTCCATCACCAATAATCATTTAACATGTCCCTTCATATTTTTTAATCATCTAATACAAAATCATAATATCACATTCTCTGTCAATTATAATACTATAGAATATCATGTAGCCATACCCAGGATGGGCAGGACCTATGGTCAATGAATCCAAGCCCAAGTGCATATGATTTGGAAACTGTGGCTTTACATGAAATTGGGCACATTCTTGGGCTTGGCCATAGCTGAGTTGAGGAGGCTATAATGTATGCCTTCCTGCCCTTTGAAACTGGAAAGGGTTTGAATGGAGATGATATAGACGGCATACATGCCTTTAAGCTTGATTTCTTATACTAAGTACTATTTATATATATAGTTGGTTTACATAAAATAATATTGATTTATTAAATACAAAATGTTACATATAATTTTATTTTTTAACTTATTTTCTCACTCTATGACATAATTGAGCGAGTCTCCTATGCATTTATGAATATGACCCTCATTACTTTGTGTATAAGAGTAAGAAAATGTGATAATAACTGAGATTATGTATAGGGAGTGGTGTTACATTCTTTAATATATCACCCTTAGTAGAGAATACAGAGAGATAGAGAGAGAGAGAGAGAAAGGATGAAAAGTAATGCGTGGGGTTGATTTCACATCATTATAAATGAATCAGAGGTACACAATTAGAAATCTCAAATTTCATTTTATTTTATTTTATTTTATTTTTGTATAGCATTGCACTTATTAAATATGATATGATGATAGGGATTGTGTGATCACAAGTAATATATGTGAGAAAGTACCCTTTTTTTTAAGTTTGGTTATAATTTGTTCGTTTCAAAATTAAGGAAATATAAATGCAAAGATGTGACTAGTGTTTTACTTTCCTTATTATCCCAATGGTGACTTTTGTCAAGAATACATTAATTTTGATAAGATTTGGTCACTTGGTAAAATTATAAAATAAATTATAAAAAGATAAAATAAGTTTTGCCCCTTAAATAAATGTCTTTGCATATATTGGCTTATCCGCTTCGGTCACTTGGGAAACATTCATGAAGTGGCATTTTGTCATCCTCTACCAAACTGTTTTTAATAACCCCATTCCACATTTTCATTATTTTATTTATTTATTTACTTATTTATTTTTGGTATATTGGTAATCTCAGAAAAGATTATTTTGTCTATGAAAAGACTTGAATTCTTTACTTCCTAAGTGTCATGGGCTGACTCCTTGGCCTTGAAAAACAACTCGTGACATTATAAACCATGTTTGTTATTTAGATTGGAGAGGTGGAGTAATACTGATGCTATCATGACTATATTTATATATCAATAATTTTATTTGTCATAATTATATTGGTTGAATCTGTTCTGCTATTCATGTTTGTTATAAATACAGTGATAACACATACACATCATATAGTGAATCAAATGTGATATATAAATATGATTATTGTAACATTACATGATATCGAATAGCTAATCCGCGGGCTCACAAAAATCAAGTTTGGTTGTGAAAAATGGTATGGAACTAAACTTTGTTTCAATGACCGTAACTTTGAGGAGTGGAAATGTGATTCCGAATCACATAATTCCAATGTTTTAAATGAATTGGAATAGGAAAGTGATTCATGATTATATATTTCTACAAGAATTACATTCCCAAACTAAGTAAGAATCTAATTACCCAACTTCTTCATAGGAATCTCATATTCCTCAATGAATGTTAGCTATTTCATAGTAAATAAAAGTAATTGGACCCTCTATATATATTTCAAACTTTATCATTTTTCCATTGGGAATCTGTAACGAAACTAAATGTTTGAATACCCTTGACATAGGAATTCTATTACCAATTCCATTCCTAATAATGAGTTTCTTATTTTCATCACAAGATTATTGTCATTCAAATATAGTTTAAGAATGAATCCCCCAAAAGAGTGAAATTAGCATTACCATGGAGGGGTGATACTGCTAAGTTTATTCCATTGGGGTGATATTGCTAAGCTTATCCATTTATTAGAGGTACAAAAACTACTTTTCTCCTTCTGTAAAAAATAACAAAATCATTTTAATGTAACAAATTTTTTTACATAATTTTATAAATTTAATTTTAATCAATTAAAACGAAACAAACATGAATGAGCATCTAACAATCCCATAATATACAAACAAATACAATTAATTTTACATCTCTAACATGATGTTACTAAACTAATCTCATAATTCAATCTCATCATATTCATACTTATAATCATAGTCAACCTACTTCAAATATCAAACTCAAATATCAAACATGACCTTAGTGAGGTGTAAAAATTCTTGCCAACCAAGTAGTAGCTTTAGTTAGTTCACATTTTCAATGTAGACAAATTTCATTTTAAAAAAAAAAATTCCATAGCAGAAAAAAATACCTATTTTGCTCAACATTTTGGTTCTGTTTGCAACTGCTCTAACATTTAGAGATAACGACACCGGATTTAAGAATATTATCGCATTATCTAATGACCTCACTATGTGCAACGCATACTAAAATTTTACAAAACCCTATGATCTCTAGGAGGGGTTGTCAACTCTTTATAATATATATTAGTGGTAATCTGTATTATACATGGAAAAATAAAATATATATATTTTGTGTGATAAATAAATTATTCTAATTTTGAATTATGTTATAATAGCGGCAAGTCAAGATATTAGGCCATTCTGGTAGATGATAACCCGAATTAATCCACAAAATTTCACAATAAAATTTGATATGCATAAAAAATTATTAATTATAAAGATTGTTGAGGATAATAGTATCCCAATCACTTGATAACATAAATAACTTGTATTGAACTATAGTATCATGTAGAAAACAAAACAAAAAAACAAAACAAAACAAAAACAAAAACAAAGTATTAAAAGAAAGAAATTCTATAAACTCAGAAAAGTTATCATAATTTTATGTAGACTTTTAAATCAGTGGTTTATATTATTATTGTAGGACCAAATTATGAATAAATCTTAATTTTTAATTATAATTTTTAAGTAGTTTTTTAAAAATTTTAATCTAAGTTTGTTACCCTACTAATATATATATATATATATATACTTCTCAAATAAATCATTAATTGATCCTATTAAAAAAACAAAAAAACAAAAACAAAGGCAAAGTATTAAAAGAGAGAAATTCTATAAACTTAGAAAAGTTATCATAAATTTACTTAGACTTGTAAATCATTGGTTTATATTATTATTGTGGGACCAAATTATAAATAAATATTAATTTTTAATTATAATTTCTAAGTAATTTTTAAAAAAATTTAATCTAACTTTGTTACCCTACTCATAAAAAAATTTCTCAAATAAAGCATTAATTAATCATGTTAGCAACTCTCCATCTTTGATTTCCTCTATCAATGACACATGCATATGAATCCTTCCCCATAATCATTTTTTTCATAGCTTGAATAATACTTGTATAGTTCATACAACATTTAAAAAGCTTAAATCAAGATAAAAATTTCGTAAGATTATAAAAATTATATATGAAAATAATTTTAATCCATTTTATTTATTAAAAAAATGATGACAAATTATTTGAATTGTTCTAGAAGAAATATAATAAATGATAGCTTTAATCATTATATACTAAAAAAAAAATTATATATGTTACTTAATGAAAAAATGATCGAATGCAACTAAAGTCATGGACATTGAATTAAATCATATGGAGTCTAAATTGATAATATAATCTAGCAAATCATCTAATAATAACAGAAAGATATCGACAAATATGTAGTATTTCGCTACCATTTTTGTATTATATTTATTAATTTCAAATATCATATTAAAGTTTTACTTGTCTCGATCTTTCAATAAAATAAGTACCGAGAAAACAAATTTGATAAGAAATTGGTTCTGAACTTTATTATTAAAACAACAAAAATTTCAAAGAAAAAATTAAGAGATGGAATTGAAGAAATACTATAACAAATGTCAGCCTTATAAAAAAAAAAAAAAAAAAAAGGAAAAATCACATAGCAATGATCTAATACAAATTATTTTTAACAACTAAGAGAAAGAACATCAAATTATTACCTTAGATATGTATAGTGATAAAAATTAATTTTGTGAGATTTTGTGCTGCCTCCTCTCATGCAGCCTTCATTATTTCTTTATTAATACTATTCTCATTCAAAGCCAACTATTTATTTTATTTTATATCTTCATCACTTGGTAGATAATAACGAATAATAAAAATTAAGAAGAGAATGTTAAGAATTTAATGGGAGATAAAAGTCATAGATAAGGATATTTCATAAGATAAAAAATTCAAAATAATTAAAAAAAGAAAGATAATTGTAGCTCGACTTTTTCATGCCCCCTTTTAGAAGTCGAAATAAGCCTTACAGTATCGGACTCCCGCGGTTCTGAATCTAATCTCACAAGTGTAATGTGAAATTGATAAACACCAAAGAGTCCCAACCCGACAAATCTTTTGGAAAATCGATTTTGAATCAAATTGTCAAAAATAGACTGCTTTGCCAGATACAAAGTCGCCACTTAAATATTTTTTTAAAGAAATTTAGGAAATCCATGACTCGTGCCAAAAGCCACTTGTCCGTCATCACCAAGATTGTCTCGGCTCGGAAACTTACGAGGGAAAGGTCATGAATGAATTTGAGCACCCCCGTTCGCTCGATCAAAGATCGACCTCTACTAATAATGATATGAATTTTATTTACATTATATGCTCTTGTTCCGATATATTAGGCTAACTTTTACTATGTGATGCGCACATACAAGTATAGACTAACTTTGCAAGAATTGGAACATTTCGAGTCATGTTTGTTTTGAAAATCATTTTGAAATATGTACCACTTGAGAAAGTGATCGCATATGAATATTGTTCAAATTATTCCAATTCAAGCAACAAGTTTTCATTCACAAGCATTCAAGCAGTTTATCAATTATGCACTTAGCTTCATGGCAAGCATGCTAAACATAGTAACATCAACATTCATGCAATTATGCTAAAGCGAGTAAAGGCTCACCTAGTACTCCAAGCCAAAAGAGAAATGAGTTAGAAAAATGCATGATCCTAACTTATGCAATATGCAATTACTGGGCTCGGCTACTAATATGACATTGTAGACCCCATATTTTTGACTGTCCTCAAGACTTGGACCTCATCGTTTGAACACTCAATGATTTTGTATGCTCGTGTTCATCTTGAGTACCCGAAGTTCTTGGCTGAGCGCCTTGTCTTTGGAGCCTTTGAACCTTATCTACTTTGTACTTGGTTGTGGACCAAGAGCTTGTTGTTTCAAGTCTGGAGGAAATGGTGGCCTGTCGACCAGCCCCACAGCCTATCGGCCATAACTTGTGCCTGTCGGCCATCAGTGGTAGCCGGTCGGCTATGTTGGTGGTCAGTCAGCCACATTGGTGGCCAATTGGCTACCAGTGGTGGCCGACAGCCACCAGTCTCCTTTTTCTAGATATTTGTTTGCCAGCTGTGCCAACTATTGCTCACTGAACTGCATCTTCATACACATGTATGGTAGGATGTATTAAAGCTTAAACCTTGATTTTTTATATATAGGGGGTGTCATCCCCCATTTTTTAGGGTTAGAAATTTTAGATCAAAAAATCTCTCTCTCTCTCTCTCTCTCTCTCTCTCTCTCTCTCTCTCTCTTGTTATTTTGCATGCACTTGTTGGATTTCTCTACACTTTTGCACGTCAACCCTTAACCAAACACTCTCACCTTTGAGCTGAGGTCCCTTGGAGCTTTGTTTGAGCCTTGAAAGGGGATTTGAGCTCGAGTTTGTGGCTGAATTGCATTTTGCTTCAAAGGTATTGCACTTACCTTACTTAAGCTTATTGTGCATATTTGCTTTGCTATCTTTTTCAACTGTTTTAAGGCTATTTTTGAAGTATAAAAAAACTCTGTTTTTAAGGCATAAGAATGGTAGTTTGAGCCTTGGTGAGTTAGGGGTTGTCTCCCTTTTTTTGCTCTTTAGCTTGTAAAGCTTTTTGTACCATCTTTCATCACCTTTAAATCAAACTTTTTGGGCCTTTTAACCATTGAAAATCAGAGTTATTTCAGTGGTAAAAACCTTGTTTTGAAGTCCAAAATTGGAAGGGTTAGCTTCCCCTCCTTGTGTCTTGTTTGCATGCTTAGATAGCTTAACACGTGAGTATGTTTTTCTAGCATTTTGTAACTTGATCTCAGCATGTTTTTGCTACTGTTTTGACTTATTTTAGCTTTTTGTGAGGTTGGTTTAGTCCTTTGAGTCTTGTTTGGCATGGTTGTGGTGTTAATTCCTTCATTAGCCTAGTGTTTTAATGCTTTGATCATCATTCTTTTGAGTTGAAAGCATGCTTTAGTGTTGTTTTGCACTCCATTTCAGCACTTTAAATCTCTGCAACCTCCCTCATTTCTTCACTTTTTCATTTGCTTTGAGGGTTGGTTAACCTTCGGGTTGTGTTTAAGCTTGAGATCGAGGTTCGTGCTTAATGGTTTCAATCCTCTTTTAAGGGTTTTTACTAATCAAAGGCATGACCCCTCTCTTGCCTAAAATCATCCCTTGGTTGACACCTCTTTCATTAGAGGGCACTCACTTCTGGACTAATCAATTAAAGAATGGATTGGTAATCTAAAATGAGTAAACAAAATGAACAAGTAAAAGGGGCAAGATAAAACATTTTTTGTGTTCCATTGCATATGTTCGGATCGGACGTTAATTCGAACACAAGGAACATGGGACGTTTCATACTCACAGTGATAAAACGTGTCATTTTCCTTGGTCACCATTACCCTTGATCATGCATGATAGGGTTGTGGAATAAGTCCTAAAACATGCTAGAATTAAGACAAGAATAGCTAGCACAATAAGCTAAAACATAGAGCTATATAAGTTAGTGAACAAGACACAAGGAGGGGAGGATAACCCCTTCAAATTTGGAGTTCAGAATATGATTTTGACCACTGAAAAAGCTCTGAAAATCAAGGTTTAAAAGCTTAGAAAAAGATAGTAAAATGGTGAGAAACACAAGGGAAAAGGCCTTCAAAGTAAGGTACAAAGAAGAGTGAACCATCCCTCAACCTTCAATGGCCTTAAAACCCAAGTTTCAGCCTAAAAATACAGAAGTTTTATAGCCCAAAAATAGTTAGAAAACAGCAAGAAAAAGAGTAGACAAAACAAGGAAATAGGTAAAGCCTTTATACCTTTTAAAGAGGAAATCAATTCCAAACAACAAAACCAAGCAAACACACCCTCTAGAGCTCCAACAAGGCTCAAAAATACCTCAGCTCAAAGATGAAGAGGTTTGGTTAAGGGTATATAGGTAAAGGTTGATGATTTGTAAGCAAAAGTGTAAAAATTTGTTAGAGAGAGAGAGAATTGTAGAGAGAGAGGAAAAATTTTGCTCTAAAATTTTTCTAACCTTAAAACATGAGAGAGAGGTCTTCTATATATAGAAAACATGAATTCTCCTCAAGAACATCCAGCCCTACACGTGGGGACAGATGCATGCATCTATGCAAACAGCTGACACAGTTGTCACAAAATATTTGCAAAAGAAACTGGTGGCCGGCAGACCACATCAATGGTTGGCAACCAAAAAGTGATGGGCGACAGCCCAAGAAGGTGGCCGGCAGGCTACCAAGGGTTGTAGGCTTGAAGAACTAAAGCGTGGTCCAAGAATGAGACAACAAGAATGTAAGGCTTGAAGGGCTCAAAGCTGTGGCATTCCGCTAAGGATTTCAAGCACTTGACGAGCAAATAAACTCATCATTGGATGTGCATACAATGGTGTCCAAGTCGTAAGGGCCGTCGAAAATGAGGTGTCAATAATAATGTGATAGAAAGAAGAAAAAAAAAAAAAGTGAATCAAAATAAAGATTTAAATAGATATGTTTTTTATAAATACAGATTAACATATCATATCTTTATTTAAATTTTATTGTTTTAATTTTTTGTAAATCAATTATTTAATCTTTATCTTTATCTATAGACCACGAAATAAATTTTTATGAATTATTTATCAATTTTTATATGTTTCTTTATCTATAGGTCATGAAATAATTTTTCATAAATTATCTATAAATTTTTATATGTTTATCTATAATGAAATTAATTAAAGTACAAAATGAAGGGCAAAAAAAAAAAAGAGTAATTTCATTTTTTTTAATTCAATTTTTTAACCTTTATCTTTATCTGTAGGTCATGAAATTAATTTTTACAAGTTATTTATCAATTTTTATAAGTTCATTTATGGGAAGAAATTTTAAATTATCTATAAGTTATGAAATTAATTTTTTAAAATTAATTATTTAATTTTTATCTTTATCTATACACCATAAAATTAATTTTCATAAACTATTTATCAAATTTTATATATTTATCTATATGAAGGAACTTTTAAATTCAAATTTTTATCCATAAATTATGAAATTAATTTTCATTTTAATTAATCAAACAAATAGAAAATCGAGAAAAATAGAAAACATGAAAAACAATCAAAGAAGGTTGCCATATAGGAAAGAGAAAACTTTAAAATTATGAGATTTTAGGAATGAATATTTGGAGACTTTTGCCAATAGAACTATATTTGGTTATAATATATATATATATATATATTAATTGGTGCAATGTATCAAGATTTTAAATAGGGAAATTGACCAGTAAATCTCATTTTGTCATCTTGTAGATCATGTGGTCCTAATTGTTTTCTTTTAAACCGTTTAGTCCTTAGGATTGTTTGTTTACTATTTTTTTCCATTAAAGTGTTACTTTGAGTTTGTAGACCCGTGTGTATTTATGGGAAGAGGTGTGTAAGATTCACGTTCTAAAAAAAAGATAATAGTACTCTTTTTAGACGGTGTGGGTTACAGGTGCGTGATGTGGGACGTGAAATAGATGGAGTGAGTGGGGTTATGTCACGTTCGGGGGTGTGTTGTCACGTGACTCAACCCACCAACCCAAAAATCCAACTTGCTTTTTGCATTCATATTTACAGATGGGCAATCATCTCCCATTTGAAAAGATGAATCAGTGGTAAAGGGCCCTACATTTTGTTACAATTATCCACTTTTGGTAACTTGAAGATCGAAGGTGAGTACTTCGATTTGTTTGGGAAGACGATCGATAAGCGGGTGATTCCCACTGGGTTGCTTCCGTCGGAAAAACCAAACAAAACCCGAATCGCCGCCGCACACGACGGCCTGTGGAGTAAGATCTTCAAATGGTTGGATGAACAGAAACCCAAATCCTTGGTGTTCATTGGATTCGGAAGTGAATGTAAACTCAACACAGATCAGACTTATGAGATAACAAGGGGGGTAGAGTCATCGGAATTGTCATTTTTATGGGCTCTGAGAAAACCCAATTGGGCCTTCAACGATCTCGATGCTGTACTGCCGGAATTCAAACGCCGGACTTCTGGCAGAGGAAGAGTCTGCATCGAATGGGCACTGCAGATCGAGATTCTGGCTCACCCGTTAATCAGAGGCTTGTTATTTCATGTTGTATGGGGTTCGATGATTGAAACATTGCAATTTCAGCATTGTACAGATTGAGGGAATATTTCACGATGTTGTTCGTTGTTGGGTTCACGTTGTTGTTCATTGTTGGGTTCACGATGTTGTTCATTGTTGGGCATTGTATAGATCAAAGGCTCGTTGTTTCATGTTGTGTGGGGTTCAACGATCTTGATGTTGTTCATTGTTGGGTTCACGTTGTGCTTTCATTTGAATGTTGTAATGTTCACAAAACTCCTTCTGCCCACATCTCCTAATGTATCACACCCCAAAACATGAGATCCAAATTACCAAACGTGGATCAGCAAACGTATCCCACAAAATTTGCATTCAATCCCAATATACACCTCTATAGAAAAAACAAAAAATGGGGCAACCCTGTCCACACACATATCACATAAATTCAAAATGGGACCTGGCTATCCACAAAACATGTCAAACAGGACTTGCCAATCCAAAAGAATGAATGTGAGACCAAATGGAGTAATAGATTGGTAAATATGACTTTCTGATAATTTTCCCTTTTAAATACCGGTCCTTACCTAACAAAATTTTAACTTTTTTGTTATCATTATTTATTGATATATAATGACTAATACTATCTGATATCAGCAGATATAATACTGATACTGATACATATCTTGATATTATAAATTAAAACAATAAATGCATCCCTCTTATGAAGTATAGGTATTTTGAAAAACATGTTGTACTCGTACTGAATGCTTACTGACATATGATACTTCATATGGTATTTCTGTATACGTACCAGATACATGAAATATATATCCAATTTTTTTTTTTAATTTTTGACATACCTTAATATATACACAAGCCGTACCGTACCTTAGTTGACACAATATTTCCTTCTAATATAGAAATAAAAATTTTTTCACTAAATTTATTTTTTATTTTTTATTTTTATTTTTTATTTTATGCTTGGTATTATTTTAAAACTAAACTATGATTTGTAAGTTATTTAATAATTTTAATTTATACTTTTACTTTTGGCATTAAATGTTAATTATAAGTTGGATCTTAACAAATAAAACTATAATCAATTTTAGCATTGCTCTAAATTAAAAATAAATACTTTTTTAGAAACTTACCAAACCGTACTTGTACCTTACTTTTTTTAGATTTTACCATATCAAGGTACCTTTATCGTACCCATACCCATGCTTTATAGCATGGCTTTGACAATCAAACCGGATTGGCCGATTGAACCATCGACCAGTTGGGGTTCCAGTCCGGATATACCCTCTAAACCGTTCGAAACTAAAAACTGGCCTATTTAGAAAGAACAGGGAAAACCGTCGATTGAACCGGTTGACCCGGAGCCAGTTCGTTAAAATTCAAAATTTTGAATTTTTTTTATTTCTTCTAATTTTTATTTTTTTTATTCTTTCTTTCTTTCTTATTATATATATATATATATATGTAAGAATATGAGAAAATTTTAATTGGAAACTCTTTTTCAAGGATCTCCTCTTATGAAGAATCCCATTAAGAGCTTAAAATTATTGTGAAAGTCCCTACCTATTTATAAGAAAAAAATTCTTTCAAAAAAACTCAAGTAATCCATATGGGATTCAATTAAATGTATTGGAGAAAATATTAAAATTTTGATATTCTTTCAAAATTTTTGTTCTTCTTTCAATCAAATTATTTGAATTAAAATTATATGGAGGGAATATTGAATATTTGATTTTCTTTTCCAAAATTAAAATTAATAATATTTTAAAATATATTATTATATTTTTCAGTAAAAAAAATATTAGGAGAAATATTTAAGATAATTTAATATTTTTAATTTTTTAATTTATAATTTTATTACGTATATTTTTATTTAAATATAATTTTAATATATTTATTACGTCACGGCTCGATTCCGGTTCAACCCGGTGGTTAAACCGATGACCCGTCCACCCAATCTATTTTTCAGTTCGCTCACTAATCTAATTTTTAAAACATTGCTTCATAGATCCCTCTTCTCTGAATATCCTGTTGTTTCTCTCCTACTTTTTCTTTTCAAGAAAGAATATGCCAATTTCTATACAGACTGGTAGAGCAAAACTAAGCCTTCGTTTGGTAATGACTTTTTTAGTTAGTTTTTTGACTTTTTTAGTCTAGGACTTTTTTGTTCGTTTGGTATTTTTGATTAACTTTTTTTATTTTTTAACTTTGAAATGGTAGATTTTTTATTTTATTTTTTATTTTTATCCTTTTGTGATTTTTGAATTTTTATAATTTTTGAACTTTCTTTTTTGTTCTTTTGTGATTATTTAGCCGAATATGAAAACCAAACAACCGCTGAATATTGAACATAAAGGTCAAGCTATGAAGTCCCCACCAAGTTTCTAGTAGTTTGTTTCTTTTTTCTTTTTTTCTTTTTTATATATAATTTTCTAGATCAAGAGCAATATAAGTACTTCAAGGGTTAATGGAGTAATAATAGAAATAATTGGAATTTCGGCCGCAGACAGATCAAATCATGGCAGTGTTGACTGCTTGGAAACATGGAAACCATGGATGGAGAATTTACCTATACCGTGAAATTTTAGAAAAGTTGTCAAATTCTTGCTTAATTATGTTGCTCAAGTGTTCATTTGTCAAATGGAAGACTATAATTTTAGTTTTGTATATATACATTGTTTGACAAACCGATTTAGAAATTGATGAAAAAATAAAAAGATTGTATCAAGAAAGAGATTATATATATTATAAAAAAAAACTATTCTAATTTAATAAGGGATAGACTCGGTTGTAACGTGTCTAATACAATCATAACAATTCATAATACGCACCACAATATATTGTAACTTTTTTCACTCAAATAATTTGAAAAAAAAAACAAAAACAAAAACAAAAAGTTATAAAGGATTTAGTGCCTTGAGGATCTGTTTGATTAGCATGATTTATAGGGAGGAAATTAACAATCTATAACATTAGTGTAAGATTGATTATCCAACTGGATCAATGAGATATATAATTCTCTCTTATCTACATTTGTTTTGTAATAGATATAAAACTATATATATCAATTATATGTATTTTGTATTATTAGTTGCAATCAGTCAATTTTATTTGATAGAATTCCCATTAAAATCTAATCTGAATAATAAAATTAGGAATAAATTATACGTATATCCCCTTAGGTTTAAGTTTAATACATATCACTCATTGATGTTTGAAAAATTACACTAATCCCTTTTTATTGTAATTATTTAGACTGAATGAAGATATTAAACTCATGTACTCTCTCTTTTCTTGATTTGCTTTACTTCCTTTATTTTTATTTTTTTTCTTTTTCTCCCCTTTCCTTTGCTTCACTTTTTTTTTTTTTTTTTTCAATGTAATTTTTTTTATTTTTCTACTAGGAGTTGTTGTCTTTTATATAAGGGAGTTTGTGAAATGAGACTATTAACCATAAGATAAGAATGTAATTTTCAAAACGTCAAAGAGTGGGATGTAATTGGACTATATCCTAGGAGGTGTTAGTATAATTTACTCTAAAATTTGCTACTAAAAAATAGAATGTGAATTTTATGAATTAATAATTTTAATCATTTGCTATAATTCGCACAATTAAACAAGCCCTAACAAACAATCATCTTTTTTTTCCTTTTTTTTCTTTTTCTTTTTTTAATGGTTTCTCTTCCTCCTTTTCTCTCTCTCTCTCTCCTTTTTTTTTTTTTTTTTTCATTTTGAAGTGTAAATCTGATCTTAATATTAGATTGAAGCATTTGATTGGTGGAGACATGCTGACATAGACTCAGGCCTCGTTTGGCAACTGAACTTTTTAGTTAAAAAGTCAAAAATTTATTAAATTAGCCAAAAAGTTAACAATACATACCAAAAAGTCAAAAATTTTCTTTTCTCTCTATTTTTTGCACATCTTTTCGTAAAAAATTAAAATGTCATTTCAAACATACTATTTTTTTTAACTCATATTTTAGTCAAATAATTAAAAAATTACTAATTTAATCTATTCCCAAACGAGTTCCCGTTGTCAAGATTTCGGGCCTTGTCTCCATTCAATGTTTCAGCATTGAACCAAACATATGACTAGTACTGCTCAGAAGTTTGCTCGTATGTTACTTTCCATACATTGGACTTTTATGTATTACACTTTTGTGTGTTCTCTGTCATATTAAATACAATAAATTTTAAAAAAAAAATGGTGTGATAAGGAAGCCAACACTTTGTCTCTCTAATAGGGCCACTATGCTAAACATCAAAGGCAACTTGCTTTCTTGTGTTCCCTTCCAAACACCTAGTAGAATTTCGGTATGATGAATTTCTTCATTATATTATTTAGAATAAAGATAGAGATATTTTATTAACTATTGACATGTTAGTGATCTCATAATATGTAAAATTCATCATCATTTGAGTAATTGGTAAAATTTTGAGTAGATCAGTGTGTCTATTACAAAGTTGATTTATTTATCGTTCCATTTGTTACTGTAGTGGTAATTTAACAGAACCTAATATTCATATCTTTTACCAATGCAGTAATGTTATATACTAAAGACATCTTGTATGAACTATTGTTAATATTGATAGAATGTAAAAAAAATGTATTAAAATTATTAACATTTTAACATTATGTACTTATTAACGACAATTTATAAGATTTTTACTTGTATAATCCTCTAACAAACTATAATATATAAATATAATCCATATATTTCATTATAGTAATTAAATTCAGTAAAAGCCAGAATTTAAGTTACTAGTCATATTCAAGTAGACTATCATTATTTAAATACTGGTTATTCTCATTTTTTGGGTCCACAAAGTAAAGCGATGAAAAAGAGTGTTGCAATTTGTATAAGGTTGTTGGTTTGATAAGGAAAAGACAGAGCTAGTAAGATACCATTTTTACGATAAAATCAAAGGATACAGACAAGGCAAAACAAAAAATGGAACATTTCAGCCACGAAAGGTCTACATATCTGAAAAATTACTCAGAATATATAATTTAAGACTAAGATTTATTAATTATAAATTGACTCCGCAATATAAAAATTAAATTTACACCTAATGTTTGAAATTTTGAATAAATTCCTAATTTTTCCTTCTAGATGCATAGACTTACCGTTTCAGCCAACCTCAACCCCAAAATTACTTTTCAATTGAACGAAATATATATAATATAAAAGGGAAGGGGTTACTTGAGAGCTGGTTTATTGGTGATTTATTGGTGGCTTGTATTAAGCCTTTGAATGTGAGTTACTTTTATAATTTTTTGATTTTTTGACTATATAATTTGAGGTTAAAATCGCTTGGAATGAGTTTTTTTTTACTATTTTGACTTTTATGAAGAAAAAAAATAAAATGATTATAATTTGGATGTAATATTTTATCTTATTAACCTTTTAACCTATTTTAACTCAAAAATTTTACACCAAACATAGCCTAGTGTCAAAACTGTTGGAACAATCTTCACTGTATTTAAAATATTTTAATTCTATTGTGTACAAAACAACAATTAGAATTTAAAGAAATAAAGAAAAGGAGAAAATTTGTTTGATTACAAAAATCAAACTCAAAATAAAAATAAATAAATAAAAACAAATTTTATTTTGTTATAAAAACAAAATTAAAATCTGATTTAAACAAATAATAATAACACTGAAAATAAATTAAATAACTTACTTGATTTAATTTGTTCGAATTATA
Source organism: Camellia lanceoleosa (assembly GCA_025200525.1). Lineage (NCBI taxonomy): Eukaryota > Viridiplantae > Streptophyta > Magnoliopsida > Ericales > Theaceae > Camellia > Camellia lanceoleosa. Next base: position 20,370,178 of record CM045767.1, on the reverse strand, counting down.
AACTGATCAAGTCCAGTGTTTGACACTGTGTCCTTAAGACAGATTCGCCTCTCTACTAAGTGCTTTTCGAATTTGGACGTCTATCTCCCAAGATGAAATGATCTTCTACAAACAATAGCAAAGACTACAAATTGTTTGTCTTACGACACACTAAGTGTTTACACTCTTTCTTTCGAAATTAAATCAAAGAAAATCTTGAGAGATTTATAGCAGATGATGGAGTACGAAAATTGGAGTAAAATCCAAATGGGAGGCTGGTCTATTTATAGATATAAAGGTGGCTCTTGGTTTTGAATTGAACATGTATGATACCTGTTGGCTTTGAATTCAACAGATTTGAATCTGTTGGGTTTAAATTTAAACAGACACAAAAACGGGAAGAGCCCTGTTTGGGTGTGCAATAATACCAAACTAGTTTATTTCTGTTTGAAAACGGGAAGGGCCTTGTTTGGATGTACAGTAAATCCAAAACAGTTTAATTTGAATTCTGGATTTTATTTTACCAAAAATAAAATTAAATTCAAATGTTTTTGGTCCAAAAAGATTAGTATTGGACCGAACAAGCCCAACCCCAGCCCGCCCGGACGGACGGACAGCGGCGGGGGTGGTGATTTTTGGGTCCAATGAGTTTAGCCCATTTTGCCCATAACCTCTCTCTCTAAAACACTTGGGTACCCCTTGGGGCACACCCCAAGTATCAAACTCATGCCTTATAAACCCTTTCAAAACCTCCCACCAAATCAATGTGGGACAAGCCTTATTCAATACCTTTAAGGATTTTCCACCAAAACTCCATTTCCATGGAGCACACTTTGGCTTCAATTTTTCATTCACTCGGTAATGGTTTTGAGCAACCAAATATACCACGTAAATCACAATGCAGCATAGAACGCGTTACCACTTTGACCTGTGTAAATCGACGCACGGGGCCCACCTAAATATTAGACCAAACTTAGGATAAAATTGTGGTTATACCCAGAATTTATAACCATTTCCAACAATCCCCCACATGAATGGAATTTGATGACAACGAAAATGCAACAATATGCAGACTTTATCAAAAGAGTATAAGTCGAAAATATCTTGCATCACGATATGTAGTTTCCGACCTTGAACCTTCCCTAGTGATAACCTATCGGACTTACTGGCTAACCAATGGACGCGATACCTTGAATTGTTCAGCCGTTTGTGTAAGCCAAGACAATAGATTTTATACAAAATATCTTCTGACACATCGTGGTTCTCACTGTTGTGTTTATTTTGGCCTTGAACGCACCTGGTTTTCATGAGTGTTTCTAGAGAATATGGCCTTATTCATTCTCATAGAACCAGCCCCAGTTCAACACTCATATAGGTGATTCTTATTGTGAGTATCTCCTTATACTCGTCTTGATTTCCATGCTTTAATCAAGATATAAGTAATTATTAAAAGCAAAGCTTATCCTTATACCCCTGCATACAACAAATGTTGCAGATATCACTCTCACCATAGGAATGGGTAGGAATTTTAATCCTTTGGTGATTTCTGGCGAGCCATACATAACTTAGTTGTCCCTTTGAACTTAGTTCTTGGGATCTCCAGTCATATAAGTAGGGTTACCATTATGACGACTTTTATGTAATAGGCTTTAATCCCATCCCCTTCGATGAACTATACACTAGCTTTTTTGTCAAACCTTTTGTTAACGGATCTGCAATATTCTCTTTAGATTTTATATAATCTATTGAGATTATTCCGTTTAACAACAATTGCCTTACAGTATTATGTCGACGACGAATATGTCGTGACTTACCGTTATACATGTGATTCTGTGCCTTACCTATTGCAGATTGACTATCACAATGAATGCAAATAGCTGGCACAGGTTTTGGCCACATTGGAATGTCTTCTAAGAAGTGACGACGCCATTCTGCTTCTTCACCTACTTTGTCTAAAGCAATGAACTCGGATTCCATTGTGGATCGTGCGATGCAAGTTTGTTTCGTGGACTTCCATGAAACAGCAGCGCCTCCTAGAGTAAAGACATATCCACTAGTGGATTTTAAATCTTTAGTATCCGATATCCAATTGGTATCACAATAACTTTTGAGTACTGCTGGATATCGAGTAAAGTTCAAACCATGATTACGGGTGAATCTTAGATATCTAAGAACCCGAATGATCACTTTCCAATGGTCTTCTTCGGGGTTACTAGTGTACCTACTCAATTTACTGATAGCATAAGCTATATCAAGACGAGTACAATTCATTAGGTACATTAGGCTTTCAATGATTTGGGAGTATTTTAATTGAGACACTGCATCACCTTTATTTTTCGATAAATAAAGACTGATGTCGACAGGTGTTCTTGCTAAATTCAAATCATCCTTGATAAATTTATCAAGAATTTTCTCAATATAATGAGATTGAGATAATGCATATCCGTCATATGTTTTAGTAATTTTCATTCCTAATATAACATCTGCGACCCACATATCTTTCATATCAAATCTTTTGTTAAGCATTTGCTTAGTTGATTTGATCATGTTTTGACTGCTTCCAATGATAAGCATGTCATCTACATAAAGACAAACTATGACATATCCTTAGTAAGTGTTTTTAATATAGACGCATTTGTCACATTTGTTTATTTTAAACCCATTAGTAAGCTTTGCATGATCAAATTTTTCATGCCATTGCTTAGGTGCTTGTTTTAATCCATAAAGGGATTTTACAAGTCGACAAACTTTCTTTTCTTGCCCTGATACTACAAACCCTTCCGGTTACTCCATATAGATCTCTTCATTTAGATCATCGTTTAAGAAAGCTGTTTTAACATCCATTTAATGTATTTCTAAATTAAACAACGCTGCTATAGCAATAAGCATGCGAATGGATGTTATTCTTGTCACAGGGGAATATGTGTCAAAATAGTCTAGACCTTCCTTTTGTCTGTAACCTTTAACTACAAGTCTTACTTTATACTTGTCAATTGAACCATCTGCTTTCATTTTTCTCTTGAATATCCATTTATATCCAAGAGGTTTAGAACCTGGTGGAAGATCCACCAATTCCCAATTATGATTTTGCATAATGGATTCAATTTCATTATTAACAGCCTCTTCCCACAAAGGTGGTTCAGGACTTGTCATAGCTGCCTTAAAGCTTTGAGGTTCATTTTCTAACAAGTATGTCAGAAAATCTGGTCCAAAGGATTTTGATGTTCTCGTTCTCTTACTTCTTCTTGGTTCATCATCAGTTAAATCCTGTTGGTTGAGACCATTACTAGTCTCTTGTGTTTGATTGTCATTAGTCACTTGACTTTGTGTACAATCATAAGTTCTTTTCTGTGAACTTAATTCCTGTCCTTTCTTGTAAGGAAAGATATGTTCAAAAAACACAACATTTCTTGACTCTATAATAGTGTTCACATTTATATCAGGTATTTCTAATTTATAAGTCAGAAACCGATATGCATTACTATTCTGAGCATAACCAATAAACACACAATCTACTGTTTTTGGTCCAATCTTAGTCTTTTTAGGAACAGGAACTTCAACTTTTGCCAAACACCCCCACACTTTTAAGTATTTGTAGGAAGGTGGTCGACCTTTCCGCAATTCATAAGGAGTGCTGTTGGTTTTCTTGTGGGGTATTCTATTAAGAACATAATTAGCAGACAATATTGCTTCCCCCCACAAGTTCTGTGGTAAACCTGAACTTAGTAACATGGCATTTATCATTTCTTTTAGGGTTCTATTATTCCTTTCAACAATTCCATTTTGCTGTGGAGAATAAGGGGCTGTAGTTTGGTGAATAATGCCATGTTATGCACAAAATTCATTTAAAGGTGCATCATATTCACCACCTCTATCACTTCTAACTATTTTAATGGTTTTACCAAGTTGATTTTCAACTTCTGTTTTGTAGAGTTTAAACATTTCTGAGGCTTCATCTTTACTTCTAAGTAAATAAACATAACAATATCTTGTGCAATCATCGATAAATGTTATGAAATACTTTTTGCCTCCTCTAGTTTGAATAAATTTTAAATCACATACATCAGTATGAATTAATTCTAGAGGTTCGGTTTTTCTTTCAACCGATTTAAATGGAGCCTTAGTTAGTTTCGCTTCTACACAAACTTCACATTTATGATTAGGATTAATTTCAAACTTTGGTATATAATCCAAACCAATCAATCTACGCAAAGCATCATAATTTACATGACCTAATCTACCATACCATAAATTCGACTCAAGAATATAAGCAGAAGATGTGTTATTTTCATTTATAGCAACTTTTGGTACAACTGTCATTACATTTAGTTTAAAGAGACCATCACTCATGTATCCCTTACCAACATACATACCACTCTTTGTTAATACAAACTTATCAGACTCAAAAACAAGCCTAAAACTATTTTTACTTAACAAAGAATCAGAAACTAAATTCTTCCGGATGTCAGGTACATGCAGTACGTTGTTGAGGGTCAGTTCTTTCCCTGATGTCATCTTCAAGATCACTTTCCCTTGTCCTGCCACAGTAGAAGTAGAAGAATTTCTCATGAAAAGTTGTTCACCATTTGCAGCCTCATTATAGGTAGTGAACATCTTCTTGTCCGCACATATGTGACGAGTTGCTCCAGTGTCAACCTACCACTCTTTGGGATTTCCAACCAAGTTAGCCTCAGACACCACAGCAGAGAGGTTGATGTCATTCACTCCATCAGAGATGTAATCCAATTCTGTTACATTGGCCTGATTGGTGGTCTTCTTACTTGTACTTCCATGATCCTTCTTAGGACGGCAGCAGTCAGAAGCTCGATGTCTAGTCTTGCCACAGTTATAGCATTTTCCTTTGAACTTCTTGTTGCCATTGTTGTTGCCTTGTTTAGGACCATCTCCAGTAAACTTCCTCTTTTTGTTATGTGGTTTATGAACTTGTTCAACCACATTAGCTTTGGACTCAATAGGATTTTTCCTATTCCTCTTTTCAGCCTTTCGGTTATCTTCCTCAATTCTTAATCTTACAATCAACTCATCCATGGTCATCTCTTTGCATTTATGTTTTAAATAATTTTTGAAATCTTTCCAAGCCGGTGGTAATTTTTCCACCAAAGCAGCGACTTGGAAAGACTCGCTAAGAGACATACCTTCTGAATGAATATCATGCAAAATTATCTGAAAACTTTGAACTTGAGATATTACCGTTTGGGAGTCTACCATAACAAAATCCAAAAATTTACCGACGACAAATTTCTTCGTGCCGGCATCCTCTGTCTTGTATTTCTTCTCCAAAGAATCCCACAATTCTTTTGCTAACTTCAAAGGACTATATACATTACACAGCATGTTATCAAGGCCATTGAGGATGTAGTTTCTGCACAGGAAATCTGAATGTTTCCAAGCATCTACAGCGACAACAACTTGCCGATCACTTTCACCATCTCTAAGTGTTGGAGCCTCTTCATGGAGAAACCGGGCCAAATTAAGAGTTGTAAGATAGAACAGCATCTTCTGCTGCCATCTCTTAAACTCGGTACCGTTAAATTTTTCTAGTTTTTCTCCATGATTGATTGGTACGTGAATATGGTTCTGGATAGGGACCGGTGTTGGTGTAACAATAGGAATACCACTACCAAATGCAGTTTCAGTTGTAGTAGCCATAATTTCTGATTACAAAAATCAGGAAAAATTAAAACTCAAATTAATTTTCTAGTTACTAAAACCAGAAAATAAATTATAATACAAAATAATTTTCTTTTCCTTATTACTAAAACTAGAAAAATAAAATACTACAATAATTTTCTGTAACATAATTAATATTCTGCAATTGTTAATGACACCAGTATATTACTACTAGTTGTCAAAGAAAAGGGACAGTATATTACTACTATCTGTCAAATAGCATAAACACTATTTGTTTTTCCAACCAGAATATGTCTTTATGAAATCAGAAAATTAAATACAATGAAGATACCAAAAAGGGATCTGTCTTAAGATTGTTGGAACAATCTTCACTGTATTTAAAAGATTTTAATTCTATTGTGTACAAAACAACAATTAGAATTTAAAGAAATAAAGAAAAGGAGAAAATTTGTTTGATTACAAAAATCAAACTCAAAATAAAAATAAATAAATAAAAACAGATTTTATTTTGTTGCAAAAACAAAATTAAAATATGATTTAAACAAATAATAATAACACTAAAAATAAATTAAATAACTTACTTGATTTAATTTGTTCGAATTATAAACTGATCAAGTCTAGTGTTTAACACTGTGTCCTTAAGACAGATTCGTCCTCTCTACGGTGCTTTCAGAATTTGGACATCTATCTCCCAAGATGAAATGATCTTCTACAAACAATAGCAGCACTACAAATTGTTTACCTTACGAACACACTAAGTGTTTACACTCTTTCTTTCAGAAATTAAATGCAGCAAAATGCAGAGAGATTTATAGCAGATGATAGAATACGAAAATTGAAGTAAAATCCAAATGGGAGGCTGATCTATTTATAGATGTAAATGTGGCTCTTGGTTTTGAATTGAACATGTATGATACCTGTTGGCTTTGAATTCAACATATTTGAATCTGTTGGGTTTAAATTTAAACAGATACAAAAACGGGAAGAGCCCTGTTTGAGTGTGTAATAATACCAAACTAGTTTATTTCTGTTTGAAAACGGGAAGGGCCCTGTTTGGATGTACAGTAAATCCAAAACAGTTTAATTTGAATTTTGGATTTTGTTTTACCAAAAATAAAATTAAATTCAAATGTTTTTAGTCCAAAAAGATTAGTATTGGGCCGAACAAGCCCAACCCCAGCCCGCTCAGACGGACGGCGGCTGCGGCAAGTGTTGTTCTTTGGGTCCAATGGGTCTAGCCCATTTTGCCCATAACCTCTCCCTCTAAAACACTTGGGTAACCCTTGGGGCACACCCCAAGTATCAAACTCATGCCTTATAAACTCTTTCAAAACCTCTCACCAAATCAATGTGGTACAAGCCTTATTGAATACCTTTAAGGATTTTCCACCAAAACTCCATTTCCATGGAGTACACTTTGGCTTCAATTTTCCATTCACTCGGTAATGGTTTTGAGCAACCAAATATACCACGTAAATCACAACGCGGCATAGAACATGTTACCACTTTGACCTGCATAAATCGACGCATGGAACCCACCTAAATATTAGACCAAACTTAAAATAAAATTCTGATTTTACCCAAAATTTATAACCATTTCTAACAAAAACTTGCTAGCTGCTTTTATATGCTATTGTCACTTCACTACACTTCACATCAGGGCTAAACCAAAAATTTTAATTAGGAGGCTGAGTGTGTGTAATATAAAAAATAAAAAATTGGTACATGACAAATCAAATACAATTTGTTACATAAGTGCTGTGAAAATAATATTTTCATAAAAAAGAAAATTGAATAAACCTAGCAAGCCATTTTTATTCTTTCCTAAAATTGTGAGCTATAAATTAGATTTCAGTATATAATTGATTGGACTACCATTTACTCATTTTATTAGTTAACATAATCTAATAAATAGAAAAGTAATTTCTCTTGATCTCTAATAAGATTTGGAGATAATACATTGAGCCTCACATTTTGGTATTGTTACCCCAATTGCCTTTTTAATGAGGCTAAAAATTTATTGACGAAAAATAAGATAAATATTATGGAAATTAAAATCTTAGCAAAGTCCAAACTTCATGGGAGGTCAACATAATTTATTCTAAATAACAAATATACATACTTTTTTATTTTTAAAATAAAAAACAAAAATAAGTGACAAGTATATATATTGTATAAATAAAATCGACACTGCTAACCGTTGGAGATCATCTCATTATACATTATAAAATCTCGATAAAATAAAAAAGGGCGAATTACACTAACAGTCTCTATAATTTGGGACTTGTGTCACTTTGATTCCTAAATTTTGAATATCATTCCAAATAATAATAATTGAAGATATTGTTACTCCATGTGAAAGGCAAAATCGTTATACAACTTATTTTGTGTTAATTAACATATATGTTGTTTGAAAATGGCCCCTTTTTCTTTTAATGAAAAATGTTGAAACTTTTTTTTGTTATAAAATTCTGTTTGATTTGATTTTTAAAATCTATTTCAAAAAAAAATCTAAGAAACTAAAAATTAAATTGGTGAAAAAAATTGAAAACACATCATTTTCATATAATTTAAAAAAATTAAATTGGTGACATTGTTGCTCCATCAGAATCTGTTTTAAAGACACATCATTAAATTGGCATCTTTTTTTAGCCTTATTAAGTTAAACAGTAATTTTAGAAATTAAAAATTTAGATATATATATAATTCTTGTATTGTGAAATTTACCATCAAAATAAATTTGGATCACGTTATCATCATTGTAAGATAAAAAGCAAATGATTTTAGGAAATTTGGTGATAGATCCCTTTTAATTTGTCTTTTAAAAAAGACAAAAATTATATGGAGTTTTCTTAGGTGTGCAACCCACAAAAGGTGTAAGTGGGTTGCACATGATGTGCCACTCACACAAAAGGTGTAAGTGTAAGGTGTAAGTGTAAGGTGTAAGTGTAAGTGGAAGGTATAAATGAAATGTATAAGTTGCACACCATGTGCCACTTACACAAAATGTGTAAGTGCAAGGTAAAAAAGGTGTAAGTGTAAGGTGTAAGTGAACACAAAAAGGTGTAAGATGTAAGTTGCACACTATAGCATTACCCAAATTATATAGATCTTTTCAAAATCTCTTAATATTTTAAAATTTGTTTCTTTTACTATATTTCCCTCATATATATATATATATATATATTAGCTCTCTTATAAAGTCATCCTCACAGTATATTTCCAAGTAAAATTTTACTCTGAATCAGAGTAAAATTTATTATGATTCAAAATAAAATTTTATATCGTTAAGCACATATATTGCTTTAGAGGTAAAATTTTACTCTCATTCCATTAAACAAAAACAGAGCATATACCAGAGTAAAATTTTACTCTTATTCTGCCAAACAAAAACAGAGCATGTACCAAAGTAAAATTTTACTCTTATACTGTCAAACAAAATCAGAACACATACTAGAGTAAAATTTTACTCTCATTCTGTATATCAGAGAAAAAAATAGAGAAATAGAAAGATAGAGAGAGTACATATATTGTTTTAGATTTGGTTCAAACTAAAGTAAAATTTTATTGTCTGAAAAACAGAGCATGATGAGAAGACAAAGAGAAAAAGAATGAGAGAACATAGATCTGAGAATATAGATCTCAAATCTGAAGTCAACAATCATAGATCTGAAGTCTTGGACCCTAAGGATGACGATCGTGGCATCGAATGGCGCTAGTGGTTGAGATGCTAGTGGTGAAATGATGGTGGCGGTAGTGGTGACGAACAGCATCGATAGTTGAAACGGTGTTGGTGGGGACAACGGAAATGGTAGAAACAATAGTAGTCATGGTAGTCGTGGTAGTAGAGATGGTGATAGTGGTGGTGGTGATGGTGGTGGAGAGAGCTCATAGAAGGAGATAGAGGAGAAAGATAGAGTGTGTGTGAATGGATAAATTTGTTACACAAAATATAAGTTTGAAAATTTTTGTCATTTATACAAGACTTTATAATTATTAGGAGTTTTTGAAAGTATAATTTTTTTGTTTTTTTGGTTCCTTTTAACAAGAAAAAGAAGGTAAGAAGGGTTTATGGCCTAATTTCCCGTCAGTAACTTTAAAAAAAAAAAAAATTTGTTATCATCAAATAGGTTTATATTAAAAAATTAGAAATTATGACATATTACCAAACGCTTAAGCCTTTTTAGCAAGTGATTTCCTTTTAAGCTCAAAAGCATGTTTTAAATTGATGTCAAACAAGTTTAAGGTCAAAAGGGTAATTTAAAAAAAATTTGAAATGTTCAATAAACACTATTCTTTAACTTTTAATGCAAAGTAACTATCTTACTCTTTACATTAATTTTTTTATGTGTGGTGAAGTAAAAAATGCTAAAAGCTTTATTTGAATGTGAACTTAAATAGAATTTTGAAAGGAAAAAAAACAAAAGATAAATATGAATGAGATAATAAATATAGGAAAAACGCCACCTTCCCTGGTCTCTCCCCAAAATCCTTGTGAACAACACGTCTAGATTTTTTTGAATTTTTAGCTTAAAAGCTTCATCTTTTTAAATGGTGCCAAACCATGACCTTGCTTAATAACTTTGTTTATTTATTATTATTATTATTACAACAAAATGTGAAAATAACATTAATCCTGTACTATAGAGTTTAATGGGACAAGCCGACAATTAGGGGGACAGGGTAGTTAAGGAGCAACGTCAGACATGGGAGGGCTGTGACCACCTAGTCTAGTCGTAGTATTAGGAAGTAACTATCCATATATGTATATGAAAAATGCTTGGAACTTCTAATTAGAGTTATCACTAGTGATGTGGCAGTGGATCTCACCCACTGCCACATCAGTGCTGTGTCTTAGTTGTTTTTTTTTTTTTTTTTGTCCTTTCCACCTCATTAGAAGTGTGTTTAGAACCTTTAAATTAGAAGTCTCTAGCATTGTTAATATATATATATATATATCCATCCAAACCCTCTCTTTGATTCTTAATTTTTTTGATGGTATTGCCTCAGCAACCAACCAATTTGGTTGACTAATAAACATTGCTAGTGTCAAATCCTTATGGAGACAATTTAAATTCAAAATTAATTGATAATGTATAGTAGGGTCAACAGATAATATGAACTAAATTTATATGAAATAGTGCAATCCTTTTATCTTTGACGCTCAATTAGCCTATCTTTTTCTTTTTCTTTTTTTATCAGAAAAGAGACAATCTATTAAACTCCAGAAAAATTTACATCAAGAGTAACAGAGAGCTCAACGGAGCGAAGGGATAAACATTCCACAAAGATGAAAGAGACATAGAGGACAGGGCTTTAGCAACCCAATGAGCCACTTGTTGTCACGTCTAGTCCAGCTATCTATGCCCACTAGAAGCCAGACTAATCAAACAGTTGTGCATAAGATTGCCAATGATCTTCAATGTCATCTTCTCTTAAATCATTTACAGCCATTGAATTAGGAGAAATTTTTTTATTTAAGACAATCTCAAAACATATTGAGCCCCCGTTTGGGAGGTGGGTTAGTTTTTTAATTTTTTGATTTTTTTGATTATTTTAATTTGGGATTAAAAAGTTTAGATTGGAAAATTTTTTTTGACTTTTTTGACTTTTTGGTGAAGTGTCTTCCTGTTCATTTACCAAAGTGCCCTTGTTGTTGTTGTTGTTTTTTTTTTTTTTTTTTCGGTTTGGATTTGGCTTTTTTTGCTAACTTTTTTTTTTCTTTTTTTTATTTATTTTGGGTTTAGATTTGGCGTCTTTTGCTTAAATTTTTTTATTTTTTTATTTTGAGTTTTATTTTGGCGTATTTTGGTAAAATATTTATTTTTTTATTTTGGATTTGGATTTGCCGTATTTTGCTTTATTTTTTTTAGTTTTTTTAAAATTTATGTTTTTGTCATTTTTATTTTTTTATATATTAATTAGTTCTTGTTTTTTAATTTACATTTTTTGCCTTATTTATTTTTATTGGTATACAATAACATTTTTTTTATTTATGTGTTTCATTTATTTGTAAATTACATGGCGAATGGTAATTTATGTTTTTATGTTTTTTTTTTAATATATTTATGATGTGTTTTATTTCAAAAATGGGTTTTCATGTATTTTATTTATTTATAAATTACATAGCAAATGTTAATTTCTATTTTTTTTTCTTTTTGGATGAGGCTTATTTTTGTCGTTCTTTTTTTTTTTTTGAATTTACGTTTTTGTAATTTTTTAAATATTTTTGAATGAGGCGTATTTTTTTTAAATAATTTATGTTTTTTTTTTTTTTTTTACAAATGGTTTTTTCATGTGTTTTTTTATTTTATTGTTATTTTAATTTCTTTTTCATTTTCTGTGAAATGATAAAAAGTGAGGTTTTTTAACGTTTTTGTCATTTTTTTTATTTGTAATGTTTTTTTATTTGTATACATTAATTTTTTTTTTCATTTTATGTAAAATGATAAAAAAAAAAAAAAAGTGAAGTTTTATATTATTGTCCTGTGTATTTTAAGTAATTTAACTTTAATTTTATTTTAAATATTTATATTTATTTTTATTTTAATTTGCGTTTTAATTTTTATTTTACTTTTAATTTTATTTTAAATATTTAAAAATTCTAAAAAATTTAATAAGTAAAAAAATAAAATAAATATTCAAAAAATTTAAATCGTAAAAATTTAAATAATTTAAATATTCAAAAATTTATTTAACAAAAAAATTTAAATAATTTAAATATTCAATTAATTTAAATTATTAAAAATGTTAATATTTTAAATTTAAAAACAACTCTACACTCAAATCGTAACTAAACACATAAAATAAAACGCAAGTAATAATTTATTTTTAAAACTCATAACCAAACACATAACTTGAAACCAAATTTAAATAATTTTTTGTTTTTTTAGTTTTTGTGTGAAAGGACGCATGCCCCTCTTTCATGGGGGTAGTTTCGTAAATTTTGCTTGTCCAGTGCTGTTGCCTCTTTCTTGTGCATCTTTTGTCCTTTTTTGGCTAAATAAGCCATTTCTGTCCTTATGTGGCTAATTTAGCCCCCAGCTTGCTTCCCAAACACCACCTTAATTGTTGGAAAAATTTTATGATATATATCTCTTTTGAGATGAGTATCATATAGGGGAAAGCACCAATAAATCCCAAATTTAGGAATGTTAAACCATTTAGTCCCAAATATTTTTTGTTAGACTAATAGGTCCTATTTCACTAAAAGCTTACTATAGGTCTTTTTATGTCAAATATTATTCATCAAACATCAAACATTAGCAACGTCAGAATTATTTATCAAACATCAAACATTACCAACGTCAGGATTATTCGTATAATTTCAGTGAAAACATTATCAATGTTAGAATTATACATCCAACATCAAACATTATCAAACGTCATCAAACATCAAACATTATTCGTCAAACATCACAACATATTATCAACGTTCGAATATACATCCAATATCAAACATTATCAAACGTCAAGATTATTCATCAAACATCAACCATTAAACATTAAGATTATTCATCATACATCAAACATTATTCATCAAATATCAAACACAACCATTAAACATTAGGATTATTCATCAAACATCAATCATTATTCATCAAATTCATTATATATATATATACATCCACAAAGATGGGTAATATCATATAATTAATTACCAATGAGATCCTCAGTCTATGGGCTTCAATCATCACTACCACAACGCCGAAGCCTATTGGATTTGAATCTGTTGGTAGCTTAGAATTAGGATTTGGGTTGAGAGAGAAAAAGAAAGGGTTTCAAAATCAAGATGAGAGAGAAAATTAGGGTTTCAAAATTAGGGTTTCAGTAGTGGCGATCGACATTCATCATCAACATCAAGGCCAACGATCAACATTCATCATCAACAGTGGTTGAAATACTGTTGACGATGCACAATGGTGTGTACTGTTCGAGTACTGGGACGAAGAAGAATTCGAAGGCCTCCCTGTACGACACCAACCTCCAGAAACCGTGAGACAAAATTGAGATCAGGCTGGTCGACCCTCAGAAACAAAATTGAGATCAGGCTCTGCAGTTGAGATGAATAAATCTTCAGATCCACTCACAATAGCTTTGTTTCTTGGATAAACACCACATCAATTTTCCTTGACAAAATTAGATCTTCAGTTGTCCTCTTCTTCTTCTTTGCTTCATTTCTTTGTTTTGGTTGATTTGCGAAATCTTTCGAAGTGCAGAATTTCATTAGAGAAGAAGTCTTGGAAGAAAGCATCTTCATCCTGATAGACCCTCGGATCTGATGCCATAGCTTCCCAGTTGCAATTCCCATTACCCCAAAATGAAGTGATTTTTGGCTCCAAAACCCACAATAGCTTTGTTTCTTGGATAAATACCACATCAATTTCAATAGTTTCAATTTTTTTAAAAATAAATCTGATGTTTGAATATGATTTTTACCATTTTTGGTTGGTGTTACATGATATTAATGAATCTGATGTTTGAAATTTGTAGTTTAAATGAATCTGATTTTTGGTGTTTATGTTTACATGAATCTGATGTTTAATTTTTCACGATGTTTGTTACGATGTTGTTTTTGATGATGTTGTGATGTTTTAGGATGTTGTTTTGATGATGTTTTACGATGTAGTTGATGATGTTGATGTTTTTATGATGTTGATTTTTTATGATGTTTTTTAGTGATGTTGGTGATGTTTTTTAGGACTAAATGGTTTAATAAAAAACATTCAGGACTAATTAGAGCAACATTTATCAAAATGAGATTTATGAGTAATTTCTCCTATCATATACACTCTTAATTATGATATTTATAATTTTACTTATGATTTATTAGAGTGTTAATTATGACTCATTATAATATTGATTATGATATTATTTTGATTATGATTTAAAAGTTATTTGATTATATCTTATGTGGTGTTTGGTTTATAATTTATTTATTTTATTACTCTTATGGGATTGAGTTATGACATTTATATGGTAATCAAATTCATAAATGTCATAACTTGCATATAGTTTGACAGTGTGTACTGTAGCATTATCCCTAATTATTAGAGTAATGCTATACAAATAAAAAAAATTATACACAAAGATGTGGCTAGGGGTGTATGCGGTGGGATTCGGTGCGGTTTGAAGGTAAAATTATAAATTGAATTGTGAATAGCAGATTAGTAAATAACCAAACCACAGGTTGGACGGTTTGAGAAATTTCAATTTACTAGTTGATTGAAAAATAATCTTAAACAATTATCAAGCATTTTTATAATATGTAATACTAATTTACATTATATTATTATTATTATATATAGCACTAATTAAACTTGCATAATATTTTTCATATATATAGCACTAATTTACAGCACTCTCAAATTGATTTTTACTTCAATATTTCATTAGAGGTTAAAAAAATAATAATAATAAAATAAAATATTTGTATTAACTATTTTTTTTTTATCAGCAAAGAAAAAATTCCATTAAAAAATGAAATTTAAAAGGTACAAGGAAAAAAAACATATTGAGAGAGATTTGAAGAGTAAAAACACTCTTTTACTACTGCTACTCACGTCTTTACAACCGACCCCTTAGCCTCACGATTTTATATATATATATTTTGTATTAACTATAATAGAGCATTTTTTAAGACAGATTATAAATTTTAAACCATAGTTCAAACAAACTTGCAATTATTGAGAGATCAATGCAAATTGAGCAGGATTTTACATAGTCATATTATGTGGCTCATTGTAGACCTTTCAATTCAAAATAAAACATCATTAAAGATAAATTTATTTATAATAATGATATTGGCTCATTATTCTTGTCAGTTTTTTTTGTTTAAAAAAAATCTAAATTGGGTCATTTTTTGATAAATTCTCTTTCTAAGTGTTTTATTCCTTCTAAACTATATTCTTTTTGAGTATTCCATTAAATCTGTTTAATGTAATATGACCAAATCATCATTTCTAATTTTTTGAACATGTTTCTATTTTGAAACTAATACATAACAATAGCCTCTCATTTTATGGAAAAAAAATCTCTCCCTCATTCTAAACAAAAAATCTTTTTCTTATTCCATGGAGAAAATCTCTTTTATTCTAAGGAGAAAATCTCTCCAGCATTCAATAGAAAAAATCTCAAATTATGAATTTTGAACATTTTTATAATTTGAAAATTATAAAAATAATGCAATAAAAAATCTGAATAAAAATCAAAATACAATGTGAATGTTCATAATAAACAACAAACATACAATTAGCTTTTGAAAAAAAACAAAAACACATAGTAAAGTACAATGTGAATATTCACAATAAACAATAAACATACAACTAACCTTCGAAAAAATAAAATTCATACCATAATATAATGTGAATGTTCAAAATTTATAATTAACATACAACTAGCCTTAAAACAAAATAACTCATACCACTGTAAACATCTACACTGCAACGTGAAAATATAAAACAAAATTAAAAAAAAATAAAAATCGACTATTTTAATTGTTCAATGGTAACAAAAAATAATTGTTCAACTAACAAGTAAAGTAACAAAAACAACAAATATACAATTAACTTTCGAAAAAATGAAATTTATACTAAAATACAATGTGAATGTTCACAATTTACAATTAATATACAACTAGTTTTTTAAGAACATAAACACATATCAATGTGAACATTCACACTGTACCTTGAAAACATAAAATAAAATTGAAAAAAGTGAAAATTGAATATTTCGATTGTTCAGTGATAATAAAAATGATTGTTCAACCAATCAGCATAGTAAAAAAAATAACAAAATACAACTAATTTTCGAAAAAATTTCAACAAAAAAAACTCATATCAAAATGTAATGTGAATGTTTACAGTTTACAATTAACATACAACTAACCTTAGAAAAACTAAATTCATACAAATGTGAACATTTACACTGCAACATGAAACAAAATTGAAAGGGAAAAAAAAAAAAACTATTTCAATTGTTTAATGGTAACAAAAAAAAAAAAAAAAATTGTTCAAACAACAAGTATAGTAGTAACAAATAACCAATGATATGTGAACATTCACATTTGCAAAATATATAATTATGTTCATATATATATTGCAACACTTATTTCTCAAACTTTCAAACAATGTGAAATGTGAACATTCACATTGATTGACAAAAAATAAAAACAATGACAACAATAAAATTAGAAATTCCAAAAAAAAAAAAAAAAAAAAACTCAATCACTCTCAAAACAAAACAAAAAATATCACTCACATGCTCATCTTCATCATCATCTTATCATTATCACTATCATTAACAATATATGCAATTTCACCATTCCACCAATTCAAATCAAACCAAACCACTTTTGCAGAATATGTTTGTAACAAAATTGACTGAACATAAATAGAGTTTCAACTTACAATAATGGAGAAATATAGAGTTACGAACACAGAGCAACAATGGATGAATACAGAATTTCGAACACAAAGGGACAATAGAAGAACAAAAAAGTTCACTGCAACAATGGAGGAATTAATATAATATTATTTCACCACTATGTATAAACTAGAATTTTTAAACCCTACCAAATAGAGAGTTTTGAAACCCTAGCACAATGAAACGATACCGCAAATGTGAATGAAACTGATCAAAAAGAAAAATGAGAATAACGGTAACTACCAAAATAGAAGTAGTAACAAAAAAGAAATGTGTATATACTTTTTTTTATGTAATAAATATCAAGAATAGACATAAGGGTATAATAGTTTAACAAACAATATAAATCAGGAAAAAATGATCTCATGAAATAAAAATATAAATACATGGGACTAACTAAGTTATAATTTTTCTTGGTGGACTTATTGAGCTAGAATACTTCTAAATAGGATTTATTAATAAAAAAAACCAACTAAATTTTATGTATAAATAATTTTCCTCGTTGTTATAGATTATGTGAAACAGAAAAACATATTCATTTGAGAATAAAAAAAATCTCTAGTAGAATAAGATGGCTCTTCAATAGGTTTTGTAACGCTTTGTTTATTTGAACAAAAAATATTTTTTGTATTTTTTGATATTTGGTACAAATGAAAACAAAAGTCAATAAAAAATATTTTACGTGGTCAATGGAAAACAAATCTATTTGGACAGAAAATATTTTTCACTTTCAAAAGGTAGAAAACATTTTCTGAACTAAAATTGTACCACCATAACTTTCACTTCCACCATCACACCACAATCACCATGGCCACCACCACCATCACCGTTGCTATCATTGCCGCCGTCACCAAACATAAAATAAAAAAAACAAAAATTCTACCCAAACAAACAGAGTGTAAGTATTACGTGGCATTGAGCTTATTTGGTGGAGTGGTTCTCAAGTTAAAAATTAGTAATTAGAAAGTAAAATTAAGAGTATTGCTATTAACCTCTACATTTTTTCTTAGAACCCCCACCTCTTTTTTTTTTTTTT
Source organism: Camellia lanceoleosa (assembly GCA_025200525.1). Taxonomy (NCBI): domain Eukaryota; kingdom Viridiplantae; phylum Streptophyta; class Magnoliopsida; order Ericales; family Theaceae; genus Camellia; species Camellia lanceoleosa. The sequence continues at coordinate 20,352,087 of CM045767.1, read as the reverse complement.
TTTTTTAATTCTAATTTTATCTCAACAAAAAATTTCATTTTTACCCTAATTTCTAATCTTCTAATCCTAATTTTCTAAACCCTAACCCTAATCACCTTTAGTAATCACCACCATCTCCGACCACCCCTCACATTTCACAGAGAGAGATCGAGCGCGCGCACGCACCAGCAAGAGAGAGAGAGAGAGAGAGAAAGAGAGAGAGAGACCGAGCGAGATCAAGTAAGAGAGAGCAAGATAGAGGGAGATCAAAACCCTAACCCTAGGGTTTTAAGAAATGGTAACGGTGGCGGGTTGTGATCAGGGTTGCAATTTGGGCCATGGTGGAGAGAAGAAGAAGAAGAAGAAGAAGAAGAAGAAGAAGAAGAAGAAGAGGCAGCGGCGGTGTATCGCGATGGGGAGAAAAAGAAGAAGAAGATAAGAAGAAGAAGCAAAGGGGTGAGATAGTGGTTCGTAGAGGGCAACGGAAGTGTGACAAGGTTGTGGAGGAGGTGGCGGAAGGGGGTGTAACGGTGGTGGTTGCTTTAGGAGTTGCTGGAGGGAAAAGAGATGAAGAAAAAGTAGAATAAGAGGACTGCTGGAGGTGACGGCTAGAGGTAGCAGTGACTATCGGAGGTGGTGGGGATGAAATTAGGGTTTGGGATCGAGTTTGGTGTTAGGGATATAGTTGGTATTAAGGTGAAGGTTCAAAGAGAAAATGAAAGGGTTTTATTTTGCTGGGTGGGGGATCAAAGAAATCAAGAGCCAAAGTAAAAAAAGTAAGGACAAACAGCAACCTTCAAAAGTTAAAAGTATTTATTCTTTAACTTTTAGATAATTGGCTCTTTTCAATTTATATAAACACATACTCTAAAAATAAAAAATAACAAATTAACACATACTCTAAAAATAAAAAATAAAGAAGTTATAAGCTACTCTATTAACTATACCAAATAACATCATTGCGCTATAGCTTTTGTGTCCCTAACTAACCTCCCAGCAAAATTCCATCAAAATTAGGCTCTAATTTTATAACTAAGCTACACAGGGCTTGACATTTGTTAGAATTGTTTCTCAAAAATCAAATGAAAGTATTAAATTTAATTAGGGAGCTTTTTTGATAAATCTATTTTCTAAGAGCTTTATTCCATCCAACCCATATTCTTTTTGACTATTGCATTAGATCCAATTTGAGATTAGAAGACCAAAATACCATTTTCATCTACCTATGTTCCATTTAGTTCACATTATTTTCTTATATTTCAATAAGTCATATGGGTGACATAATTACCAAAATACCCCTAATGTGAATGTTCACATCGTCAATGTGAATGTTCATATTGTCAATGTGTAGGGGCCCGGCCTATGTCGATCCTCGTGGGTGCCTGAAAAAATTCAAGTCGGGCTGGGCCGGCCCACAAGCCAAAAAAATGGGCCGGGCCCGGCCCGTTGATAATGTGAACATTCACATTGACAAGTTAACATTTACATTGATAGGAGTGTAAAATTGGCCCGAAACCAACCCGCCGGCGGTCCGGCCGCCCGTTCATAATGTGAATATTCACATTGACATATTAACATTAACATTGATAAGAGTGTAAAATTAGCCCGTGACCCGTGGGTAGCCCGAAGCCCAAGCCCAGGCAGGCCCGTTGACAATGTAAATATTCATATTGACATGTTAACATTCACATTGATAGGAGTGTAAAATTAGCCCGTGGCCTGTCCGAAACCCGCCCGCGGCTCGTGGGCTGTCTTGGACGGGCCCGGCCCGACCCTTTGATAATGTGAATATTCACATTGACATGTTAACATTCACATTGATAAAAGTATAAAATTAGCTCGCCCGTGGTGCCGAAACCGACCCGGCTGGGCGGAAAGCGGTCCGACGCGGCCGCTTGTTGACAATGTGAATGTTCACATTGACATGTTAACATTCACACTAATAAGAGTGTAAAATTGACTCGCGTCCCATGGGTGGCCCGAAGCCGGCCCGTTGCCCAAGGCAGGTCCAACCCGGCCCGTTGACAATGTGAATATTCACATTGATATATTAACATTAACATTGATAACGGTGTAAAATTGGCCCGTGACCCGTGGGCAGCCCGAAGCCCGGCCCCAGGCCGGGGCGGGCCCGACCCGTTGACAACATGAATATTCACATTGACATGTTAACATTCACATTGATAAGAGTGTAACATTAACGTGCGCCCGTGGTACTGAAACTCACCCACGGCGGCACATGGCGGCTGGCGGGCGGCCCGTTGACAATGTGAATATTCACATTAACATGTTAACATTCACATTAATAAGAGTGTAAAATTGACTCACGTCCCATGGGCGGCCCGGGTCGCAGGTGAGCTTCGGGCAGTGAAAAAATTTTACACTTCTATCAATGTTAATGTTAACATTGTCAATGTGGATATTCACATTGTCACAGGTCGGCCCAATCCCGCCTCGAGCTGCGATCTGGCTTCGGGCCGCCCACGGGCTGCGAGCCAATTTTATACTCCTATCAATGTAAATGTTAACATGTCAATGTGAATATTCACATTGCCAACTGGTCAGGCCCGCCCCGGCCCGAGGTCAGGCTTCGGGCTGCCCACGGGTCACGGGCCAATTTTACACTCTTATCAATGTGAATGTTAACATGTCAATGTGAATATTCACATTGTCAACAAAGTCGGGCCTGCCCGCCTGGCGACCATGGGGCGCGGACTAATTTTACACTCCTATAAATGTGAATATTAACATGTCAATGTGAATATTCACATTGTCACTGGTTGGGCCAAACTAGGAATGGCAGGCGGTTGGTAGGACTACACTCGTCACGTTCCTCGACAAGAAGAGAATTCCCGTCCGTCCCATCCCCGACGAGCCCATCGCATCGCCCGTCGATCGGGATCGGGTATCCCAACCCCACAAATTCCGAAATATAGCGGTCGATTTTTTTTTTGATCTATCAAACATTTTAAAATTAAAAAATCAGTAGATCGTGTAATTTTCATCAACAACAATCACCAAACATCAAATCATCATCAACAACCATCAACAACAGTTTAATTTTCATCATCTACAACTCTAAAAGAAAAAATAATAAATCAGAAATTGAAGAGGAGAACGGTGAGGATCGAAAGTAGAGAGATAGATAGATCTGGTTGCAATCATATATATATATATATGTATGTATGTATGTATATATAACACGAGAAGAGGCGGAAAAAGCGTGGCGGAGAGATCATGAGCGAGGCGTAAGGAGATCGTGTGACAGCGAGAGGATCGGTGGAGGCTAGCGCTGAGATCGGCGGAGGAGTCTTTGTCTTTGTGAGATCGGCATCGGCTCTTCTCTCTCTCTCTCATTTTTCGGGGGTGTGTGTGTGTGATTTGTTTGAGGGATGAATGAGTATAGGCTAGTAGACAAATATATATAGACAGGGGTAGACATGTAATTTCATTTCGGGAAGCAGGCGGGGATCGGTTTGGGGTCGTGGTCGGTCGAATCAGATCCGTCCTACCAGATATCATCGGGGATGAAATTTTGAATACCGTCCCTGTCCCCACGGGGATATTTTTTGGGGAATCACCATTTAATTCGGGGTCGGGGGGTCGGGTCCCTGTCGGGCCGGGTCCTCATTGCCATCTCTAGGCCAAGCCCGCCTCGGGCTTCGGTCGGGTTTCGGGCCGCCCACGGGCTGCGGGCCAATTTTACACTCTTATCAATGTGAATGTTTACATATCAATGTGAATATTCACATTGTCAACGGACCGGGAACTGCCTCGCTTCATGGGTCATGGGTGGGTTTCGCGGGGCGAGGACCAATTTACCTATTAATGTGAATGTTAACATATCAATATGAATATTCACATTGTCAATGGCCGGGTCAGACATACTGAAATTCTTGGCCAATTTTATACTCTTATCAATGTGAATGTTAACATGTCGATGTGAATATTCACATTGTCAACAACGGGAACGCGCACTGGCCGTGGGCGGGTTTGAGCGACGGCGCAGGCTAATTTTACACTTCTATCAATGTAAATGTTAACATGTCAATGTGAATATTCACATTGTCAATGGGCCGGGCCGGGCCCGGACCTCCCCGGGTCGCGGAATGGCTTTTTGTCGCCTATGGGCCGCGGGCAATTTTATACTCTTGTCAATGTGAATGTTAACATTGTCAATGGGCCGGACCGGGCCCGCCCCGGGCCGTCCATGGCCCACCAGCGGGTTTCGCGCTACCATAGGACGTGGGCCAATTTTACGCTCTTATTAATGTGAATGTTAACATGTCAATGTGAATATTCACATTGTCAACAATAAAACCATGCCCGCCCATGGTGGGTTTGAGCATACAGCTAATTTTACATTCCTACCAATGTGAATTTTAAAATATAAATGTTCACATCATTAAATTGCTAATCGTTCAAAAAATATTTATAAAGGTATTAAAATTGAATATAAGGGCATAAGTGTTCAAGAAAATAGTGTAAATCCCATTTAATTACTTTTGACCAATAACTATTAAATTGAGAGAGTAGAGCATCAAATAATTTTCCAATTGGAGGAGAGTTTCAACTAGAGAAGAGGCCGAACCCACAAAGAGTAGTGGACTTCCTGTTTTTTCAATAGAAAGCGACCAGAAGTTGGCCCTCAGCAGCAAAACAGGGGGCTTAAGATTCATTGAACAAATTACCACTTGTTCTATTTAGGTTAGGAAGGTACAAGTCTGATGTACTCTACAGTATTAGAAGGGAAAATGTCAAATAAGTGGCCCAGTAAAAACCCCAAGGGTTAGCATGGGTCTGGGGGGTTGTGTTCCTTCTAAAATTTTAAGTTTAGAGGTTTTAATTTCTGAATTTAATTTTTTGAAAATTAATTTTTTTATTTTTCATATTTTTTTATTTTTAATAAATATTTTTAAAGTAAATTTTTTATTTTTTTGGATATATCTTACTTAAATGTATCTAAAATGTAAAATATTTTTAAAAAAATTAAAAATCAATAAATACACAAGAATATGAAAAATATACTGAAATCTCATATTTTTTTATTTATATTTTTGGGTATTTAGTGAATTTTCTAAAAAAAAAGTTCATAAATATTATACTTATTAAATGTATTTATATTAGGTTTATCTAAAAATTACAAAAAAATGATTAGAATATTAAAAAAATTCAATGAAAACAAAAAAATATAGAAATTTTTTTAAAAAATTTTCTAAAAAGTAAATCCTAAAAATTCAAATCAAACAAGGTAAATAGTTTATTTGGGATAGTTCATATGAAATTTTATTCTAATTTTAATTTGGCCCCACTAAGTAAATAGTGGAATTGATTCAACATATTAGTTGGTTTAGTGAACTAAATGTTGACTTATAGGAAAAAAAAAAAAAAAAAAAAAACCCAATAAAAGAAAGAAATTCATTTTCATAGGTGTAGTTTTTTTTCCGTATATGGTGTAATTTTATTATTATTATTATTATTTTTATGTATAGTACAAATCTTTAACGTGTGTCACACATTACCCCCCCCCCCCCTTCAAAAAAAAAAAAAATAAAATAAAATAAAAAAACGATTTTATCTGTAATTGTTTTAACCGTACAATTGAATGGAAACTAACCCTATTTGAAATGCTGGATCCAGTTCACAAGGTTTGATACAGAGTATTTTTAAAAAAAATAAAAAATAAAAATAAAAACAGGTCGGTACAGATGTTTGTGTATGGTACATGGGTACAGAGTACTTTTTGCAATTTGTGTATGTGAAATGCAAAGAAAGATGTACGCGCAAACTACACCGTCCTGCCAAAACCTAAATAAATTATTTCCTAATTTCTTTTTGTCATCTTTTGAATTACTTCAACAGTGGTGATAGATACATCTAGAGGTAGAGTTTTAAATTAAACTCTATTTATGTGACAAAAAAAAAAAAAAAAGAGTCAAAATATCACATTAATAATGAGCCCACCCATTAAATCTCCTTTAAAATTCTTAATTTAAAACTTTCAAACATTTTTATTACTTCAAATATGATAGTAATAATTTTAGTACCACACCAGGCGTTTGCAATACTGGTCCCTAGTAAATTAACCCTGATATTGGCCAGCGGCTGGTTTTTCAGAGTTGTACCAATCCCTTTTACAACTAACCTCTATCATACCAAAGTCATCTGGCCCATTTACCTATTTATCACTTGTATTATAAACTCTAGTGTTTTGGTTTAATCTTTGGCAAAATTAAAGCTCTTATTTTTTGCCCAATGATTAAATATGGTGTATCTCATCATCTTTAAATTTGGGTGTCTAATCTAATTAGACAAATATCCTATAAGTATCTAATCTAACTTAAAGAAAGTTATGTCGGGAGTTATCAAAAATAAGAAAATAATAATAATAATTTGACATCTATAAATATGTCGAATCAAGAAGAAAACTATTTGACTTTAGTTTAATTAATTGAATTAGTTCAATTAATTAGCCACGTACACTTCTATCTAAAAGATCAAAGAATCAATCTGTATAATATTTTTTCTTATTATGAGATTTTTTTTGTCGTATTGTTCAGTTCTTCTTCATCACGTGACTTTTATTTTTTATTTTTTATTTTTTATTTTTTAAAGTTGGTGTTAATTTTTTTTTTCTATTCTTTTCTTTTTTAAATTATTATTCTCGTCATGGAACTTTTTGTTGTAGTTGTAGGGCTTTCTTAGCTGTTGAATTATGATTGTCCAAATGTAATTCACTTCATATTGTAAATAATTTTTTATGATTGACAAAAAAATAATTTAAAAAACATTGATTGAAAATTTTAACAAATTTTAAAATGTATTTGGTTTTAACTTATTTATTTTTTCAAATTAAGCTTATTTCAAATAAACTTTAATCATGTTGATAATAAACAGAGCTCAAATAATTTTGTTTTACATAAAAACTTATTGGACGAGTATTGTATTATTTAAATTTAATATAAAATGTTAATAAATTTAAAAATATAATTAAATTTGACTAATTTATGTAATAAACGAATGTAAATCAAATAACTTGAATCATTTACAATCTCAAACAATCCTAATGGTGAAAGTTTATCAAGATTTTTACAAACCCATGATTCTATTAACCATTTCACATGAAAAACATGAATTTATTTACCACAGACATGGGTTAATCTGGGCCGTCGATGTTGATGGGTGTCAATGGATTTTGGTGGGACCCAAAGCAAGAACAAAACAATTAGCAAGTTGTGTGGGCCAAGTGGGCCCCAAAGCCCATTGATGTTACACAGCACTTGCCAACCCAAAAGTAAACATTTTTGGATCACCCCCCAAATTGTTTCTAGCCCTTTTGGTGGAAGTATCTGTGTTTTATCTTTTTTTGAACAGGAGTATCTGTGTTTTATCGATCCCAACAATTGTTTAATGTCAGACTGTAAATTAACCAAACCGCGTCGTTTAATGCGGCGTTCAAAACTCCACTTATATATCAAGTTCACATTCAACTTTGAAAGCTCGAATTAAAAGTGCATATCACGTTTTTACCTCTATTGTAAATATTATTTTATATTACGGCGGTGATACAAACCACTAGTGGAGCTACTCTAGATGCAGCCCTACTGATGTGGCATGCACCTAAAAAAAAATAATAAAAATAATAAAATAAAATAAAAAAGACAAAATATAAAGAGGAAAATGACAAATTAGTGTTCCTTTAGTACTCCTCTTTTAGTGATCTAAACCATTTTTCTTTATATTATTATACACATGTATAACATATTTTACATTACAATTGGATTCTTTATAGTCCATCATCTAAATTGGAAGATGTCTTGACTTATGGATTCATCACGAATCCTATTATAATAATTTAAATTATTTATTTTGTAAGATTCTTCATGTATATCAATTACACAAAATTAGATCAATCTGATAATGATAGACTATTTAATTTATCGCATTTGTGTTAAAAAAATAAATGAAAATGTGTTTTTAAAAATAAACTATCTATTTTTTAATCACAAACATAATAAATTAAATAGATTATAATTGTTGGATTCACATAATTTTTTGTGTTAATGATTAAAAAAAAAAAAAAACTATTTAAATTATTGAAATGAGATTTGTAATAGATAACACTCTTTAGTCCAAATTATGGATCGGAGGGAAACCCAATTCTTTTACTACATTTTACATATAGATGACAATAAAATCAAATTTTACTGAGCAAACTTATTGTGCAAAATTGTTAGATAGTCTCAGAATGATGTGTAAGATTATTTACTTGTTATTCACCACACACACCAAAAAAAAAACAAAAACAAAAACAAAAAAACAAAACAAATTTTGTAGATCACCTATTATTTATGAATCAACAATGGTAGGAATACTTATACATTTACTAAGGCCTCGTTTGGAAAGTAATTTTTTTAGCTTAAAAGTTAAAAAGTTACTAAAAAAATGAAAAACCAACAACCTATATCAAAGAATTAAAGATTCTATTTTTACTCTATTTTTTATACATCTTTTTATAAAAAATCAAAAAGGCGTCCCAAACATATTAATTTTTTATATCATATTTTGGCTAAAAAGTCATAAAGTTACTAAAAAAGCTTGTTCCCAACGAGGCCTAACAATCTTATTAACACACTTACAAGTTTTAATAAGATTAATCATTATTTGGTATGGGACTCACATCAACTTGTGAGTATGTTAGTAAGATTGTTAGTATCCCTAACATTTTTCTTTATCAATTACTTAAATTTTTTTTACATCATTAATTAAGAACATCATATGAATAATGTCATTTAATAAATTTTAAGATTATTGAGTAATTACTCACTTATTCTAACTCAAGTTGGATTTACATAAATGAATTGAAAACAAGATAATAAATTGGTTTATTTATAATCCTAACTCGTACCTAGAGGGGGCAAAAAGACATAGGTTGCGTTTGGTAGAGTTTTATAAATATGATTTGAGAGTATGAGTTGTATTGAGTTTTGAAAAGAGTTTTGAATTATGTGTTTGGTTATGAGTTTTGAAAAATAATGATTATGTTTTGAATTAAGTTTTGAGAAATGGGTGTAGAATTATGATTTGAAAGCTCAAAACAAACGCCACACTCAAATCAATGGATGGAACTATAATTTGAGAGGCGTACCAAATGGGGCCATATGTTCTCCTTATGAAAATGTACTAAGAAATCATACTCAAAAAAAGGAAAATAACATTTTTATACATGATTTTTTTTAAGTTCCTAAAGTTAACAATATCTCAATTAATTTCAGAGTCCTAAAATTAACGACTGAATAAATTTTCAATGATCTCTTAGGATGACTTGAATTCAAGATTTTCAATTTTATTTTCAAATTTTACTCTTCAATCAACTCAAATTTACATAATTTTTTTATTAAAATAATGTTATGATCATTTTTAAAGATACAAATCATATTAAAAGTCCTTTAATTTTAAAATCATAAATTCAAAATAATAATTATTTATATATTTTTTTATTTTCTTCCAAAAAAAAAATATTTGCAAAGGAATGTAAAGGGTAAGAAAATTTGGATAACAACCTCGCTAGGTTGCTCGAAAAATTAGACGCTCAAGTAGCCCAAAATCCTAAAACAATGTCATTTTGGGTTTTTTTTTTTTTTCTTTGTCCTTTCCATAACTTGCAAAAGAAGAAGAAAGAAGAGAAGAGGAGAGGAGAAGAAAGAAGACCCATAACTCACAGAAGAAGAAGAAAGAAGAAAGAAGAAAGAAGAAGACATGATTAATTGGAATTTGGATCCTCTCCTTGAGCTTGGTCCTTGAGGGCCTTCGGGTCCACTTTGAGGCCCGATTTTGATAATCTGAACCGTTCATATTTTAATATTTACTCAGTATAACATACCTGTAAAAAATCAAGTTGATCGGATATCAGAAAGTATGTGTTCGAAAAACTGTTTATTAAAAAATAGTTTGTAGTCCCAGTTTTTCGAACACATACTTTCTGATATCCGATCAATCTGATTTTAAAGGACCAAGCTCAAGGAAAGGATCCAGATTCGATTAATTGAGGACCTCTTTTGGTGTTGCACTTGCACAGAGGCGTTGCATAAGCACAAAATTACCACTGAGACTAGTTCCAGAGTTGCATACTTTGCCTTCTCCATAGAAACCACAAACCTTGACATCACATGTGAAGTGGAAGCTCAAAAATCAATCAAAACCCATACATACAGATTCATGAGGGATGTTATGTGAATATCTCTCTATCTCTCTGGGATTGATTTCCAAAAAGTAGGACAAGGTCGAACAAGTCACAGTGGATTAGGAAAAACAACAACTTCGAAAGATTAGAAATTTTTGGGCAAAGACTCCACATTTATCAAACGAGGGAAAAAGTAATTGGTCCTCTCATGGTTTGAACAAAGATTATGGATATGTTTGGTTTGCATTTGGGAGATGAGTTTTAGAAAAAAAAATTTAAAAAATTGTTTAGTTTGAGTTTTTCTCAAAAAAATATCAAAATCACTTTCTCTCTCTTACACATCAATCAATCACTTTTTCTCTCTCCTCTCTCATTCTCAATCATTTTTTCTCTCACATCTATTCAAATTCTCCCAAAATATCAAATCATTCCAAACTCCAAAAAAAACAACTCTCTAAAAAAAAAAAACCAAACAAACTAAAAAAATTTCTAAACTCTCTCCCCAAATTTTTTTTTAAAAACAACTCTCCCAAAAACAAACCAAACAAGCCCTATATTTTTCGAGAAAAGTATCCTAAGAAACAAAAGAGAAATTAATACAAATCAAACCCAATATAAATCAAAACTAAAAATCAAACTCACAGATCAAAACTAATCACAGAGAGAGAGAGATATAGATCAATGCAGATCTGTATATAAGGTGTGTTTGATTGGACGGACTGGAAAAGGGGGGATTAGAATCCATCGGACTTGAGTCCTGGGATTAGAATCCCCCGGACTATTTGGTTGGATTGGATATGTATCCTGTGTTTGTTTTTTCATGGGATTAGATGTCCGGACTGTGAATCCCCCGGACTATTTTTAGTAAATCCAACGTTTGGTTAGACGGACTGAATAGGATAAATGAACAAAAGACTATTTTGCCCTTTTTCAATTGTTTACTAAGGAATAGCAATATTAAACATATTTTTAATATTTTAATTATTTTTAATTAAATAATTTTGTTTTTTTAAAATAAATAAATAAATAAATAAAATATCAATAAAATTTGTTTTAAATCATTACTGTATAACAAATCATTATTTTTTTTACATACAAAACATTACTGTGTAAAAATTTTAAAACAAATTTGATTGATGGATTCTGTATTTTATACTGTATACAAAACGTTACTGTGTAAAAAACGTTACACAATTAAATAAATAAATAACCACTAAATTTGATTTAATAAAATACAGTATAACCTTTATAAAAAATTTATATTATTTTTTAATTAAAATTTTAAATAAACTTTAAATAAAACACCTATTACAATTTAAATAATGAAATTAAATAAACTATAAACAAAATTTTAAAATAAAACATCAATAAAATATCTATAAAAAATTATTTAAAAAAATTAAATAAATAAAACATTAATAAAAAGTTAAATAAAATTATTTTATTTTTAAATTGAGACATTTAAATTTTATTGAATTTTATTAAATATAATACATAATTAAATAGTAGAGGGTCAAAATTGTCATTTTCACATCTAATCCCAATAGTGATTAGTCCCTCCAAAACAATCCCACACCCCTAGATAGATAGTCCCATATGGGGGACATGGAGTCGGCCGGACGTAGGTCATGGGACTAAAAAAAAATCAAACGACGGATAAGGAGGGAGGCCGGACATGGAATCCAAACAGTGGATAGTCCCCCCCCTTATCCCCCCAATCAAACACACCCATAGATCTATCTATATATACACAGATCTGTGGAGGATGGCGGCACTGGTAAGTCTCTCCTCCCCCTTCCTCTTCTCTCTTCCTTTCTTCCTCTATTTCACAAATAAAAAAAATTAAAAAAAAAATTAAAACGACATTGTTTTAAATTTAAATCACTGAAGTCAAAAAAATTTCAAACTTTAAAACATTTTCTTTGGATAAATTGAACGCGCATTTAGCCCAACTTGACTCAAAGCGTCAAAATTTAACAGTCCGCCACTCTGACTCTCTTTGCTACAATGCGCATGTTGCTAAAATACGCCTCATCCCATTTCAATTTCTTTATAAGTTTTGTGAATTGAACCTCCCATCCACCCATATAGTGTCTCTCTCTCTCTCTCTCTCTCTCTCTCTCTCTAGCCAGCTTCAGAAATAGTACGAAAATGGGACTTCTTCCATGTCCTCTGCCATGCCAATCATATGAAGATTCTGACTCTCGTCAATTTCACTCCTCCAACAACCTCCACTCACCATACTCCTCTCTCTCCTCTCAACCAAGTCTCCCCTCCATTCCTTCCCTAACCTCCCTTTCCTCCTCCACCACCACCCACCACCACTGCATCACCACCCTCAACCACCACTCCTCCTCCGTCTTCTCCCTCACCCTCGCCGGAAAACACCTCTACAGCGGCTCCTCCACTAGCGAAATTCACAAATCTAGCCGAGACCCATCAACCCTCGACCACTCCTCCACCACCACCACCGTCGTCGCCTCCGGCGACTCAGCCGTCAAATCTATAGCAATTTTAGGAGACAGACTCTTCAGCGCTCACCAAGACCACAAAATCCGTGTATGGAAGATCGATAACAACGATAAACAAAAACCATACAAAATCATAGCAACACTTCCAACTCTCAACGATCGCGCCGCCAAGCTCTTCTGGGCGAAGAACTACGTGAAGGTCCGGCGCCACAAGAAGTCTACCTGGGTTCATCACGTCGATACCGTTTCAGGTCTCGCTTTATCTCAAAATGGCTCTCAAATTTTCTCTGTCTCGTGGGACCGAACTTTCAAAGTGTGGAGTACTTCCCATTTCAAGTGTTTGGAATCGGTGCAAAATGCTCACGACGACGCTATTAATGCGATTGTCTTGTCCACTGACGGGTTTGTTTACACTGGCTCGGCCGATAAGAAGATCAAGGTGTGGAAGAAGAAGGAGGGAGAGAAGAGGCATAGTTTAATCGATACATTAGAGAAACACAGATCTGCTGTTAATGCTTTGGCGATTAGTACTGATGGGTCGGTGTTGTATTCGGGAGCTTGTGATCGGTCCATAATTGTGTGGGAAAAAAATGGTGGTGGAAGTGATGGTGGTGGGTGTGGGAATATGGTGGTGGTGGGTGCACTGAGAGGGCATACTAAGGCGATTCTGTGCTTAGCGGTCGTGTCAGATTTGATATGCAGTGGATCTGCTGACAAAACGGTTAGGATTTGGAGGAGAGGAATTGAGAGGAATTATTCTTGTTTGGCAGTGCTTGAAGGACATAGAGGACCAGTCAAGTGTTTGGCTGCAGCTGTCGATAGTTGTAATGGTGAAAGCAATTCTTCATCTGGAACTAGTTATAAGGTCTATAGTGGTAGTTTGGATTGTGACATTAAGGTCTGGCAAGTTTGGGTTCCCTTCCTTTAATGTCGTTTTCTTTTCTTTTTCTTTTGGGTGGCAAATTTTGTACATAACCGTGAGAAGATTACTTTTTATTTTTTATTTTTCTTTAATCTTGATTATATGAGACTATTACTTCATTATTTTATAATTAGGAAACATTGTACTGTACCTTTCAAATGGTGTGTACTATATACAATTTATAATTTAAAAAAATATGATATAATTTTAATTTTCTGAGTCATGACTTAAAAATATATATATATTATAACTAAACACAATATAAGACATAATTAAAAACTTATGAATTATAATTAAAATAATATTATAATTAAAGAAGAAAATTGATTATAAAAAATATATATATATATATATATTATTAAAATAGATATAATACATCCTTTTAAAAGAAGTATATATTAGAATTTCTCTTCATAATTTAAGAAGGTTAGATGAGATTTGGTGTATTGATTCTTAAAGTCATGATAGGGCCATCTTTGGTGACTTGGATTTTTAGCTTAGTCTTGTGTAAATGATGTTCAAAGAGGAGAGTTCTTAATAGTTAGGTTAGCAGTCATTTGTCCTTGAATTTTTAAACTTGCCTCTTTTATATATATATATATATATAAATATATATTTAAAAGTGTCTAAAATTTGAATATACTAGCTAAATCTAAAAAACTCCGCATTCAGTAATATTGTAATGAGTATATTGACCCAATATCATAATTGTGAATTATAAAGGATTATGTAGTTTGGGGTGAAGGTGAAGCTAGAAATTTACTTAGGAAAAAACAATATAAGAGCTGTTCTTTGATTATGATGTAGGACATCTGTAATTTTAAAAATTGATATATATATATATATATATTATCAAGTGAAAGTCAGTGATTAGTTGATAGATTAGTAATATTGGTGTTATTGAAGATTTAATTTTGATCTCTAATTAGCTTCATTAAGCATGGCAAAAGACAGCATCATTTGAAGAGCAATTATACATACAGAAAAAGTCTAACTTCCCAAAATATGACATAGATGTGAGATAAAAGGTGGGTCTCGTATGTGAACTCCACTTATGTGCAGTGGTGGAAGGAGTGAAGGCCCAAGGGTCACGTGCCCCTGGATTTTGGAATTTTTAAAAAATTTTTTTTTTAAAGCATAAGGAAAATATTTTAAATAAAAAAAATTACAAAAATATTATAATAACATTTTAAAAATTATGAGAACAATAATGGTTGTTTTAATTGAAAATGAAGAGACTACTATAAACAATGTTATTTATGAATTTTTTTGAATGTAACAGTGATGTCATTATTATTGACGTGCAAGTATAAATAATCTCACTATAAAAATATGAAATTTATTGAATTGTTAGTTATATTTGACATGTGAAGTTCACTCTGTATGTGTTTATATACTATTAGTTGGTGATATCACATATCAATGATAATGTAGTATTACCATTATATTGAATTTTTAATCAAATTTTGTGTAAAAAAACAAATCTGTCATTATATAATTTATTTTAAAACTTATATCCATTTTTTTTGTATTGTCCATGATACACTAGTTACAAATAACATTATTTTTTTTTATGTTTCTCGAAATTAATCGTAAAAACTTGCGTGAAATATTTTTGTAAAAATTTTTGATATTGTAATTAAAAAATGTCCTCTCTAATTTAATTTTCTAACTCCGCCACTGCTTATGTGAATCCCACACTTCATCTCATATCTATATCTTATTTTATAAAAAAATCTTTTGTATTCTTAACATAATTATTACATAAATAAAATTGGGGAATTTCCCCTGCCTCCTTTGGTAGCATCAGCATTTAATTTCTTACCTTCTCAAAAATTTGTATGCTCTGTTCGATTGACCACAAGATCACAAGTTGCAAGAAAGAAAAATATAATATACTATCTTACAACAATCAACAATGGCTTTTAGAGGATTGACCATTAATGTTTTAATCTTATGCAAGCATTAGGTGAAATGTAGGACCAAGATGTGTGGATTCTTAAAATATTATCTATATATGAATATTGTTTTATATGATAAGGGGCATTGCAGTTCAATGGAAAAACACCAAATTCCTTGGACTTCCAAGCTGAGAATATCAAATCTTTCTTTCCTTATTCTCATCCTCTTCCTCATACTATACAAAACCTGTAAAAATCCAAACATAATACATTTGTGTCTCTAATGTGTCTTATAAAAACATAATAATTAAAAGAATTGACATATCACGTGGTGTGTCAACACATGTGGATATGCATATTATGTTAAACATAGACACAGCATCAGAGGCGGAGACACTAAGGGATTGGGGGGTCACGCGCCCCCTGACATTTCATTTTCTTTAAATTTATTTTTAGTTTTTGTTAAAGTCTTAGCTAAACACTAACACACAGCCCAAATCGATACATCCTACATTTTGACTTTTCAAAAAAAAAATTTGAGTCCTAGACTTCTAGCTAAACACTGACACATACAAACACTGAAAAACACTAATATAGCCCCTCTCTCCTAATTTCCAAAGTCTCGATTTTTTTATTTTTTTTTTAAACTCTTAACTTGCTGGGCAAGGGTTAATCTTAAAACGAGGAGAAAAAAAAAAAAAAAAATCCTTCTTGGGCAAGGCTTTCAGCAATAGCCGGCAGGATCTCTAAAACTCTAAAAGTGTATGAAGTTCTTTATTTTTTTATTTATTCACAGTACTTGTTAAGTATCTCTGTATTTTTTTTGTCTTTTTTGTCTCCCTTTGTTGTTTTGCAATTTATCGACTCACGATTCACTAGATTGGGATCACACAACACAGATTTATGATCATACTACAACCTTGGTATCTTCTCTTCATTGTTTACAGGTAACTTTATTTATTATTTTTTTCTTTTAAATAAAAAATTATGAGTATTAATTTGTAGTTATTTGTTAAGTTTTGATTTTGTAAAAAAAAAAATTATTTGTTATTATTTATGTTAAAATAAGAGATTTTGAAATGCTAAAATTATAAATTTTGATTGGTGGTGATTTATATTAAAATTAGGAATTTTGGTTTGTTGTTTGTGTTAAAATTAAGGATTTAATTTGTGCTAAAATTAAAAATGTTAATTTGTGATAATATTAATTTTTTATATTTAATATTAGCTCGAAAAATTATTATTATATTATTATTTTTTATTGAAAAAAAAGATTTTAAAATTATAATTAATAAGTATCCCTATATAATTTCTGACTCCGCCACTACATAACACCCATATTAGAATGTCGGTGCTTCTTAGCACCAAACCTAGGGCCAGTCAACCAAGTTAAGCATTTAGATGCGAGAATTGTGATTTCCTTCCCATGTTCGCTTCCCCTTTTCCCTATAAAATAATATATATTTAAATAAATCTTGTTATATATATGGGCTAATTCTATGGGGTGAATCACAAAAATTGGGGAATGAAATGTCCACAGCAAAGGATCGAGAATGGAAGAATTAAATGAGGTTTTGTAACTTGGTAAAATGCAAAAACCACGTAGTCTGAATGTATTGCTCTCTCACCTAAAAGGCATAAACTAACAACAACTTCAAGTAACTTAATTTTGAGTTGGATCACTACTCTATGAAGTTTTAAATATCACATCAATGGGTTATGTGAAAAAGAAAAAAATGCTACTCTTGTGATAAAGAGGGCATACGGAAGCTCAAAGAAGATAAAAAGAAGGAAAAGTCTTCTGATTGTGCGCAGTATTGCCAATGAGGTTTGTGCTTTATGCCTCAAAAAATTGATCTAAAATAGAGTTTTCAATATTAGTAAAGTGTTTTAGGCTTAATTTATCTATTTATTTTTGATTTTAGGGCCAATTTAAAAGATCCCAAAATATTTTATTGAACCCATGTTTATTTATAAGTATGGTTTGGCTTAATTAAAATGAAAATATATACAAAAAGAAAGTGTTTGCAGCCCAAGAAGAAGAACAATCTATACTGTTAGGACTTTTTGTTGTCAAATTCTATGGATCAAACCCAAGGTTGTAATTTTTTAAATTCACATGTTGGGTCAAACTAGGATTACTTTGGATTTCTCTAAGAAGTTGATTTTCTTTCAAAACTAGGATTACTTTGGAGTCCTTTAAGAAGTTAGTTTTCTTCCAAAAACAGGATTACTTTGGATTTTCTATAAGTAGTTGGTTTTCTCCCAAAACTAGACTACTCATTAATTTTTCCTCCAGATCTTCTTTGTGGTTCTTAAGGTTTATATCTGAGGATATTTTGTAAGTTTTCTTTGATGTTTTTATTAAGTATTCAACTCATGGTTTAAAAGAGAATACATTAAAGGTTTTATTTTTTTTGCACAAAAGAAAGAGTTATTCTTCGGTGGATTCTAAAGAATTCGAGTCTGAAGCTTCGGTGGATTCTGGAGTGGCTCATCAGAAAGACAATTCTGTGGTGAAGATGAGGTTGGAAGAGGCACATAGAGGTTGGTTCAATTAGGCGTTGTGGATTCGCTAGATAATTGAGAGTATACCTGTGTAATTCCTTTAAATCTTCTTAGTAGATTGTTCTTGTGGCTGTTGCCCGTGGTTTTTTTTATCACAATTAGAGGTGTCCAATTGTGATTTTTCCACGTTAAATCGTTGTGTCTCTTTGTCTTGATTGTTTGATTGGAATTGTTATATTCTGCTTAAAATTAATACATAATCACAAATCAACATCTAGGAGGTTTCTAGATTTTTCATATACATCTGCTCTCTCTCTCTCTCTCTCTCTCTCTCTCTCACTCACACACACACACACACACACACACACACACACTCCAGTGACTCACCCTTTCTCTCACATACTCTATCTCTTATAGTAATTCTCTCTCTCTCTCTCTCTCTCTCTCTATCTCATTATCAGATTTTATTAAATAAATTTGTCTTAATTTTTTTCTACCTTCTTTCTTTATCAGTTAGTGGAATAATAAATTTGCCCTAGTTTTTTTTACCTTCTTTATCTATTAGATTTTAATGGAATAAATAATTTTGCCCTAATTTTTTTACGTAGGTTTTATCAGTTTTAATTGAATAAATTTTTTCTAATTTTTTTGCCCTAATTTTGTTTCATTAAATTATTTTTTTATAATTTATTTATTATCAGATATGAGATAATTAGTGGATTGAAGTGTGATTATAGTCATGTTTCCTATGAAGTATAGTTCTGGAAATACAAAGATAAAGAAAATGAAAGTAGAACAATTAATTCAATCTCAATACCAGTTTTTGCTAAACTATAGAACAACAAAATTAGTTTTTAATGTTTTTGAATCATTATACTGATTTCTCACTATCTTAATATATAAAAGTAAATTTTAGTTTATAATTTTAATGATTAAATAAACTTAAATAAAATTTTTTTTGATACTAATCATTTTATGTATAAATTTTTTATTAATATATATATATATATATATATTTTAGAGGGTTTTTATTTTCATAGTGCGCTTTAGATCTCACAAATATCAAGGCTGGCCTGGACTCTACGGCAGTGGTGGATTCCAACCAAGGTGATGATGATTTACTTGCGGTTATTCCAGAATCCCGTACAAAAAATTCAGATTTACTTGATTATGGATGTTCTTTTCATATGTATGCAATTAGAAAAAACGATGGTATTATATACACCAATTAATGTACTAACTAATGTACTAACAATAGTTATAACATTACTATTGATCCCACTCATTAATAACATTACAAATATCAAAAACTTTTTAAATTATACCACATTATTAATTGGTATACTAATTAGTGCATATAACATTATTTTGAAAAAAAATTTACTTCTTATCATGTAATGGTAATATCGTTGGAATGGCTAACAATACGGTAAACAAAGTTGTTGGCATTGGGACGGTTCGGTTTTGCATGCTTGATGGCGTCCAAATAATTAGGAAAATGTTGCACCAAATGTGAAAATTTTTGGCCAGAAGCAAGGGCAACAACAAATGATTGACAAGGTAATTTTGGGAAAGGAAACATAAAAAAAAATGAGGAAGTTTCTGTAAAATTGAGGGTTTCTTTTGCATAAAATTTGGTTTTACTATTTTTGAATGATGTACGGGGGTGAAATATCCTTTGCTTTCCGTACTCCTTGAACTCAAGCTTCACGTAACGACGTCTGACCTGGAAACAGAGAAATGGTGAGCTGCCCGATGGTGTGTTGCCGGATAGACCCTCCGACGATCAAGTCAGATCACTTGGAGAGGAATACTCTTTTTGAGAGAGAGAGAGAGTTGTTCAGATAGCATACCTCCAACGTTCCCCTTTCTTCTCTTTGTAGGGTGGCCATGCAGCCTTAGGGATTATGTGCGCACTACCTCTGCTGTCCTTCCCTGGACAGGTGGTAGTGCTCGCCTCCCGCTTCCTTACGCATGTAAAGGCCAAAACCTCCAAATAGTACGTGTGAAACTGCCAAATGGTATTGACACGTGCCAGGAGTGGATTTCATCTCCTTCACGCCATTGGCCCATGAGGCACACCTCATCGGAATACCACGACCGACCTATCTGTTGGGAAGGATCATGATCGCACTCAACACGACCGAGCTGTTAGAAGGCGATCTTTCCGAACTGACCGGCCGGGGGCATATCGACCTCCATCCTGGTTCAAACTCCTTCCGAGCTGTGTTTGGCTCGGTGCAGTCTCATCACTGTAGATTCGATTCGAACACCCAGCCGAATCACTGCTCGGTCTAGCATATGCATGATCCCATACTCCGGTCGCCAGATCTATTTCAGCCCGGTGTGATTCGCCAGGGAGTCGTTCTGACCGAACAATTGATGTAACTTGGGCACTCGCCATAACCCACGTTACCGTAGCTCGGCCATACTGTCTGGCGCAAATCTCCCTTTTAATTTCCCCTTAATCCCATCCGAGCTAAGCGTGATTGGGATTACCATCATGACCGAGCTATCCTATTTGGTCGGTCTTCTGAATTGCGCCAATGGTCTTGTTACTGATCGTACAGTCGTACTAACAGAACCATCTCTTCCCTGCCACGTGGCTTCGCTCCATTGGCTCCGTGCAACCCCACAACTGTCTTTTTCAAGCGCAAAATTCAAATGGCTGCCGTCGTTCGGGTTTCCCACCCTTTTTACACGCACATGAGGGGTCATTCATGCCCCACTATTCATCTTCTTCTCTCTCAAGAAAAGCCCTAGCTTTAAAACCCTTGCCATTGTTGCCGTTATTGCCGTTCTTGCTTCTTCTGCATCTGTTCTTGCTCCTTCAGAAGCTGCAATCAAGCTCGAGGGGCTGAACGCTGCCTAGCACCTAATATTGGTAAGTCCCTCTACCCACACTTCGTATTTTCCGTCTATGTTCTTCAAGTTCTTCATCTTGGTTCTTCGTGCTCTTGCTTAGGATTGTTAGAATCCTACCAGCACCCCCCTATGGGGTAGTACTGGTACACCCTAGGAAAAACTAGAATCGGAAGAGCAGATGGGGCTCCTGTGCCCCTTGCTTCTCCAAGTTTTAAAGCAGAAACTCCGTATTTTAGGATGAACAGCCTAAAATCTGGGTAAGACCGAGCTAAATAAATAATTTAGATCCATAGATAAAACTTCAGCCGAGCAAAAATTAGTTTGTGGCTTCTCGTTGAGGCCGCGACCGTGCTGGACATATTGAATCAGAACCGACCTAGGAAGGCCAGATCGGCCAGATAGTCGAGCCGAGATAGGGGTCGGGCCAATCAAACACCCCAGAAACCTTTTACCGAGCTAGGAACTCCCCATAGAAGCTGTGCAATTTATGCCGCTCTAACTCTTGGAATCATTTCTTAACAATGCAGAACAAATTAGGACCGACCAGGCCCGTTCAACATTACTTTCCGTGAAGCTCAAAGTCCGAGCGAACACACAAAATTTTTCACCGAGATACGACCTAAGTCACCTCAATAAATAAAACTGGGATAGATGGGGAAGTACCGGTTCATGGTGAGTTCTCTCGGGGCCCTTGTCGGGGCCCTTGCTGAGTTCCGTAGAGAGTATAGCATTCCAGATGATGTTCATCTAGAGCTGGCCAAGAAATGAGACACCCCATGGGGCGAGCTAGACAAGTGCCCCTTCACGGTCGTGTCCATAGTAGAATGAGGGCTTCACTTCGCGGTCCAGCCCTTGATCTATGAATTTTTTAGGCAGACAAGGCTTTTTCCGACCCAAGTCTCCAACAACACATATAAGATAATAAACGGCGTGGTTGAGCTAAATAGGAGACTCGGTCTAAATCTCGGCCTTGCCGAGATATTTCATCAATATAGTCTTAGCAAAAATAAAGGTGGGTTTTGCTGGTACTTGAAGGTCAAAAAGGGCCGAGCAAAGCTCGTAGAGGGTAATTCGGATAAAGAAGCAAACGACGACGATTTCCTGTGGGTGCCCGGTCATTACAAGGACACCGAGGCGCCCATACTGGGCTGGTACATTAGGAAAGATTTCGGAGTACTGGTGAGTAGCTCGGCGAGCCGCATTATCTTCTTTCTGCATTGGTTTTTCTCCTGCCGATCTAACGCTTCATATTTTTGCAGATTACAAGCTTTTGGCAGAAGACTACTCCCGCGCTAACCAGGAAGCCATAAGGGTTTTGCTGCGTCACCCAGTTGAGGAGAGAGAATCACCAAAATTGCTCGGCTTTGAACCGACCTACAATTACAATACTGCGCCAAGAGCAGGGTAACCGACTTTCTGCATGCGCTATCTCCAGAACCAGACCCAAGTCTTCCACCGATTAAACTAGTCCCACTGACAGCAGAGCAAGAAATGGCCAAGATCCGCGCAATTAAGTCCATGATCACCGGGGAGGCTAGCGGGGCCCAGCCACCGGGGGCATCTGGGGGGGCTTCCTCTACCCTGATTGTGCCATAAAGGGGTCATGCTAGCTCGGCGAAACGAGCAGTGGCCGGTCAAAGAAGAGACAGAGGAAAGACATGGCCGGACAGCATCTGGTGAACGAGGACTCAACCGAGCAAGCTTCAACCGACTTGGGGGACCAGACTGAGCAACCAATCTCCGGGCCATCCAAACACCCAAGTGCCCTCCCGGTCTGGTCGCCAGAGTTCAAATACAAGGGCCGGGCTGTCTCTGCTGCCGATTCAGTCTACGCGGACAAGGATTATTCTCTCGGCTTCAATATGACCAAGGAGCTAATCTTTCCTGCTGACATGAAGAAGAACGACGAGCTGTCTGACCTGAAGGTGCTTCGCTTGGCAGCAAAATCAATTGTGTTGGTGAGTTGAGAGACTAATTTGTTCACTATGTTTTTGCTCGGTTTGTGAATTCTAACAATCTCCATTTGCTTTCAGGCCGCGCAGAAAAACTACCTGGCCCACAAGCAAATGATCGCCGTGTGGCAAAGTTTGCGGGATGCAATTTCCAACAACAAGGCCAAAATAACCAAGCTGGCCAAGCTGAAGGCCACGCAGGAGGTGGTGGAGGTCGAATGTGACAAACTAAGCGAGCAATTGGCCCGGGCTAAAGAAGACAAGCAGAGGGCTGTTCAGCGAACGAAGGCTCGTTACCTCGCTGAGCTGCGTAAGCTTCGGGATGTCCACAAGGCCAAGAAGGACAAGGTGGTAGACCATGCCGAAGACCGCGGGTATGCGGAGGGTAAAAGGACTTATGAGCGGCAAGTCCAGGCGACCAAGGACATATTTTTCAAGTGCGGTTGGAAAGCTGCCATGGAAAAAGTTAGCCTTGGTCAAGACGCCGAGATGTTCCAAAATCCGCCTGCTGCCTTCATACCGCCCTACATACAAGCGTCTGTGGCCAAGCAAAAAGGCTCATCGAAGAGGCAAAAGCGGTGAGGAAGAAGGCGCCACGCACTTGCCGATCAAACTCCTCCGAAGCTTCCGAGGGTAGAAGAAAGAAGCAGGGGTTGTTCTTTGTGGAAGGCATTGATGATGGTAGGAGGGTTTGACCGAGCAGACAATTGACATCGCTAAGCAAACAGTTGACATTGAGCTGGATTGATATTCGACCGTTTTTGCTCTCTCCTTTTTTTTTTTTTTTTGAATGTAACCGGGCTTGGCCCCACTTTTGTAATGCAACTTCCATTATCAATGAAAATTTGAACTTTTTGCCCGTCGCGTAATTATTTTTGCACGGTTGCAATGTGCGAAATTTCTTTTGATTTGAAATGTTCATGAATCACAACTGGAAGCTTGGCTCTTAGATGCTGCGCAATATGCCAACACATCATTTTGGGCTAGCAAAAATCAGACCGGCCGAGCTAAAACCAGTTCGGCCCTCATAAGGTGTGCAAAACGTCAACATTTAGGCTCGGGTGAGCAAAAATAAGCTTGGCCCTTATAAATTGGACAAAACAGCAACATTCCATTTTGGGCGGGCAAAAATCAACTCGGCCCTTATAAGTTGGATAAAACGCCAATAATTCTTTCGGCCGAGCAAATTTCAGCTGGGCCTTGTAAATTAGGCAAAACACCAATATGTCCAGGGGCCGAGCAAAATCATCTCAGCCTTTATAGGTTGGATAAACACTCTTCCATTTGGCTGAGCAAAATCAGCTCGGCCCCTATAAGTTAGGCAAACAAAAAATGCCAACATTTTGTTTTGGGGTGAGCAAAAACCAGCTCGACCCTTATGCAAGTTGGACAATACACCAACTGTTTAATTGGACAATGCACGAACTGTTTGTACGGTTTCTTTCTATTTCGGCGAGAGAAAATCAGTTCTGCTCGGTACAGGTTGGTCTCCTTGCCCCTGGCATCCACAATGGCCCAATATCCTTGCGATGCCATTATACAGAAAGATGTAATATAAGACAAGAACTAGGGCTATTTTTCATTACAAAAAGTAGGGCTATCCTTACATCAAATGCCAAAAGGTTAAAAGTTCAGAAGGCTATGTAACAAAAACAATTACATTTCAAAAGTAAAAAATCTTAAGGTTGGCTGCATTTCACGGTCGGGGGATAGCTTTACCATTTAAGTCTTCTAGATGGTATGCCCCTTTGCCTGCCAGGCCAGTCACCTTATATAGCCCTTTCTAATTTGCGCCAAGTTTTCCTTCGCCAGGGACTATCATGTTGCCCATCACTTTTCTTAAGACCCAGTCCCTTATCTTGAATAGCCTTGGATGCACAGCCTTATTGTATTTCCTGAAGAGTTCTTGCTGATAAGCTGCTATATGGATTAGAGCCCGTTCCCTTCTTTCCTTGGCTAGGTCAAGCTCCAATGCCATCGCTTCATTGTTCAAGTTTGGCTGAAAACTCTTAGACCGAATGGTTAGCATACCAATTTCCAACGGGATGACGACCTCCATGCCATAGGCCAAGGCAAATGGTGTCTCCCCGGTTGATCGCCTTGGCGTAGTGCGGTATGCCCATAGCACGTTAGGGAGTTCTTTACCCCACTTCCCTTTGGCTTTCTCTAACCGCTCTTCAGCCCGTCCAAGATGGTCTTGTTTGAGGCTTCGCTGACCATTTGGTGAGGTAGGCGATGTTGAGTTGTAGAACTCAACCTTTAACTCCTCGCAAAATCCATGAAAGAGTTTCCCATTGAACTGAGTGCCATTATCCGATATGAGGTCTTTGGTATACCGAAGCGGGTGATGACATTTTGCCAAACAAACTTCTTTACATCTTTTTCCTTTATGGTTGCCAACGGCTCGGCCTCAACCCACTTGGTGAAGTAGTCGGTAGCGGCGATGAAGAATTTGTGATTGCCGGAGGCTTTGGGAAGCGGTCAACAATATCCAATCTCCCAGGCCTTGACGGCCAAGGACTTGTGAGGGGGAGCAATTCTCTGGCTAGCTGGTGGATTTGGTGAGCAAATTTCTGATATTTTTTACACCTGTGAACATATTTCTATGCGTCCGCCTGCATGCATGGCCATCAATAACCTTGGGAAATCGCTCGGTAAGCTAAAGACACGCCAGATGACTTCGCGAGATGCCTTCATGGATCTCATAGAGAAAGCTTCCACCTTGTCGGGTGGGCGCTTCAGAATATGGCGATAAAAGACTTATTGTATAAGGCTCGGATGGAAAACTAAAACCGCTCGACTTAGCCTGGATCTTATTGGCCGCCTTCTTTTCTTCTGGTAGAATTCTATCTTTTAGGAAGGCGATGATGGGGTCCATCCAAGAAGGTCCCAAGTCAGTGCAGAGTACGTCGAACACTTCTGGTTCCTCAATGCTTGGCCGAGGTAAGAATTCTATCATTAAGGGATTAGGGAAAGCTGTCTATATAGATGCAAGGCTGGCCAGTTCGCCAATTGTGTTGTTTTCTTCACGGTTGATTTGTTCCACTCTTATGGCGGCGAACTTCTTGATCTCTGCACGCACCACCGCCTGATACTTCGCCATTCTTTCATCCCTGGCTTCATACTCCCCAGAGACCTGATTGACCACCAGCTTGGAGTCGCTGAATACCATAAAGGCTGACACTTTTATTCTCAATGCACTTCGTAGTCCGGTAAGGAAGGCCTCGTATTCCGTCTCATTGTTGGACACTGGAAAGCCGAGCGTAATTGCTTGCTCGATGACCAGCCCATCTGGGGAAGTCAGCACAATACCTAGCCCAACGTCATGCCTGTTGGAGGCCCCATCGACGAAAAGCTTCCATATCTCGCCAATGAACAACTTCCAACAATCCGATGGGTTTTGCGAGCTTCTCAACTCCAAGGTTCCGGTCGGTTCATTCTGGCTTTTCTCCATGTCTTGGTTGGGTTGGTCTTTAGATGAATTATCTAGTTTTTCCAGTTCCGCTGCCATTTGCACTTCTTCCATTCGTGATTCAACACTTGGCTCCATTGCCTGAGCCATGGGCTGTGCCAAATCCGCACTACCCAAATCAACCGGGCAAGCTGGATGCATTCCAGGGGCAAACTCCACCACAAAGTCTGCAAGAGCTTGAGCCTTGATCGCGGTATGTAGTTGGAACTTGATGTCGTACTGCCCCAATTCCACGGCCCATTTCAAAATTCTCCCGTTAAAGTCTGTCTTTTCAAAGAGCACCTTAAGCGGGAACTTGGTTAGCACAACTATTGTGTGAGCATGAAAATAGTGCGCCAGCTTTCTTGAAGCCATCATCAGGGCCAGGGCTAATTTTTCTAGCGGCAGATATCTTGATTCAGCAGGGAGCAAGGTCTTGCTTACATAGAAGATAGGCAGGTGCTAGATGCCTTCAGCGCGAACTAAAATGATGTTCACCGCATGTTGAGAGACTGCCAAGTAGAGATACAGTTCTTCACCCGGTTTTAGCGTAACTAGGATAGGGGCTGAGGAAAGGTACACTTTTAGATCCGCCAGTGCACGGTCACACTCGTCATCCCAAAAGAACTTGGCCTTCAAAGTTTTGAAGAAGGGCCTGCAACGATCTGAAGACCGGCTTATAAATCTGTTTAGCATGGCTGCCATCCCGACAAGATGTTGCACGTCCTTTGTGGAGTTCGGGCGCTCCAGCTCTTGTATGGCCTTTATTTGGGATGGGTCGGCTTCTATCCCTCGGTTTGTGACTAAAAAACCCAGAAAATTTCCGGTGCCGACGCCGAAGGCGCACTTGGAGGCATTTAAACGAAGCTTGTAATGTTTAAGTATAGCGAACATTTCTGCTAGGTCGACGAGGTGTTGAGACTTTTCCCTGCTCTTTACCACCATGTCGTCGATGTAGGCCTCCATGGTACGGCCCAGAAGGGGAACGAACATCTTGGTCACCATCCTTTGAAAAGTTGCCATGGCATTTTTCAGTCCGAAAGGCATGACTTTATAACAATACAGGCCTTTAGGAGTAGTGAACGATGTGATCTCTCGGTCTGGTTCATACATGGCTATCTAGTGATAGCCGCGATATGCATGCAGGAAGCTAAACCTCTGATGGCCAGCGGTCAAGTCTACCAGTTGGTCGATTCGTGGGAGGGGAAAGCTATCCTTTGGGCACGCACAGTTGACCGTCTTATAATCGACACACACTTGCCATTTGCCGTTCTTTTTTGGAACCACCACCGCGTTGGATATCCACCGGGGATATTGTACTTCTTCTATTGCCCCTGCTTCCAACAAGTTCTCGACTTCGTCCGCCACTACCTCGGCGTGTCCTCTGGATGACCGGCCGTGCATTAGGGAAGACATTCAACTGATGGCAAATGAAGCTAGGGTCGACGCCAGGCATATCGTAAGGCGTCCACGCGAAGACTTCCATATTGGAAATCAGAAAGTCAACGTACTTTTGTTGCTCGGTGCTGGACAAGGACGATCCCAAAAGAAAGAACTTGTTTGGGTCACTCTCGTCTATGCGCACCTTCACCAAATCTTCAACTGATTTCTCTTCGGCCCTTCTCCCCACGTCTTCCAAGACCTCATTTCCCTCCGGTTCCTCTATCATTTGAACGAACCCTTTGACGGCCCGGTTGCCGTTCATCGCAACGAAGCACTGTTTTGCCATCACTTGGTCTCCACAAACCTCCTTTACTTGCCCGGTTGGCGCCGGGAAGCGTGGAACCTGATGGTAGGTCGATGCTACGGCTTGCATGGCGTGCAACCAGCCCCTGCCCAAGATTAAGTTGTAGGTGGATGGGACCTTGAGCACCTAGAATTCTACTTGCTTTATGACCGAACCCGCCTTGACTGGCAAAATGATCTTTCCCACCGGCCATTCTGGCTGAGAGTTGAAGCCAACCAAAGGAGATGTCGCAAGGGCTAAGTCCTTGTCCTCCAACTTCATTTGCTTGAACGTGTCGTAATACATGTTTTCGACCAAACTCCCCTGGTCAATCAAGATCCTTTTGATGTCAAAGTCTTTGACATGAAGAGTCACTACTAGGGCGTCATTATGGGGCATCTAAATTCTCTCCAAGTCTTTACTGGAAAAGATGAGGATATCCTTATCTTCAGACTTCCTTTTCTTCATAGCAGGCTGAACGGAGAGCACTTCCCTCATGTGCTCGGCTTTCTTAATCATCCCTCTCAGCTCGCAGATCCTTGCCGGTTTAATGATGCCATGGATGACATTGATTACACCCTGGGGCGTTGCCTCCAAAGCGGCCAGGCCGTTTGGCTCGGTTTGCCTCGACGGGACGGCTTTCATACCCCTATCTATGTACTGGTCGAGATGTCCCGCCGCCACCAGCTCCTCTAAATGTTGTTTGAGTGGTAAGCAATCCTTCTTTCGGTACCCCCATTCCTCATGGAAGGTGCAACGATACCTTGAGTTGAAGCCTCTCTATGCATTCCCTAACTTTGCCGACTAGCAGACGAAGGGCTCACCTCGGATTTCACTTAGGATGTGGTAAATGGGGATCTTAAAGACCGTGGTGATACTAGTTCGTGCCTTCAATTTCCTCTTGGCGTCTTCCTTTTCATCACAGGGAGCGTTAGCTCGGTCGTTTCGGTGGCCTTTGTTTCTATCATCGCGGTTTGAGTTAAGACGTTGATCTTTTGATTGGTTGTCCTCCTGCCCGACTGAGTGAACCTTCCTCGCCACTCTTCTGTCCACCGCGACTGGATTAGCCTTCTCGGTCGTGGAGGCGTCATCATCCTTTACACGGATGTGTTCATTGATCTGTTGCATCAAGGATTCTATAGTTGTGGGCTGGTGCATTGTAAGCAAATCTCGCAGTCTATGACCGACTGGGAGACCTCGATTGTGTTGAGTAATCGCCAGATTGGTGGGGTAGTCGAGGATCTCATTGTAAGTTTTCCAGTACTTCCCATTATATGCCTTCAATGAACCTCCAGACTCCATCTTGACGCCCAGAAGATGGTCGACCTCTTTCGGTGTTTGAGTATTGGTTTTGAATCTGGTGACGAAGGCCTCCGCTAATTGCTGCCATCCCTTGATACTCCCCTCCGGAAGCCTTTCGAACCATTTTAGGCCCAGTTCTTCTAAGCTTGCTGGGAATATCAGGCACATCAAGGCATCATTCCGTTGGTGTCCAGCCATTACTTGCCGGTAATGACTCACATACATGTACGGATCCGTTTTTCCGTCGTACAAGGTGAACTTAGACTGGTGGAATCCGGCAGGGAGTGGTGTACTCTCGACTTCTGGAGACAGTGGTATAGCCGTGAGTCTTGCCAGTTCTTTGTCCACTAGTGTAGGGGCTACTACCCTGGGCGCTGGCATTGCCACTTCCTCACTACAATGGATTTGGGTGCTCAGCCTCTGCAACGCCGGCAATCTCCGAGTCTCTCTACGGCGCGCCCTCTCCTCCAACACGTTCCTCAGGTCTCCGGAACAGGTGAAAAAAGAGTATCGCGACTTCGACGATGGGCACGAGGGACAGTAGGTGCTGTCGCGAGTGAGGGACCTGCCTTCTCTTGGGTCGGAGTCTCTAACCCCGTAGTTCGTGGTGATAGAGAGAGAGTGCGTCCTTTCTTGGCGACGACTGCTAGAACGAGGAGACGGGGTGCGCTCACTGAGGTTGCCCTCTCCAGCAACACCCTTCCCCTTAATCTGGCATTTCAGCATCTCCATCTCAGTCACCATCTTGCGAATGAAGGCGTCCTAGTCTTTGAGTTTGTGCTCCAGGCGCTGTGCACGGGACTCCCCTCGCCGTCGACGGCCTTCTGGACTCTTCGAGCGACTAGTACTCCTCCCGCGTTTGTCTCGTGCACCTCTGGAAGAAGTCTCGAGGCCTGCCATGGCTGGAACATTCGGTGGGCCTTCTCTTCGTTGGACAGACTCTGGTGTGACACCATCGACGACGGACAGTGAAGTTTCGTCGTTGTTAGCCATGGAAACGGTCGAAGAAGCCTGAAGAGTAAGGTTTGAGTATCAAAGTCATCCCACAGACGGCGCCAATTGTACGGGGGTGAAATATCCTTTGCTTTCCGTACTCCTTGAACTCAAGCTTCACGTAACGACGTCTAACCTGGAAACAGAGAAACGGTGAGCTGCCCAGCGGTGTGTTGCCGGATAGACCCTCCGACGATCAAGTCAGATCACTTGGAGAGGAATATTCTTTTTGTGAGAGAGAGAGAGTTGTTCAGATAACATACCTCCAACGTTCTCCTTCCTCCTCTTTGTAGGGTGGCCATGCAGACTTAGGGATTGTGAGCGCATTATTTCTGCTGTCCTTCCCTGGACAAGTGGCAGTGCTCGCCTCCCGTCTCCTTACGCGTGTAAAGGCCAAAACCTCCAAATAGTATGTGTGAAACTGCCAAATAGTATTGACGCGTGCCAGGAGTGGATTTCCTCTCCTTCACGCCATTGGCCCAGGAGGCACACCTGACCGGAATACCACGACCGACCTATCCGTTGGGAAGGATCACGACCACACTCAACACGACCGAGCTGTTAGAAGGCGATCTTTCCGAACTGACCGGTCGGGGGCATACCGACCTCCATCCCGGTTCAAACTCCTTCCGAGCTGTGTTTGGCTCGGTGCAGTCTTATCACTGTGGATTCGATCCGAATACCCAGCCGAATCACTGCTCGGTCTAGCATATGCATGATCCCATACTCTGGTCGCCAGATCTACTTCAGTCCGGCGTGATTCGCCGGGGAGCCGTTCTGACCGAACAATCGATGTAACTTGGCCACTCGCCATAACCCGCGTTACCGTAACTTGGCCGTACTGTCCGGCGCAAATCTCCCTCTCAAATGGGCACCCAAATGAAGGGGTGCAAACGTAGATTTTTTCACATTGATAGAAGGGGGTGAGGGTTGGGATTTTCTATTTATCTGATAAAATAATTAATGATTTTTTTTTGTGTGGAAAATATGAAGTTGTTGGTGTCGGTGACAGAAAATTCTTGGGTACATGGCAACTGCTCTTAGGAAAATAAAAAGGCATTGTAGAATTACTGAGGTACACAGTGGTTTCTAGATATAGGTCTTTATTATCTAACTATTTGCGCCAGTGGTGATACATACCACTAAAGAAAGAGCACTAAGTTAGCTCTAATGAATTGACAGTGCAAGAAATAATAATAGAATAATATTTTAAAGCTCTAAATTGAGAGTTCTAGAGCATCACTAATGATGTGGCACAGTGGCCCCTACCAAAATGATGTGATGTTTGAGTGGTGATTCATCCCACTAATTTTTGGATCACTAATAGCTCTAATGAGCTAAAAAAAAAAAACAAACTCAAGCCAAAACATCACATCACTTTGGTGGGGGCCACTGTGCCACATCATTAGTGATGTTCTAGAGCTCTCAATTTAGTGCTCTAAAACATTATTGGTGATGTTTTGGTTTGAGTTTATTTGTTTTTGTTTTTTTTTTAAGCTCATTAGAGCTATTAGTAGTGCTAAAATTAGTGGGATGAATCACCACTCATAATAATAAATAAAAAATAAATAAAAAGTAAAATATCAAATCAATTGAAATTGCAGTATATTTAGAGCTACAGCAGTGATTCATCCCCCGAAATGGGGCCCCCGAATCCCCCGAAATGCCATTTCAAGTAAAAAAAAAAAAAGAAAAAAAAAAAGAAAAGAAAACAGTTTCTAAAAATGGAAATTAGGAGGATTAGGAAAATTATTTTTAAGAAGATTTTTCATTTTCCTTAGAGCTATTAAAGCTCATTATTTTAAAACTCTTAAACAATTTTCCTATTTGTGCTCATTGGAAGTGGTGATCTGCTGGGTTCAAGATTCCACCAAATGAATTTATTTTATTTGCTTCCGTTGTTGGGTGGAATTTATTCCCAACAAAAAGCAGTAGACAATTCCAATCCAAGAGCTTTCTGCTGCCGCTAAAAGATCCATGAAGGGTTAGATATATATACAATGTTACCTTAATATGCAGAGAGATTGTTTATGTAATATAAAATGTTAGAGATTTTAAAAATTTTACCAAAAATTTTATCAAATATCTCATATAGATGTGAGATTCACATGAAACTTATATTGTGTGAATCTCACACCTATATAAAATATTTAGTAAAAACTTTAATAAAATTTTTAAAATCTCTCATATTACTCTTCTGTAATTTCAAATTCAACAAATTTCCTGATGTCTTAGCCACACTTCAAAGATGAACAAGAAATAATTTTCAGGATGGTGATAGTGCTCCTAAACGAAACAAGCTTACCTCATGGATGACAATGCACCACTTTTGAGACAAAATTGTAATGTCTTAATGTCCTTCCCAAATGATTCATGCCACATTTTGTTTATGCCACCGGAAAAGCTTTTTACAGCAAAAAGCACATGATTAAATATATTTAACCAAAAATATCTTTTAAATATCCCTCATAAATATGATATCTGCATATTAGATATAGAGCCGATTATACTAATGGTCCATATAATTTAGATTTTGTGTCATTTTAATCCTTAATTTTTTAATTGTGACACATTTGAACATGAATTTTGAATATTGTTTCAAATAAAAACAATTGAAGATACCATTACTCAATTTCAAGAGCAAAGTCATCAATTTGATAAAATATAAACTAATTTAACGAAAATAAATATTAAAAAAATATTTTGGAATTTTTAAAAATTATTTCTGCCTAGTAAAAATAAAATTATGTAAAATTGACAAATTTTTTAGACTTTTTTTTTATCAAATTAATTTTTATTATGTATTTAAATGATGATCATAATGAGTGGTTATTTTTATTTTCATTAAATTGGTTTCTATTTTTTCAAAAGTCAAATATGACAATAATTTTAATATCATTATTAAACCAATCCATTAAATCAAAAAATTCAAAACAAAAAATATTTCATATATTAAATATATCGATTACACATTAAAAATTTAGTAAGCACCCATTACATGATCATCATTCAAACACATAATAAAAATTAATTTGGTAAAAATAAATAAATAAATAAATAAATGTTTAAAAGATTTATCAATTTTATATAATTTTATCTTTAGTGGATATAAATTATTTTTAAAAATTCAAAAATATTTTTTTGATATTTATTTTTGTCAAATTAGTTTATATTTTGTCAAATTGACGATTTTGGCCTTGAAATTGAGCAATGGTATCTTCAATTATTCTTATTTGGAACAAGATTTAAAATTCAAGATCAAATATATCACAATTGAAAAGTCAGGGATTAAAGTGATACGAGCTCCAAACTATAGGGACTGTTAATGTAATTCGCCCTTACATATATATTTTCCACTTGAGGATTAAATTTAAAAAAAAAATAAAAAATTAGAAGATGAAAGGATATATTGTATCAATTTTTACTTTCACAAGATAAAGTAAAAAAACGGTGATAATTGAGGGGTAGTATAATTTACTCTAGTTATTAGATAAATAGAATTGGGGAGTTTTCTCCAGAAAAATGTTATACATCTCAAATTTTTTATTAAATAAATGACTAAATATCTCACATAGGTGTAAAATTCACAATTTATTTAGTAAAAAATTTATTATTCCTAACATTACCTTTTTCTGTGCCTCCTTTGGTGGCGTCAGCATTTAATTTCTTATCTTCTCAATAATTCGTATGCTCTGTTCGATTGACCACAAGATCACAAGTTGCAAGAAAGAAAAATATAATATAATATCTTACAACAATCAACAATGGCTTTTAAAGGATTTCATTTCATATTGTTCTTTCTCTGAATCGGACATCTTTATGTTTTAATCTTAAGAGAATTTTAGTTGAAATGTACGACCAAATGTGTGGATTCTTCGAGAGCATTGTTATTCAAGGCCAAAAATTAACACTTGTCCTTATATATTATGTAATTATCAACTAAACATATCGCTTATATACATCATTACACATCTAAAAAATAGTCTAAAAAGTGAGTTTATATATCATTTTTCAATTCGTAAGTCAGACCTCCAAGTGATGAATCTCAAATCAGGATTTGAGATTTCCTTTCCTTATTCTCGTCCTCTTCCCCAAACTACACAAAACTGTAAAAGATATTCTAAGAATAAGACGTGTCAAAACACATTACACGTGTTTCTAACGTGTCCTACAAAAATATAATTACTAAAAGAATTGACACACCACGTGGCGTGTCAAACATGCAAACATGCATATATGTCCCCATTATGTGAGACATAGAGACAATACCCATCTTAGAGCGTCGGTACTTCTTTCTTAGCACCAAACCTCTAGAGTCAGTCAACCAAGCTAAGCATTTAAATTCGAGAATTGTAATTTCCATCCCCCGATTCATTTCCCCCTTTCACTATAAAAATATATTTGTATATATAATCTTGTTATATGTATGTGCTAATTCTATGGAGCTGAATCACAAAAGTTGGGGAATGGAATGTTCCACAACAAAGGATCAAGAAAGGAAGAATTAAATGAGGTTTTGTAACTTGGTAAAATGCAGAAGCTATATAGTCAGAATGTATTACTCTCTCACCTAAAAAGGATATACTAACAATGTCAAGTAACTTAATTTTGAATTATATCATTACTCTATAAAGTTTTAAATGTCCCATACACACAATTTATGAAAAGTAGTATTGTATCAAAGACAATTTCAATGCAGGAGGATCGGATATATACAGGTGGTGTTTGGGAATTTGGGTTTGAGATTTTTTTTATATTTTTTTCATTACAAGACAAAAGTTTTACAAAATTTAAAAAATAAATACAAACAAAATATTACATCTAACCCATAATCATTTTACTTTTTCTCTTACAAACATCACATCCAACCACAAAAAAGCTTAACTATCTTTCCAAACAAAATTTTTTTTTTTTCTTCGATAATATCTTATAACTAAAAAAATCTACATAAAAACCCACTTTTCAAACACCCACACAATGTTATCTCAACATGAAAAGAGAATATTTTCGTAATTTCAATTTCAACCGATTTCATGATATCTCAATCACACTTCAAAAATGAACAAGAAATATGATTTTTAGGGATGGTCATAGTGCTCCTAAACAAAACAAGCTTACTTCATGGATGACAAATGCACCACTTTTGAGACAAAATTGTAATGTTTTAATGTCCTTCTCAAATGATTCAAGCCACACTTTGTTTATGCCACCACGATAGCTTTATACAGCAAAAAAGAACATGATTAGATATATTTAACCAAAAATAATCTGTTATGAGAATTTTCAAAGATTTGATGTGTTAGTTAATTACAAGTGAGTTAGGCGAAAAGTTATTTCTCCAGCCTGCATAGCCCTTTGTTTAGGATTAAATCCCATAATTTTGATTTCTATAATATACAAAAATAACAATGAATGGAACTTTAAGAGACAAAATTCAAAGTTGGTTTGATACTATTAAAGGCGATTAAAGTAAGTTAAAGATAATGTGTTCACATTCGTTTTTGTGTTCTAAAAAAAAAAAAAAAAAAAAGAAGGAAAAAGAAAAAAAATTACTTTCTCCTATCATGTGGTTTCGTGTGCACATAATTATTGGCCAAGTCAAAAGCGAGGTAGTGAAAAAGTGTTCCAACTGTCTCCTCTTGATCATATCTTATAATTAAAATATTGCTAAATTAAGGTCACTAATCTTATTTAATTTATGGGTAGTGTTGGGAAAATGCTTTTGTCACCAGTTTTGATCTAAATTTTATATATTTAACATACAGTGAGTTTAGGCCCCCTTGTCTAGGGTTATTTTCCAAATGATGACATGAATTTAATCCAAGTGTTGGCTCAACAATTGAGTCTGAAAAGTACTCTAAGCTTAACAAAAAAAAATAATTAATCACCTCCAAATATCTATCAACAAGGTCATCAAGTGAGGCACGTTCTGGGAAAATTAGTTAGTGTTTGGTAGAGTTTTAGAATTATGATTTGATAATAGAATTGTATTTTGAATTTGTGAGTTTTGTAATTATGATTTGAGTGTTATGAGTTTTAAACTGAGTTTGAATTGAGTAATGTGACATATGATATTTGATATAAAAACTTACAACTCATAATCAAACACACAATCTAAAATTATATTCAAAGCTCATAAAAAATTTTAAAAAAATTTCACAAATATTTTTTTTTTGTAATATAAAAATAACTAGTGTAAAAAAAAAAAAAAAAAAAAAAAAAAAAAAAACGAACATTGTTCCGGTCAACTGGCCGAGCAACTGGTTAGTCTAAATTTTTTCGCCTTGAAAAAAGTTTTTAAAAATAAGTATGAAATTAATTTTTAAAAATACCAAACAAACACCACACTCAAAAGTGTGTGTGAAACTATATTTTGAGAATTCCACCAAAGAGAGCCTTAGTTTTCAATTTGGTAGTTAAGACTCGGGATTAAGGGTATTTCGTATAGCCATATCTTCTATCATGTTCGGGAACGATTTTAACACTTGCGGTTCAAATTTCACTTATGTACATCACTACGACTTATGGGACCACGCACTATTTTTTAGTAAAATTTTAAATATCTTATTTTCTAGACACGTAGTATGTAATTAGTAAGATATATATGATAACTGAATCACTGTATCACTAATTGTGACATTTAAAAAAAAATAAAAAGTGCAATTTGGTGTCTCCTTTTCTTTTCATGGATTGAGTCTCAATCATTTTTTTTAGGATTTGAAAATATTCTCTCTATTAAGACTATCGAGGGGAGGTGTTAGTGTGAAATGACATTAATTTCTTATATCCCTCATTTTATGTGTCTCTATTTACAGTGTGTATGAGAGGGTCTAGGGATGTCACCAAAAAATTCAAAGGTCGCCGAAAAACTTGCCGGAGTCTTTGAATGTCAGTCGTAAAATTCAAATGTCGTTGGAAATTTTGAATCTTCTAAAAATAATACGAGGCTTAGATTCTTTAACGGTTACAACTAGAAACACAATAGCAAAGAGATGATGGAAATAATAGATTGGGTGAAGAAGAAGACAAAGTATTTAAAGAGAGAATAATGGTAGGGCGCTCCTATGGATCTCTCACTTTCACTCTCAAGGTGGATAATCGAGAATGGGAACTTAGTTCTCTTCCAAAAATTGTCTCTCTAAAATTCATTCCTTTTAAAGCTATGGATGGGTGTTATTTATAGGCACCTCATGATGTAGGATGAAGTCCATGTGCAAGGCACATGGAGAATATTCTCTCTAACCACTTTGTCCAAGGAGGTGACTTCTTTGAGGATGAGAAAAATTCCGAAGAAGAGATCAACCTCTCGGCAAATCCTTCTTTTTAGCCACTCCTAACCAATGATCCACAATCATCCCAAAAGGGTCAGGGGTAGTCCCAGAGGACGCCCTATCGCAAAAGGGTCAGGGTAGTTCAAGAGAACGCTATGTCACAAATATCATCGAGTCTTAAGGACCTCCTAGATCGTGCTGCCTCAACCCGAGTATAGGCTAGTTTAGCCGAAGAGTGGATTTATCTCCACTCATTGTCCAAGGGATCAAGTCCTTTGTTCGGACTCCGTCACGCCCATAGTTCTAGTGCGTCGATTACGAAAAACTCCGAGCCCGCAAGTATTTTGGAATTCATTAACGGAGCGACTTTTAGATTGTAATCGAATCCATTCGAAAGCCAAACGCTTTCGAGTCTGAGCTCAAATAAGTCTTTAAGTTCGTGATTCTGAATGCTTTTAAGACTATGCAAATACCTTGGAAAATGGATCTTCTCCGGGGGTTTCATCTCTTCTTAAAGCAATGATTAACCTTCTCAGACACCTGTATGATCTAGACCTCATCGAATGGGTTTGTTGGACTTTCTCTAGAGATATAAGCTTATTGAGTCTTCCTCGACCCAATTTGTTAACTTTCTCGAAGGTCCATTCAATAGAATTCATTTGAAGCCATTTGGTGATAATTTCTCTGGATCCATTAATTTTTTTGCCCTTTGCATGTATGAAAATTTGAATCTCGAACATGCATATTTTCACTTCTTTATTGCCTCTTGCTTTGTCTCATTTCATGTCTCGTTACCTCGAGCATCTTTTATCTATGGATGTGGTCTAAACTCTAAAGCAACTCATCATGAATCTTTTTGTTCTTATGTCTTGTTTGGTAAACACACTTTTTGCACCTTTTAATTTGTTTTCTTAAGAAAAATTAAAACTTGAATTTTTTTAATATACCACCAACCAATAATACC
Organism: Camellia lanceoleosa; assembly: GCA_025200525.1. Taxonomy (NCBI): domain Eukaryota; kingdom Viridiplantae; phylum Streptophyta; class Magnoliopsida; order Ericales; family Theaceae; genus Camellia; species Camellia lanceoleosa. The sequence continues at coordinate 20,313,599 of CM045767.1, read as the reverse complement.
AAGAATTAATTCTTTCATTCTCTTAAAAATAAACAGAACCCGTGTTGATTCTGATGACCAAGAAAAGAAAATTAATATTTAATTTTGTCAGAATTAATTCTTGGTATTATTGGTTGGTGGAATATTAAAAAATTCAAGCTTTAATTTTTCTTCAGAAAACAAATTAAAGGGAACAAAAAGTTTGTTTGCCAAACAAAACGTAAGAACAAAAAAGATTCCTTCTTATCTTTATTAGTTGTCAACCTTATCCATAAATCATGATGAGTTGTCAATCTTATCCATAGGCCACATGAAGATAAAATATGTCTGAAGGAATAAGACAAGACATGCCCGAGGGAGTGAAGCGCAGCATAACCGAAGAAGTGAAAATATACATGTTCATGAAATTTAAAATTTCCCATACATGCAAGGGGCAAAATGTAAGAGGGGTTAACTTGAGCCCATTAAAATAATGGATCCAATTTGAGCCTAATTGAAAAGCCCAAAAATTAATGGGCCTAGAGAAATTATTACCAAATAGCTTCAAATGAATTTGATTGAATAGACCTGCGAGAAAGTTAACAAATTGGGCCGAGAAAGACTCATTAAGCTTATATCTCTAGAGAAAGTCCAACAAACCCATATGAGGAGGTCTAGATCATATGAGCGTTTGAGAAAGTTAATCGTTGCTTTAAGAAGAGATGAAACTCTCGGAGAAGATTCATTCTCCGAGATATTTGCTTATTGAAAAATCTAGAAACCCTCTAGATGTTGATTTGTGATTATGTAACAATTTTAAACAGAATATAACAATCCCAATCAAACAATCAAGAGAAAAAGACACAATGATTTTTACGTGGAAAAACCACAATTGGACACCTCCAACTGTGATAAAAAACCACACGAACCGCCAAGACAATCCACTAAGAAGAATTAAAGGAATTACACAGGTATACTCTCCATTATCTAGCGAATCCACAACGCCTAATTGAACCAACCTCTATATACCTCTTCCAACCCCATCTTCACCACGGAATTGTCTTTCTGATGAGCCACTCCGGATTCCACCAAAGCTTCAGGCTCGAATTCTTCAGAATCCACAACTGAAGAACAACTCTCTCTTTTGTGTATAACAAACAAACCTTTGATGTACTCTCTTTAAACTATGAGTTGAATACTCAATAAAAACATCAAAAAAAAAAAAAAACAAAATATCCCCAGATATAAACCTTTAAGAACCAAAAAGAAGATCTAGAGGACTTCAATAAATTTCTTAGTTTTGGGAGAAAACCAAATATTTATAGAGAACCAAAAGTAATTCTACATTGGGAAGAAAACAAACTCCTTGAGAAATCTGGATTCTGAGGCTCGCTCGAGCGAAGCATTGTTGGCACGAGCGAGGAGTGTATTTTTCATGATTTCTACTAGTGCCTTGGCTCGAGCGAGGAATACACTCTTTCAGGTTTTTGTATGGACGCAATCCTTGGCTCGAGCGAGAACTCCTTGGATCGAGCGAGCAAACCTTCGCTCGAGCGAGCTTTTCTTGGCTCGAGCGACCAATGGCAGACATGCAATTTTGAATGCAATTTTGAATGCAATTTTGCATTTTACTTCGGCCGCGAGCTGACCGGGTAGCTCGACCCCCGTAATAATCAGCGAAGTGGCAATCTTGAAAGCATTAACATCACAAACTTCTCTGCATGGCTCGATTCAGGTTTGGATTTGCATCTAATAAACTCATAACCTCACTGAAATAAAAGTGCGAATAAAATTACAATTTAAAGGAGTTTTGTCAAACGGGGTTGCCAACAATAAAAACCTAACACTTATGTTACACCCAGCAATGTGTGTATGTAAATTAAATGTGTAAATAAAATAAACAACAAAATAAAATAATTTAGAAAATAATTATGTAAATTATATTCCAAATTAAATACTTACAAAAATTAAAGTCGAGGCTTGTGTTGGACACAATCTCTTTAAAGTAGATTTCGCCTTTGCTCCGGTGCTTCGAGTTTTAACCGACGTTTATTTTCCAGGATACGATGACTAACACTTGAATTTCCAGCACTACAAAATCAAGTCTGGCAAACCAAAACTCTATTGTGACTCTTTCTCTTTCTTCTTAAAAATTAAATACAGAACAGATGCAAAAGCACAGGAGGATGAATAGAAGAAGAAAGAGAAGAAGGTTGGAAAATTTTCAATGCCAATGAATGTTGGAATGGTAGGGTATATATAGAAAAATTGGTGGCTATTCAAACAGGTACCAAACAAATAGAAATCTGTTCGGACAGATTGAACAAATATGGTTTGAATTTGAACAGGTAAAAAACTTGTTTGAACCTTTTGAACCTATTCGGGTGGGTTAGGATCTGTTTGGGTGAAAGAAAAAATTTGGACCAATTTATTTTTGAATTTTTGAAACCAAAATTAAAAATAAATAAATTTAAAAAATTAAAATAAATAAATAAATCACAAAAGTTTTTGGGAGCCCAATACTTAACCTCACACTATGCATACGTGCCCAAGCCCAAATTTCACCAACGACCTGGACGGACAATGATAACGGCCAAGACGCAGTGGTTTTTGTTTTAGATCTAATGGGTCTAGCTCACTTTACCTATAACCTCACCATTTCACAAACTTGGGTACCCCTTGAGGCCCATTCCAAGTATCCCAAGCTAAGGTATATAAGCCCATTCAAAACCTTAAGCCTTTCCAATATGGAACAAGCACATTTCACAAATGTGTAGGAAATCTACCTAAATCCATTTCCACGAATCCAAAAATGCGCGTTGAATTCTCATTCATCCAGAAATAGTTTTGAGCAACCAAATATACGGTTTTATTCACTACGCGGCATTAAACGTGAATCCACTGAAAAATATTAAAAATAACGCTTGGGTCTCACCTTAATTAATGCTCAAAGTTAACAAAAAATAAGGATTTTCAAAGCCATTTTCCAATAACTTAGTCTCGAAAGGGTTCGAAACCATGAATCTAGAGACTTATTTGAGCTCAGACTCAAAAGGGTTTGGATCTACTAACTTAGAGATACGAAGCATTTGGCTTAGACAGATTTAATCGCAATCTAGAAGCCGCTCCATTAATGAGTACCAAAACACTTGCGGGCTCGGAGCTTTTTGGGATCGACGCACCAGAATCATGGGCGTAACGGAGTCCAAACAAAAGACCCGATCCAGAGGACGATGAATGGAGATAAATCAACTCTTCAGTTAAACTTACCTATATCCGAGTCGAGGTAACACGATCTAGGGGGTCCTCGTGACTTGACGTTATTTATGGCAGGGCGTTCTCTTGAACTACCCCTAACCCTTTGCGACAGAGTGTCCTCTGGGACTACCCCTGGTCCTTTGGGATGATTGGGGATCATTGATTAGGCATGGCTAAGAAGAAAGGTTCGTCGAGAGATTAATCTCTTCTTTGAAATTTTTCTTATCCTCGGAGAGGTTACCTCATCGAACAAAGTGGTTAGAGAGAATATTTCCCAGAGATGCCTATAAATAGCACCCGCTCATAGCCTTATAAAGGATGAAGTTTAGAGAAACAATTTTTGGAAGAGAACTAATTTCCTTCTCCATTATCTACCTTGAGAGTGAAAGTAGGAGATCCATGAGAGAGCTTTGCTATTGTGTTTCTAGTTGCAATCTAAAAGATTCAAAATTTTTTATGACATTCGAATTTTATGGTGGACATTCGAAACTCCGGCGAGTTTTCCGGCGACCTTCGCATTTTCCGGTAACATCCTTGGACCCTCTCATACACAATGTAAAATATTATAGGAGGACTCATAAAAACAAATGCATATTGTCTTTCTTCTCTCTATCCAAAATTTCATTTTAAAACCTTTTCAATTTTAAAGATGCTAAAAGAAAATCCTAAAGGCTTTGTCTTTCAATCTTAAAGATCTTAAAAGAAAATCCCAAGGCTGTGTGAGTCTAAGAAACCAAAGAAAATAAAATGTATGTTGAGTCTTGGCAGCATGTTTACATTTTTGTGTTTGGTTTCAAACTTAAAAACTCTTTCTGAGTTTTTGGCTTTTTTTTTAATATTTTTTTTTTTTAATTTTGTCGTTGGTGATTGTTTTTCATATTCTAGCCAAAAAAAAAAAAAAAATTTAAATGCACCTAACCTAGATGCACTTTAAAAGTAAAATATTTGTAAAGAAATTTGAAGAAAAACAAAAAACTAAAGAGAGAGAAAAAAAAAAAAAAAAAACATATTTTTGTTGCTTTGTCTTTAGTAATTTTTTATTTATTTATAATTTTTCACAAATATTTTACCTTTTAATTGTATCTAAAAGGTAGACAAAAATGGCTAAAAAATGACAAAATTCATTACAGACAAAAAGAAAAACACAAAAAACTTAGAACTCAAAAAACAAATTTTAAAAGGAAAATGAGTGATACACCCAGCTGGGGGTGACCCCCAGTGAGTTGTCGGCCCGTGATTGAGCGAGAAAACTGTTTTTTTTTTTTTCTTTTTTCTTTTAATCTTAATCGACACGCCAATGGGGTTGTCGATGGGGTTGTTTTACTGGGTGTAGGAAGCACGGTTCATTTTAAAAACTAAATGTGTACCTAGAAAAATAACGTGGGACCAAGATTCAATTTTTGTGTGGTGAGATCCACACTTTAAATAATTTTTGACCACACTAGTTTTTCTACATAAAATTTTAAATATTTTTTCCGAATACCTAAATGTAATGTATTCACAATAGGAGTTTCACATGACCAAGTGTCCACAAGACTATACTTCATTGAATTCATTGCAGTTCTAGCAATGTGAATTCCCCAAAAGAATCAGTGATAATTGCATCAAGTCTAAATCCATTGATCAACCAATAAATAAAGAGACTGGAAAAAATAAATAAAAATTCAAGACACTACTTTCCAGAGTATGCAACTTGGCTAATAGATGTATATCCTGCAACTAAACTGTGCGAAATCAAAGATTAATTCATTTTCTGGAAACTTAAATTGCTTATCAACATGAAGTACTGGTACTACTGCTTTGTTCCTAATGCTAAAATTTTTAAATGTGTTGATATTGATCAAATCATCATGAGTGACAGACAGCAAAGCTTTGAACTTGGTACAAGGTGGTTTCGCTGGAAATTATACCAAATGGTGTGTTTTGACATCATACAACAAAGATTACAGGAAACAATTGAAGTAAAATCAAATTCCGAGTCATGGAAAAATGGTCCATTTGTCACAAAAACTCAATTGTTATTGTGAGTTTGTTAATCATTCCATTGATATATCTCAATTAGTTGCTACATCTAAACAGCATTCTCAACTATTCCAATGAATTGCCAGATCTAAATAGCATCGGCAAGGTGAATTATGTTAAAAATACAGTATTAGCGCAAAGAAAAAGCACAATTTTGCAACAATTAGGACCGAGAAATCTATGTTTTTGCAAGATATGTCAGAATTATAGAGACATCAGTCTTTGAGGACGGTTATTGGATGTTGGGTAATAGCGGACAATACTTCCAGGTTGGGGCAGAGCCACTCATCTTACATTTCATATCATCATTGTGGTCGTCCAATACTTCCCTGGGCGGGCTCATAGCTGTGTGTGGCAAAATGATAAGAGTGTAATATAAACACATCTAAAAAATGTTAATTAAAGAATTGTGAATCCAATGTCGAAGAAATAGCAAACACACACACCCACCCTTGACTTATTAACAGATGTGCAAATAACACTGAAATTCAAGTACAAAATGGTAGGGAAGTGAAAAAACATTCAGTTGATGTTAAAGAGAACAGCAAGTTGAGTCGACGTATCATCTTTACTCAGTTGTAAACATTTTGATGAGAGTGATATGAGTACTGGAAAACATTTCGGAAGAGACAAAATATTAATCTTTTAAAAAAACTTAAAACATTGAGCTGTTGAAAGTAATGGAGTTGATGATAGCTACAGAAACTACTTTACTTTCCACGCATTTGAAGAATGAAGTTCAAAAAATAGACAAAATTGTGTCAATAATCAAACATACTTTGCATGCATTTGAAGAGTGAAGTTGGAAAAATAGATAAAATTGTGTCAATAATCAAACAAGAGAAACCAATGTTTTGGAGTAAACAGAGGACCAGGTAAAATTTCGGAGTGTACCAAAATACCTAATTGAAAAACTTCATTTATGTTAGGAATTCGTAATAACACCTAAACGGGATTAATGAGACACGGAAACAGAGAAGAACAAAAACACAAACGATTGTAAATCACATGCACACATAAGAACATAAGATTTACATCATTCACCCCAAAATTAGGGTAACGTTTACAGTGGTTGTTGTTCTACTATGATCAAAAAATTGCAAGGGATACTGAAATAGCCACCTTCTTCAACGTTAGATGCTTGTCTCCCGCCTGCTTGAATTGCAAAACTATGACACAATGGCTCCAAATAGAGCAAGATGACGGGTTGTATAGCTTGTGCCTTGTGGTTGTCTGTTGCTCTTTCAGTTGGACTGGGGCTCTCAACTAGCCAAGATCATATTCCATATCATATACTTAGGCCCAAAATCTTTAAATTAAATCACTATAAATTAAGTTCAAAGTACTTATAAAAAGGATTTGTGGGAGTCTTTGTTTTTTGCTGTGTTAAGGACTGTATCGATAGGTGGAGGTTTTTGATCAAATAAAATTGAGAATGGCGACTTGGATTAGAGCACGTAATGAAGGGATTTCAGTTAGTTTTAACAACTTGATGTATAATGTGGAAGTGGAAGGGGGTTTGCGGGTCTTGAAGTCTGTTTTGCACTGCTCCTTTGCACTGCTCCTTTGGATTCAACACTCATCTTTTGGGATGCTGAATTATGGTTTTTTAATTATTTGTTGTGTTGGATCTTCTTGTTGATAACTTGCCAACAATGTGTAGTACTTTCTTTGTCCTTTGTCAAGTTTGAACGCTGCTAAAGGAGTGAGAGGCAGGGCATTTTAGGTGTATGGGTGATTGAAGGTGTTCTTGAGCTGAATTTTTTTTGCAAGGATTAATAAAATTTATTTTTGCTGATAAAAATATATATATATATATATATAGGGTAAATTGCACTTACTCTTCTGAGGTTTAATGAAATTACAGAAATCTTATCTGAGATTTTTGAAATGACTTAAACCTCCCTTGAGGTTTAATTTTCAATTGTATAAGGTTTAATAAAATATAGAAACCTACCTTAAGGTTTCTAAAATGATCAAAATCTCCCTTGAGGTTTAGTTTTCAATTACACTGACCTCTACTGAAGTTTAATTAAATTGTAGAAACATTTTTTAAGGTTTCTTAAATGATATAAACATTCCTTAAGGTCTAGTTTTTTATTACTAATTCCCTCTTATGTTACATTATCATAAAAAAAAAAGTAATAGAAAAAAAAAAGCATCATTAAATAACTTAATTACATTTTCAATTTACCATTTCAAATTGTGTCCAATTACCAAAAATAAATAAATAATTAAAGGTTTGTTTATCCAAACTCCCAAGAAATTGTTTGTTTTTTAATTTCTTTGTAATTGGACATAATTTTAAAGGGCAAAATTGAAAATGAAATTAAATTATTTGATGATGTTAACATTTTTTGTCAATTTTTTTTTAATAATGTCAGAGAGTTTTAGATAAAGCAGTCACATACAATCAACAGTAATTACAAGCATAATAAAATGAGAAAATAAGAAATTGTATTTTTTACTTCTTTGTAATTGAACACAATTTTAAATGGTAGATTGAAAATGTAATTAAATTATGTAATGATGTTAATACTTTTTATTATTTTTTTACAATAACGTAGCAGAAGAAAGAATCAGTAATAAAAAAACTAAACTTGTCATTTCAAAAATCTTAGAAATTTTTTTACAATTTAATTAAATCTCAAGGGAGGCTAGAGTAACTGAAAACTAAACCTCAAAGGAGATATCTACATTTTATTAAACCTCAAAAAATGTCAGTGCAAATGAAAACTAAACATTTGGGGAGATAAGTGTAATTTACCCTTATATATAATTCTATTTTTTTGTAGGGTGGACAAATCTTAGGTCGGGCAGGGTTTGGACTGGACTTGTACTATATAGTAAGGTACGTGATCCCAAGTTCGGCCTAGCTTGACATCGAGCCTAATTTAGTCATCCCAAGTCCTGTATTAAAAAAATTTCAAATCTCAAGTCTGCTTACTTAACCCAATGACTATGAGCACTTTTTTTCTTTTGTTTTTTTTCTTCCTTGAATGGGTAGTATACTATTTAGAGCATTTTATTTATTATTTGAAAATAAATATGATTTTTAATAAATTTTTTAATTTGAGGCCTAGAAAGAAAAGTGTATATATATATATATATATATTTGTCTTTTATATTTTTTTTCAACTTTATTTTATAACTAAAATAATATAAAATTAAAATTATAAATGACCTGGTCGAGCTGAGTTGGGTTAAAACTTTTTATTTCAAACTTAGCCTCAACATTAAATGAGCATAAAATCTTAGCTCAACCCTATTTTATGGGCAAAATAATTTTTTCAAATCTTAAAAATATTGAGTTGAGTTGGTAGGGTTTGGCGGGCTATCAAGTGGGTAGTCACCTTAGTTTCTTGCATTAATAGAGAATATAAATTTCATATAATTTCTTTTTTTTTAAATCTCATTTAATTTAAATATATTTTTAAATAATTTACATGTTATCTAACATTTGGACACGCAGTATAATTTTATTTTATTTTTATAATCGAAACCGTGTTATCTAATACTTGGCATATCTACCAACTACGCTACACCTGTCGACTAGTCATATAATGTAGATTAAGGCACATCACTTGCTAATTGTGTGTGCATTGTTTGATTTTTTTTATCAAATGGATTTATTATTTTTTTTCTGGTCTAATAGTGATGACCCTCACGCAACAAATAACTCCGAAGCATGGCGAAAAAATTGTCCGTTGTCAAAGTTTTATACATATTTTCTTCACCAAAAAAGTTAATTTACACACGATTGTAGTTTAATATTTAGTTAAAACAACACAAATTGGTTGTTGGGTCATTTTAGAGAGTCAAATTAAGTGAAAATAATAAAAAACCAAAGAAGTCAATTTGGCTTAATCAAGCCGTAATTACTGCGTAAGCTGAAGGTGAAAAGCTCGCATGTTCTAGAAGCCGAAAAAGAAGACAATACTAGTGGTCGTTTGGAGGGTTTTTTTTTTGTTTTTTAAGAGTTATTTAACTATTTAAAAGTATTATATTAAATAATCCAATTAAAAAAACGTATAAATAAATTTCTTAATCTATTGAAAAGTATCAATTTACTCTTTAAATTATAAAAGTATGTAAATGCATTCCCTAAATTATTAATGTGTTTTATTTTGACCCATTCCATTAGGAAAATAGGGTGATTGTTGTGCCTCCGACACAGCAGTCACTATTGTACAGCCATATAAGCCCATTTCAGGGCTTGTTTCAATGATTCAAAACATTTAATTTTTAGAGTACATCGAGTAGAATATATTTGTAAAAAATCAAGTTGATCAAATAGCGTTAACCATTTCATCGAATTGCATTTATATACCAAAAAAATGAGAAATGTTATTTGAATTATAAAACTGAATACAAATGTGAGTAGATGAAAGGGTTAACAATATTCAATCAACTTGATATTTTGCATGTATGTTCTACTCTTCGTACTCTTTAAAGTGAATGGCTTGAATCATCGAAACATGCCTCAATATGGGTCCAAAAGGACGCACAACAGTGATTGTTGTGCTGGAGACACATCAATCACCTCATTTCCTTCCATTAGGGGGTCTAATTGGTACATTTTTATAATTTAGCGGGTCTATTTGTATGCTTTTATAATTTAGAGGATAAAGTGATATTTTTTAATAGTTTAGAGGATCCATTTATACGCTTTTATAGTTTATGGGGTAAAAGTGATATTTTTTAATAGTTTAGGGGATCCGTGTAAATAACCCTTTTTATTTTTCTATTTCACGGCTTTTTGATTATTTTGGAACTAAAAAACTAATCTATTTGTTAAAAAAACTTGTTTTTTTATAAGTGAGAAAATTGGTGTAGCATTTAATTTTTTAATTGATGACAGATAATTTAATAATTTTTTACTTCTTAAAACTAAAATTTAACTTATTTTGTGTGACTGTCAAACAACCTGTACATCCATTACTCAAAAGAGCATTCTTATAATCAATTTTGTATTTTTTTTTTTTTTAATCATTAGTAAGATATGAGTTATACATTTCTTTTAACAATTTTTTTAATAAGAAATTAATTATAATTATTTACATAAACTGTGAAAAAAATAGAGATAAAAAAATAAAAATAAAAAACAAATCACATATAACATTTTTGCTAGTGAAACTAAATATAAATAAAGAAAGAGTGAGTGGTTTTTTTTTTAGATAGAAAAGATAGAATGAGTTTAACAGAAAGACATTTGAAGATGGGCTTTCGTTCCTTGCAATCTGAAGATGGGCTAGAGTTGAGCAATAGCAGTACTGAAGTTTGACTGTTAGTTCATTAACACTTACAAGATGGGCTTTCCTTGCAATCTATTCTCTCTCTCTCACTCTCTGTATTTTTTTAAAGAAAAATACATAATTACATTAACCTCCATTTTAATAAGATTAAAGTGACTGAAAGTAATGCACATAGTGGGAAAAAACTAAAATAAATAAAGATAAATATACATTTTAGTAGATTAAAGATGACAATATTATTTTTCATTCATACAACTAACAAATTCTGATGGAAAATAACTCAATTGTTATGTGAATTAAACCTCAAGGGACACCATCCTAATTATCTCAAAAGTGTACTTATTGGCCTTGTTTGGTTTGTCTCTTAAGAGACAATTTTTTAGAAAAAAAATTTAAAAATTTGTTTGGTTGAAAATTTTTGAAAAAAAAAAAATTGAAATCACTTTTTTAGCTACTACACATTAATCAATTACTTTTTTTCTTTTCTCGTCTTCTCTCACATTCTACACATCAATCAATCACTTAAACTCACACCTATCTATTCAACTACCAAAAAAAAAAAGAGATTAAATCATCCAAAATTCCAAAATTATTTTCAAAATATATAATTAAACAAAATTTCAAATTTTATAAACTCTTTCTAAAAAATTGTTTTTCAAAATTGTTTCACTGATGCAAACCAAATATGACCATTATATTTTATTTTTTTTCAAATCTTAAAGGAAGTGAGTGTAATTTATCTTATTATTATTATTATTATTATTATTATTATTATTATTTAACAAGGAACTCCTTGACCTCGTATTTGGTAAGACCCAGGACAAAAACCTTGATGTATGGGACTATTTACTAGTCTCACATATCAAACGTAGTCAATGGCAAAATCACCTTGTGCAATACATTAAAGATTAAATGTGTAATCAATTTAATATTAATATGTACTAATTGAATGTTATTTTTTTACATATCAAATGATGTAGAGATTCAAATCTAACACCTCTGAGTTACTTACTTAGGGAATTACCATTTGAGTCAGCCCTCATTGATGCTTTCCTATTGTTAAGTTTTTGTAATTGGTAATTTCGTTTGACAAAACTCCTTTCAGTTGTAATTTTATTCGCTCTTTTTGTTTCAGTGAAGCTATAAGTGTTTAGATGCGAATTCAATCTGAATTGTACCCTGCAAAATAGTTTGTAATTTTAATCCTTTCATGTTTGTCACTTTATTAACTATGTAAGAGGATCGAGCTGCCTTAACTCACGGAGGTCCATGGGGTAGCGCTCCATGGCGGGGTCGAGAGGCAGCGCCCCTGAAGCAAAAAAGAAAAAATGAAGTCAAAGTTGTTTGATCACTAGAGCGGTCATTTATGCGCTCGAGTGAAAAAAAGGATCATACAGTATTTTTACAGAGCACTTGAACTTTTTGAAAGAAAATTTTACCACTCGAACGGTGAAAGTTGCGCTCGAGCGGACAGTTTATATGTTTCGCACCACTTTTAGTCATAGTACTTGAGCAATGAAATATGCACTTGAGTGGTCTATGCGATCCTATTTTCTATAGAGTGCGTTGTTTGCTGTTTTTAGGTTTTGTGCCGTCCAAATTTTCAGAGAGGAAGAAAAAACAATGTGTTTTATATTGGAGAGTGCTTTATGAGTATTTCCTTGATGATTTAAGAGTGATCAATGGATCCATGAATTTTATATCAACATTATCAAGAGGTTTGTTTATTTTCTTTTATTCTCAAAAGAGATAGTTGTTCTTCGGTGGATTCCGGGGAACTTGAGCCTGAAGTTTTTGCGGATTCCGAAGTGGCTTGTCGTCGTGGATTCGACATCGGCGTTGTAGATTCAACATTGGACAAGACAATTTCGAGGTAAAGACGGTGGTGGAAGAGGCACATTGGGGTCAGTTCAATTCAAGTATGGATTTGCTAGGTAATTAAGAGTATACTTATGTAATTTTTTTTTGTTTTCTTAATGGATTATTTTGTAACTTTGACCTATGATTGTTTTATCACAATTGGAGGCACTTTAATTGTGATTTTTTCACATTAAATCGTTGTGTCGATTTATCTTTGATTGTTTGATTAGCATTATTATTTATTGTTTAAAAATTGAAATATAATCACAAATCAAAATCTCGGAAATTTTTAGATTTTTCACCTATAATCCTTGTTTATTGGTTTCAACTATTGTAGCCAGGTTAATTACAATGAATAATTACTCAATCTTTTCAAAGTATGCATGTCCAATAAAAGATTACTATATACTTATATTGCTCAAAAAATAAGAATAATAGTACAAAAAAAAAATTTATTTATATAAAATATCATTAATCAAACACACAACCATCCATATGATAATTTCTAAATTATAAGAGTTAAGGTGAAGTTAATTTGGAAAAGGACCAAGTATAGTGGAAGTTGGCCCCTGTGCCGCTCTAATTGGAAAAAGAATTATTTCTATTGACAAATATTGCAACTTTTGTTTGACTCATTTACGGAACCACAATCATTACAATAAAAAAGATGGGTAGACGTCACAGTGATTCACATGGAATGACTAGCTTTTTATTTGAGATTTTTAGAATTTTAAAGGTGGCTTTATATGCTCTATTTTTAACGTCTCAACACTACAACCTGCATAATATACTAACTAGGATGATGAAGACTAGCCTTTCAGATCTTGTATATATGTGTCCTAAGGTACTAAATATTCTAGTCATCATCAACAAGGCATGTGTCTCTTTTTGGCCTCATTCCTTCGTCCTCATGGCACCAACATTGAAATTTAAAAACAAAATTAAGCTACAACCCCAACTTTGGATACCTTGATTTCTCTAGTGGGTTAGCAGGAATATAAAGGGCATGTTTTACTGTGGCTAATAGCACCCAAATTAGTCTTTTGGAACATAATTATTCAAAATGAATTTACTACAATTTTACTCATTTATAAAATTTTTATTAATTATGTTCACATTTCTTACTTTTCAAACTCTAACTCTAACCTTAAACAACCCTTTTTCCTATGCCACTAAGCTACCACTAGTGACGGAGCCAATGAAAGCCTAGGGGGCATGTGATCCCCTCATTTTTTGAAAATTATACTAGTGCCCATAAATATTAGTATGAAGTCTCAGGTTTAATTCTTATGAAAAGTAGTTTGGTACCTTTTATGGTAGTTGGTTTATTTCTCTGCCATTAAGAGAGTTAGAAGGTGCCCCTTATATCAAATTCCTAGATCCGCCATTGGCTGCCACCCATCACTAACAACCTCAGCCACCCTCTCTTGTCCATGCACAACTCCAATCATTGCCCTCCAGTCTCTCCCTAGTTCTAATTTCCACCTTTAGCCATTCCCCAACCTACCCAGCTCCATTTCCACCCCTATGACCTTCACTCCCATAGCCCTCTGAAGTTCACCTCCCCTAATAGACTTCTACTCTTGCGACCTTTGCTTCTGTTTTCCATCTTCTTGCTATTTCAAAATTCTATTGCCTTGCAATTCTTTCTCTCTCTTTGTGCTCATCCTCGTGATCCTCTATCTCTTTCACTTTTTTCATCATGACATGGGATGGTCGAGGAGCAAAGAGGATTGGGGAGGGGATATGGATGGGGTATGGCACTAATGGGTGGGTAAGAGCTAAAGGTAGTGTCGAAGGGCTTGGAAGGAGCTAAAGGTGGCACTAAAGGGTGGAGAGGTGTTGTGAAATTGTGACAGGATTTAGGAAAGGCTAACCAGACCTAGGACGAAAAAAGGCTAACAAGAGCTAAGGAGGAAAAGAGTGGACAAATTTGGTGGTGGTGGTGGTGGTGGATGAAGGTTAGGTTTCGAGAGAGTGGGGTTAATTTTCATATTAATTAAGTATGGTTTTCCAAGAACTTTTACAAAATTGGAAATTAGTTCATAGGGTTCCAAAATATTGAGAGTATAAAGAGATTTTGTGAGTGCTATTAGGAGGACCATTTATTTAAAATTGAAAATTGATATATATATATATATATATATATAGGGATTTTTATTGATAAATCCCATCTAGAAGTGTTTTAACCCAAGAAATTCATGAAGGAATTTTTAACCTATTTAGTCCCACGTATGTATAGTTTTATTCCATAAAGTCTTTTTTTCTTAATTTACACTATTTTCTTGGACACTTATGCCTCTATATTTAATTTTGATACCCTTATAAATATTTTTTGAACGGTTAAGAATTTTATGATGTGAACATTCATATTTTAAAATTCACATTGGTAGGAATGTAAAATTGGCCCGTGGGCGGCCCGAAACCCGCCCGCTAGTTGGGGCGGGCCTGGCCCGTTGACAATGTGAACATTCACATTGACATGTTAACATTCACATTAATAGGAGTGTAAAATTGGCCCGCGTCTCGTGGTGGCGCGAAACCCGCCCACGGCCCATGGGCGGTCAGGGGCGGGCCCAGTCCGGCTTGTTGACAATGTGAATATTCACATTGATATGTTAACATTCACATTGATAAGAGTATAAAATTGGTCCACGGCCTGGGGCGGGCCCGGCCCCGCCCGTTAACAATGTGAATATTCACATTGACATATTAACATTCACATTGATAGGAGTGTAAAATTAGCCCGCCTTGTGGTACCGAAACCCGCGGCGGGTGGCGGCTTTAAGCAGGCATTAACAATGTGAATATTCACATTGACATGTTAACATTCACATTGATAAGAGTATAAAATTGGCCAGCGACCCAGGCAAGCCCAACCCGACCCGTTGACAATGTGAATATTCACATTGATATGTTAACATTCACATTGATAAGAGTGTAAAATTGATCTGCAGCCCGTGGGTGGCCCGAAGCCCGACCACAGCCCGAGGCGGGCTTGGCCGGACCCGTGACAATGTGAATATTCACATTGACATGTTAACATTAACATTGATAGGAGTGTAAAATTTGTCCGCTACCCGAAGTTTGCCCGCGGCCTAGGGTAGGCCCAGCCCAGTCCATTGACAATGTGAATATTCACATTGATATGTTAAAATGCACATTGATAGGAATGTAGAATTTGTCCGCGGCCCGTGGGCTGCCTGAAGCTCGCCTACGGCCCGGGGCAGGCTCGTTTGGGTCCGGGTCCGAGCATGTCCGAGACCCTAGGTTATGGCCTAGGTCATCACTTTGAAGCCCGGCCCGGCCCGGCCCATCACCACGCTTAAGGCCCATTCAAGGCTCGATCCGAGGCCCAGTCCACCCGAGGCGCAATGTATTTTTTTGTGGAAAATAATAAAATTTTGGTAGAAAAAATTAAAAAGAATTAAAAAAAAAAGGTCAGGCCCGCCCAAGCTCGGCCTAAGCTCGAGGCTAGGCCTAGGCCCACCGGCCCGGCCCGACCCGAGGCTCGATCCATCGGCCCGTCCAAAGCCCGAATACCTTTGTACCAGGGCTAGGGCCTGGGCCTAATTTTTTGGCCCGTGGGTCGGCCCGACCCAGCCCGGGAAAGGCTCGTTTGGGCCCAGGCTTGAGCCTAATCTAAGACCCTATGCTAGGGCCTGGGCCATCACTTTGAAGCTCGGCCCGACCCATCGGCCCGGTTAAGGCTCATTCAAGGCTCGGTCTGAGGCCCGGCCCACGCGAGGCCTAGTGTCTTTTTTTGTGAAAAATAATAAAATTTTGGTAGAAAAAATTAAAAAGAATTACAAAAAAATGGCCAGGCCCGCCTCGGGCAGTCCATGGACCGTGGGTAGGTTTCGGGTAGTCACGAGGCACGGGCTAATTTTATGTGAATGTTAGCATGTCAATGTGAATATTCACATTGTCAACGGGCTGGGCCGAGCCCGCCCTAGGCTGCTGGCCAATTTTATACTCTTATCAATGTGAATGTTAATATGTCAATGTGAATATTCACATTGTCAACAGGCCGGGCCGGGCTCGCCCCGGGCCGCCCACGGGCCGTGGGCGAGTTTCGGGCAGCCAAAAGGCGCAAGCTAATTTTACACTCCTATCAGTGTGAATGTTAACATGTCGATGTGAATATTCACATTGTCAACGGGCCGGGCCGGGCCCACCCGGGGCTACGAGCCGGCTTTTGGCCGCCCATGGGCCGTGGGTCAATTTTATACTCTTATCAATATGAATATTAACATGTCAATATGAATATTCACATTGTCAACGCACCGGACCGGGCCCGCCCCGGCCCACCCATGGGCCGATGGAGGGTTTCACGCCGCCACGAGACGCGGGCCAATTTTACACTCATATTAATGTGAATGTTAACATGTCAATGTGAATATTCACATTGTCATCGATCAAATTTTTCCGGGCACCCACGAGGATCGACATGGGCCGGAGCCCTACACATTGACGATATGAACATTCACATTGACGGTATGAACATTCACATTATGGGTATTTTGGTAATTATGTCACCCATAGGACTTATTGAAACATAAGAAAATAATGTGAACTAAATGGAACATAAGTAGATAAAAAGGGTATTTTGGTTTTCTTATCTCAAATAGGACTTAATTGAATTAGGGATGGCAATTTGAAACCGGCCCGACGGGGATCCCCGATCCCGACCCCGATTTAAGCGGGTTTTCCCCGAAAAATACTCCCGCGGGGACGGGGATGGTATTTAAAATTCAATCCGAGATTCGGGACGGATAAGTTTTCCTTCCCACCCGCCCTACCAACTTTCCCGAAATTTCCCCGTATGTGTATATTATATTATTATATATGTTTTAAGTTCTTGTCATTAGGTTATATAATAATATATTATATTTATAATATCATATATATGCTCTGCTGCTCTCTCACTCACGTGATTCACTTCACTTTTTGAGTTTCAACCTCAGCCCCCCTCTCTCTCTCTCTCTCTCTCTCTCTCTATCTCTCTCTCAAACCTTCCCCTCACTCCTCCGATGTCCATCCCTCCCATCTCCCTCCCTCCGATCTCCTCCATCACTCCCTCACGCCGATCTCCCTCTCTCCCTCCGTCCGATCTCCCTCCTTCCGACCTCTCTCCCTCCCTCCGATCTGCCTCACGCCGATCTCTGTGCCTCCCTCCGATCGCCGTCGTCCTCCATTCTGTTGTTAAAGTCGGGTTTCCCCGACCCAGATCTGATGAAGATGAAGTTGAAGTTGAAGAAAATCATGTGTTAGAGTATTTATTTTTTATTTTTATGGACTGATTTTTATTTTTTATTTTTATGGATTGATTGATAATGTTGATAATGTTGTTGTTGTTGACTGATTTTTATTTTTTATTTTTATTTTTCGCCGATCTCTCACAGATCTGTTGATAATGTTGTTGTTGATGAGTGTGTGAATATATGGACTGATTACATGGACTATTTTGAAGGACTGATTTTTATTTTTTATTTTTATGGACTGATTTCACAGCTCAGATCTGTATGGACTGATTTTTTTTTAAATTTTAGTCGGGGAATTATCGGGGTCGGGGAAACCCGATCCCCGTTGGGGACGGGGACGGGGGTGGTGATAGGCTCCCCGTCGGGGATCGGGGCCGGGGACGGAGAATTTTCAACCATCGGGGATCGGGGACGGGGAGGGTGATCCCCGGCCCCGCCCCGCCCCGTTGCCATTCCTAAATTGAATAGTCAAAAAAAATATGAGTTGGATAGAATAAAACTCTTAAAAAATGAATTTATCAAAAAAGCTCCCATATATATATATATATATCAAAAAAAGAAACTTTTTTTGATGAATAAACCTTACAAGAAAGGAAATAAAACGTCAACAAAGGAAAGGAGAGGAAAGTGCAAAGGCCATCATTGTGAAACTAAATGATCTCAACTGGATTGATACCAAGAAACTCACACAATCATCTGACAGCACCAAACTAGCAATTAGTGAGAAACCAACGACGAAAAATAGAAAAAGAAGAAGAGAAAGCCAGAGAGGAAATCAAATACAAAGCCTAACATGCCTCAGGTTGACGACAATGTCAGAAACAGAATTGGAGACGTTAGAGAGATTAGATAATTTATAAGCAGAATTGGAACACTTCTCCCTCATCTTTAAGATATTTACCTTTTTAAACCTTATTTAGGCAATTTCTTCCAGATAAATTGTTTATAAGTAGAAACAATAGCAAACCATCCACATATAATCTCAAAGTTAAAAATAAAAATAAAAAAGTCATAAGCAACTCATTTAACCAACAAAAACAGGAGGATAGAAAGAAAGCAGTAAAGATGTTAATGCGTTTTTAGTTTTCACCTTTTGTAGCTAGCTAGAACAAACATGTGGTAGGTAATACATGAAGACTTACTCTTGATAAGAACTAAGAAGTGTTAATCTGCTCTTGTGAATCATCTTTTACAGCCAAAACTTTTTCCATCCATTACTTATGTTTCCCACTAGAACATTTCATACAAAAAGGTTCCTAGGGCACTGTGGCCTCCACTTTATTTGAAAGGAGAAAAAAATATTAAAAGAAAGAACTAAAAAAAGTTTAATTTTATCATCTTCCTTGCAATCTCTTTTTGATTGCAATCTCTTTTTGAATTAGATGACAGAATCACTATTTTGTAGTGAATTATGGGGACCCAAATGGCCCGTAAACCAAACCTCATAGGTTTTAACATGATATGGTTGCCAACAAAAAGAAAATGGAAAAGAAGAGGCCACTAAGTGGTAACTTTATTAGGTCAAAGATAAAGTTACTAAGAGTGGAGTAAACAGTGATTCACTAATTAATCTCAAAGAAAACTTGACTTTTTTTTTTTTTTTTTTTTTTTTTTTTTACATTGAACTCTAGCCATAAAGAAAAAAACCAAGTGGAAAAGTTGATTAACTTGGTTTTTGTAATGTACTTGGTGGCGAATAAAAAGTTTCCAACAATTTTGGTCAGCCATGGAAGGCTGCAGGTTTGATTAAATCACAAAGGAAAAAACTATGTGCCTTGAAAAAATATTTCAAAAATAAAGAATATACTCTAAATTCAAAATTTTAACATGGTGTAGGCCAGATATAGAATAAAATTAGTCCATAAATTTTATTTCAATATAACTTCAGGTCATGTTTGATTCACAAGATTAATAGTGAAGTATTAATAATTCTATTAAATTAGTGTGGTATTCACTATCCAATTGGATTAATATCCATTGGATTAATAATTTCACCCCTACCCCATTACTAATAATCCTACAAATTTATTGGATTAATTATCTATTGGATTAATAATCCCAAACCAAAATGTTAAAACAAACATAGGATAATTGGACTCACGAATTAATAATCTCAATCCCATACTCTAATCCACCAAATCAAACATGCCCTTAATTTTACTGAGTATGTTGTATTGATCACTTGTTTATTAGCCTACAAACCCATTAGGTCCTATAATTAACAAACTCACTTCAAGTTAATTATCAATTACATGCATATTTTGACCCCCCAAAAAGAAAAATTTACATGCATATAAAGCAAAAATTGATCTCTTCGTAGCACAACATCAAAGAGTATTAGAGATCAAATTTTTTTGTCCTCAAAAATGAAATTTTGTTACAAAAAAATAAAATAAAATATTAGGGGACCAATTCCAGTCGCCACTAAAAAGCCATCCCAAAAATTTTAAAAAATAACTTTTAGCGACAAATTTTTTGAAAATGTTACTAATAAATGTATTTTTAGGAATGAAAGAATTTGTTGCCAAGAATATTTATTTTTTGAGACAATTTAATTCTGAGAAGAAAAAGATATTTCTATTTTATTTCCCCAATTAAATCACATAGACACTGTACAAGATATTATATAGAAGAAATATCTAACTAACCCATAACCATCTAACTAACTCAGTAACTATCTAACTAACTCAGTAACTAACTCAGAAACAAAATTCTAACTGTCTAACAAATATTACAACTGTTACAGATATGTATCTGAAAGACACAAATGCTGACTTCTGCTTAAGATGAGACTACAGCTTTGGCTCTACCTTTAGCTGGGCTTTCTGCAACTGGGTTTGGCTCTGCATACTGCACCTGGGTTTGGTTCTGCATAATGCAACTTGGTTTTGACTCTGCTTCTAGTTGTGATTGCTGGATATGTATTTTAGCACTCCCTTGCAAGCTGATGGGGCATGGCTGCACAAGAAGCTTGTCTTTCAAATAAAGAAACCGAGAGGTAGAAAGAGGTTTGGTGAAGATGTCAGCCACCTGATCTGTGGTAGGAATATATTTCAAAGCAATCAATTTGGCAACAACTTTATCCCGAATAAAATGACAGTCAATTTCTATATGTTTCGAGCGAGAATGGAACACTAGATTAGAAGCCAATGCCATTGCAGAAATGTTGTCGCACCAGAGCTCAGGAATAGAAGGTGAGATAATATGCATATCTTTCAGCAACTGTTGCAGCCATGTTAATTCAACAGTGGCATTAGCTAATGCTTGGTGCTCAGCCTCAGTAGATGACCTAGAAACAATGGGCTGTTTCTTAGCACTCCAAGAAATCAGATTAGAACCTAGATAGACACAGTAACCTGAAGTGGACTTACGATCAACAGTGTCTCCAGCCCAGTTTGAATCAGAAAAAGTTTGAAGAGTTAAGGGTCCAGAAGTAAAGTGTAGACCATGATGAAGAGTACCCTTCACATATCTCAACAAGCGTTTGACAGCTTGAAAATCAGCATTTGTGGGGAGATGCATATGCTGACATGCTTGATTAACAGCTAAGGCTAAATCGAATGCAGTTATAGTGAGGTCTTCAGAGACCACCAACAATACTCCTATACAGAGAAGGATTAGAAAATGGAAGCTCGTCTGAAGAAAGAGAAGAAAGAGAATAAAAAGTCTTGACAACCAAAGGAGTGGAGCAAGGTTTACAATCAGTTAAACCAGCTTTGTGAAGCAGCTCAGTAGCATACTTAGTTTGAGATAAGAAGTAACCATGAGATAAGGCTTGAACGGAGATACCCAAGAAGTAGGACACAGTTCCCAATTCCTTCATGGAGAACACATTATGCATATGCTGAATAAACTGTTAAAGAAGAGCATGATCACTACCAGTGACCAAAATGTCATCAGCATAGACAACAAGAATAAGAAGACTAGTGGAAGTGTGGTGAACAAAAAGAGAGGAATCTGAATGACTGTTAGCAAAGCCTTGAGAAAGGAGGAATTTCGAGAAAGTAGAATACCAAGCTCGAAGAGCTTGTTTAAGGCCATACAAGGCTTTCTTAAGCTTGCACACTTGATTAGAAGACTGGATAAAACCTGGAGGTTGTAACATATACACTTCCTCATCTAAGGTGCCATGAAGAAAGGCATTAGATATGTCTAATTGATGAATAGGCCAATTAAAATAAAGAGCCAGGCAAAGAAAAATACGAATTGTAGGCTGCTTTGCCACAGGGCTAAAGGCTTCATGGAAATCAATACCTTCTTGCTGTAGATATCCCTTTGCCACCAATCTAGCTTTATATCTTGCCACAGAACCATCAGAATTTCGTTTGATCCTATACACCCATTTACAACCAATTGCTATTTTATGAGGAGGAAGAGACACAAGATCCCAAGTGCCTTGTTGCTGTAAAGCTTGAAATTCTTCCTGCATAGCAGTAAGCCACACAGGAGAAGCCAAGGCAGCTGAAACAGTAGGAGGTTCAGTTTGAAGATAAGAAGAGGATATAGCTGTAAGACACAAAAGAGGTTTTGTTTTGGAGCGAGTGAGCATGGGATGAACATTAGAGGAAGACAAGGGAGGAACCAGAGTAGAAGGCAGAACAGAAGGTGGAGGAAGATCAATGGAAATAGAATCAATAGGAATAGCATGAGAAGGAGGAGAAAAATTTAGAGGAGATGATGAAGTTGGAGAACTAGAACAAGAAGAAGAAGATGGAGATGAAGAAGAAACAGTGAGAATCTCAGAAGTAAGAGAAGAAGGCCAGAAGAAATTATGAATTTGAGGTAAAGAGATAGGAGAAGAGGAAGAAGAAAGAGTAGTAGAAGCAAAAGGAAAACAGGATTCATTGAAGATGACATGCCTAGAAACAAACAACTTGCTACTAACAGGATCTAAACACCTATAGCCTTTGACAGTAGGATGATAACCTAAAAAGACACAAGATAAGGACTTAGGTTGGAGCTTGTGAGTGGTATAAGGTTTTATCCAAGGAAAACATTGGCAACCAAAGACCTTAAAGAAAGAAAAATCTGGAAGTGTGTTAAACAAAATCTGAAATGGAGATTGATTAGAAAGAATAGAACTAAGCATTCTATTAATGAGGAAAACTGCTGTAGCAACAGTATCAAACCAATATTTCAAAGGTAGAGAAGATTGATGAAGCAGAGTGATAGCAGTTTCAGTGATATGGCGATGCTTCCTCTCAGCAACACCATTTTGTGCTTGTGTATAAGGACAACTGGTTTGATGAATAATACCATGAGAAGAGAAAAGAGAAGTAACCTTTTTGTTTACAAATTCAGTTCCTCCATCAGTTCTTAAAATTTTAAGAGAAGTATAAAATTGATTTTCAGCATAGGCTTTAAACTCAAGCAATTTTTCATGGACTTCACTTTTGAAATGTAAGGGATAGATCCAAGTGAATCTACTGCAATCATCAACAAACAAAACATAAAATCGAAAAGGAACACTATCAACAGTAAAAGGCCCCCATACATCAACATGTACAAGAGAAAAAGGACTATCACTAGAAGAACAAGACAATTTGAAAGGAAGTCTATGACTTTTAGACACATAACAGTCAGTGCTTGGAAACAGAAGGATGACCCAATCTTTGATGCCACAACAAATCAGAGATTGGAGAGACTGAACCAGTGGATGACTGAAAAACCTGTGGTTGCTAGGAACAGATAGAAGGGGCTGGAGACAATTGATAAAGGCAATTGATGTTTGATCCTTTATGTAGAATCTGTTTGGTGTGTTTGTTCTGAATGACAAAAGAATCAGAATCAAAAATAACAAGACAGTTATGATCCTTGGTTAATTGATGAACAGATAAGAGATTAGATGATATATAAGGAACATGTAAAAGATTAGACAGATAAAAAGAAAATTGAGGTGTTGGAAGAATACCACTTCCAACATGGTGAATAGGAAAAACTGAGCCATTGCCTACTGTAACCTGATCTGAACCTTGATAGGCTTGATACTGCTGAAAATTGGTCAAATCATGTGTAAGATGAGTTGTTGCTCCTGAATCAATGTACCAAGGAGGGATAGGAAAATCTGAAGAGGAAGAAGCTACAGCAGCAGCATAGGCCTTGGGAGGAGCAGTTGCTGAAGGTTGAAAATGAAGATCAAGTCGATACCAACAGTCTAATGCAAGATGACCTGATTTGCCACAAGTCTGACAGATAGAGGAAGTAGAACCAGAGTAAGCTGATGATCTTGACCGATTATTAGAAAATCGATTATGTGATATATTGCCTCGAAAATATCTACCACTTCTACCTCCTCTATACTGAGATCTACCACTGAAAGGAGAACGATGATAGGCTCCAAGAATAGAGTGTTATGCTTCAAAACCAGAACCAGAAGCAGAACTAGAATCAAAACTAAAACTAGAAGTGGAACCTTTGGGTGCTGAATAAGCAACATGCAGATCAGATTTGGAAGAATGCTTGATCTTGCTCTCAATGTGAATTTCTTTTGAGCCAAGTAGGGAACACAACTCTTCCATAGATACAGCACTAGATCTAGTACGAATTGAAGTTTTGAATGCATCATATTCGTCTGGTAGGCCATTTAAGGTAAGAAGAATAAGGTCTTCATCTTCAACCTTTGCACTAGACAGAGCTAACTGATCTGAAACTGCTTTGATGTGTGACAGATAGCAGTCAATTGAGGAAGATTGCTTTCGAATAGTATGAAGCTTGTTCTTCAATTGATAAATATGAGATCGAAAGACAACAGTAAATTTCTTCTCTAGGGTTTGCCAAACTTATGAACTACTGTGGAGATGAAGAATAGAGGAATATACAGATGAAGACAGTGTTGCAGTTAAACACGTGAGCAGATTTGCATCGATTGCTTCCCATTGAAGATATGCAGGATTGGAAACAGATTTTCCAGATGCATCAGTAATTTCAGATGGAGGACAAGGGATTGCACCTGTCACATATCCAAGAAAACCTGTGGCTCGAAGAATATTGTGGAGTTGATTTCTCCAAATCAAAAAATTTGTGGAATCAAGTTTAACAGTAATGAGAGAACCAAAATTGGACAGAAGAGACTGAAGACTTGAAGGTAAAGAAACAGGATCTGCGATGAATGACTTTGGAAGAATGCTCGGAAGAGCTTAGGGTAGCTCTGATACCATGAAAAGAAAAAGATATTTCTATTTTATTTCCCCAATTAAATCACAGACACTGTACAAGATATTATATAGAAGAAATATCTAACTAACGCATAACCATCTAACTAACTCAGTAACTATCTAACTAACTCAGTAACTAACTCAGAAATAAAATTCTAACTGTCTAACAAATATTACAACTGTTACAGATATGTTCTGAAAGACACAAATGCTGACTTCTGCTTAAGATGAGACTACAGCTTTGGCTCTGCCTCTAGCTGGGCTTTCTGCAACTGGGTTTGGCTCTGCATACTGCACCTGGGTTTGGTTCTGCATAATGCAACTTGGTTTTGACTCTGCTTCTAGTTGTGATTGCTGGATATGTATTTTAGCAAATTCATCACTGAATGTTCAATTTCGCCACTAAAAATATAAAACGACACTTTTAGTAACAAAAATATTTCATTTCTAAAAAGTAATCAGTGTGTTTGGTTTCAGCTTTTTGAATTTAGTTTTTTGAAAAATGAATTTTTTTTTTTCGTGTTTTTTTTTGTTTTTAGTGAATATTTTTTAAATTTTAAGTAATTTTTTTTTTATTTTTTTAGATATACTTTACTTAGATGTATCTAAATAGTAAAATATTTGTTAAAAATATTTAAAAAAATTAATAAATATACAAAAATACGAAAATGTACTAAACTTTCGTATTTTTTTTTGTTTGTATTTTTTGGTATTTATTGTATTTTTTAAAGATTTTGTTTCACAAATATTATACTTTTAAAGTGTGTTTATGTTAGATGTGCCTAAAAATTAAAAAAAAAATTGCTTAAAATATTAAAAAATTCATTGAAAATATTAAAATATGAAAAATAAAAAAGTAGAATTTTTTGAAAACTGGAACCAATTTTATCCCTAAATTTCATTTCTAAAACAGTATGATGTGTATGCATGAAGTTTTCTTTTCTTTTTGATTAAAAAAATAATAATAAAATTGATCTATAAGGTAGTCCATGTAATTTATTATCATCTAAATTTTTTGGCTTAAGGGAGAGGACCAAAGAAAATTACAGTTACTTTATTGATGAGAATATAAATAATAAAGTTATTCATCTATCTAACAACTTAAAATTTTATATGAATTGGTATTCAATAATTCAACACTTACAACACACACTTCACATGTGGTACATTCTATTCTACGGTTAGATAACTATATAAGTTTGAATAAATAAATAAATAAAGATAACTATATGAGTTTAAGAAGGTCCTCTGAAATGGCCTTCCCAGTTCTAGCTAATCTGAATTGAGTGTCCTTTGAACACTAAACAAATCAAATGTTGCAGTTTTTTTTTGATCGGCAAAGAAAAATTTCATTAAACAGCATGAAATTAAAAGTACAGGAAGATGAGATGCATCGAGAGAGATTCAGTGGTATAAAAATACCCCTACTACTGCTACTCGCATCCATACAACCAACCCCTAAGCCTCTCGATTTTTTTAAAATATAGAGTTAAGAAGAACTTAACTAGAAAATTAAAAAACATGAATCCCCACGTAAAAACCCACAACAACACCCAAAAACAAACTAAAGAAACAAAACAGGACCCACAACACAGCTGCTAAAAAAAAAAAAAAAAACTAGAAAACAAAAACTAAACTAAAACACCAAAGCAGCCCGAACCCCTCCAACGAACGTCCAATCAACGCCCCACGTCCAATCTGCCAAGACCCACGTCTCAGACCCACGCCTCTGCAACATCAGCTGTACAACTCCCCACGTCTCAGCTGCTACAACACCCCACGCCTCACAACTCCCAATGCCCACTCCGGCCGAGAAAACACCAGCGCCACCACCGGGAAGAAAACTTCAACTCCATTGCTGCATCAACTCCGCACCCGCAAGAAAACCTCAACTCCCCATGCCTCTGCTACACCAACTCCACTGCTGCATCAGGACTTCACACCCAAACCCTCTGCTGAACTCCCCAAGCCCACACCATGGTGCTGCTACTCCTCTCCCTGTAACAAATCCTAGCGGCTGAGGTTAACAAAACCCCACGCCTCCCTCTCCCAACGCCCAAAACCTTCTGCTACACCTCCTCCGCTACAACAAGACTACATCTAACTCACACCCAAAACCCTCTGCGACACACCAAAACCAACAGGTCTTCCATCTTCACCCCTCAAAGTCTCACTCGAGGAGGAGCGCTCGAGTGACAACCGGACAGCACTGAATCGCCTATGATCCCCTTGTAACCGCCCAAAAAATGCACCCCTCAAACTCCTGTTCGCCAAAGAGTGCACGAGTGAAAACCAGAACGCCCCTGCTGAAACACTTCTTTCGGCAAGGTGGAAACACACGAGTGCAAACTGAAGACAAAACCAAACACTCACCCACAGCACCGAGACACACCTAGGTGGGTATAAATGAGGGACTCAAGTTTATTGAAAAGAAAACTAACAAGACAAAGAAAAGAACGAGCTAGGCCAGCCGACCGCCATAGCCAAGGCGGCGACCAGCCGGCCCAAAAAGAGGCCGGAGAAGGAGGTTTTTAGAGAAGGAGAAGAGAGGTTTTTAGAGAGAGAAGAATTTTTGGCTAGAACCTATCGAATCAAACATAAATGTTGCAGTTTTGACTGTTAATAAGTTTTAACCTGGAGGATTTGAAGTCCAACGATTACATTTTTTTTTTTTTTTTTTGATCGGCCAAAAAAAATATTTATTGATGAATAAACATACACGGTATGATAAAATACATCAATAAAGAGGAGCTTGGAGCTAACAGAAAGCTCTAAGCGCCAATTGGTAAGGAACCAATAGAAAAGAGAGCAAAAAACACAAAAAAATACAGCCACAACAACAGGCAGAGGCAACTCCAACAGCAAACAGATGCTGCCACACGTTGACATTCATTCCATTCAGCCAGCAAACTAGCCTACCGGCATACAGAGCAGCAACCAGAGCATAATAAGTCCAACGATTACATTAATCATCATTGTTGCAATCAATAATTGTGGTCCTAACATTGTCCTTGTCATCATCTTCCTTTTAATTAGCATCAATTAACCAATCTTCATGTGCATAATCATCATCTTGTGGAGCAAAAATGAGAGTGATACTATCTATATTTGTGGTGGATGGTATATGTGTTTGTTTTTATTGTTTAGGTGTTAAAACCCTAGTTTCCTGTGACTATGCCAAAATATTGTAGCCATGTAGTTGTGTTTTTGGGCAACACCCGCTTCAGTTGTGGCTTTGTTTCATTAGTAGATGGGTTTTAAACGCAAAAAGATTATTATGGCGGGATCTGAATTGGACAATACCTACTTCAATTGTGGCTTTGTTATACTAGTGGATGGATTTTAAATGCAAAAAGATTATTATGAATCTCTGGAATTTAGTATCATTGGCTATGCTCTGGTCTATTTAGAAAATCAAGAATGACTGCATCTTCAACGGATGTCAACTTAATCTCAAGGAATTGAGGCCTAGTTTGGCATGTCCAAAAAAAGATAAAAAGTTAAAAAGTTATTCAAAAATTTAAAAAGTTATCACTATTCATTAAAAAGAAAAATATTAAAAAATTAATTTTACATACAAAATTACAAGACAAATGTGACCGGTTCAGATCTGGGGCTGCCTTTTTTTAAAAAAAATTGCACAGTTGGGGTGCAATTTTAACACATTACTGTTCGGCCCGTTGGGGCCCATCACGGGTCCCGTTTTGATAATCTGAACCGTTCAATGTGTAGAACTCGTCGAGTACTATATATTTGTAATAAATCAAATTGATCGGATATCGCTAACTACATGATCAAATCAGTTTTGTATAAAAAAAGGATGGTGTTGTAGTTAACGGTTGAAAAAAACTAATCTGATTAGATAGCTATCGATATCCGATCAACGTAATTTTTTACAGATATATAGTACTCGACGAGTTATACACATTGAACAATTCAGATTATCAAAATGGGACCTATGATGGCCCTCACGGGCCAAATAGCACCATCTAGTGCAATGTCCGAAAACTAGCCAATCATTTCTTATTATCAATTCATCTGCCCATATGGTACGGCTTTCCAACTCATTCTCCTAATCTTCTTCTACACACTAATTTATACAATTTTTTAATACACATTTTTTCATAAAAAGTCAAAAAGTTAACCCAAACAATAATATTTTTTTCCTCAACTTTTTAGTCCAAAAAGTCAAAAGGTGCATTTATTTAGGACACCCCAAACAACCCCACAGTATTACTGTCAAATAGAGAGTGGCTCTGTGGGCCAAATCCAACCTTCCAGGCCTCTCTTACTCAATGCATGATATTGTCTACAGCCCTAGTCATATCTTGTTTTGCTGTTAAGTGCATTGCCTCTGTATCTGTGTTCTGCTTTGGTGTATTTGTGTTCTGTTTTGCTCTGCTATTCAATGTGTTATGCTATTACCTTGCTGACTCTATATCTATGCTACTCTGGTATATCTATGCTACTCTGGTGTATCTGTGCCGCTAGCCCTGCTGTCTTGCTAGCTCTGCTCTACTGTATCTGTGCTGTTGTTTAGCTATTTTTGTCGTAGTGTATTTGTGTATTTGTTGGTCCCTTACCAATAGATTCTTGGTTTGGTGCTAGGGATTGGGTTGTTTCACTATGATGGCCCCTGCATCATTCCCCTCCCTCCCCTCCCCTCTCCTTTATTGTTGTTTTTCTTCCTTTCTTGGAAGGTCTCATCAGTAAAGTTTTTTGGTTGAGGCATTACATCCATTGTTTCATTTTTTTGAAATTAAGACAACTAAATCTTATGTTGAAATTAAGTGCATTACATCTTATGTAGTCGTCTTTTTTTCTTTTTCTTTTTTTTTGGTGGCAAATTTCACCAATAGTTTCTTTATTTACATCTTATGTTAATTTAGTCTATGTAATTTTAATTTCATCAATTTTACTTTTTATATTGTGTTAATTTAACCTATCAAAAAAATATTTTATTAGTTTAGTCCAGTTGAGAACGCGGTATATACTGCATAAAAAAAATTTAGTTCCATAGTCATGTAACTTTCTCATTTTATAGTGTTTGAGTATATTTTTTAAAATAGACTTATCCATATTTTTAGGCAAATGTCATAAAAAAAAAAAATGTTATAATTATCAAATCGACCTAAAATTTTTTTAATGAATAACACACATGGAGGGCCTTATAATAAATGGTTCATATAATTCAAAATGGGACCATGGTGGCCTCATGGCCCCCTCAAGTTTTCTTGAGAGAAGCTTAATCCAAAATAATGTGATAAAATTATGTAACTATGATTATTACATCAATTCAATTTCTTTTCAATGATTTACACATAGAATTCTACAAAATGAATAAATCATATCATCAAAATAAAATCCATAGTAAATCCACAAGTCCTAATTGCACCCCTCCAATTCACAAGTAGAGTAGAGAGAACATATCTTCTTTTATTGTTTGTTAATTTCTTGAGTAAGCTAACTAGCCAATCTTCTCTTGTTTTCAGCTGGATTGGGAATTTAAACTCATTTTTCTTTGTTCTATAAATAAATAAATAAATAATTTGTTTTTGGTACATAAGATATTGAGGAACATATGGCAGACATGAATCAAAACAAGACTACTTTTTGCAATTTATTCATAGAATATAAGTAATAACGAGGGGAATGTAAAAGCCTTAGCTACATAGAAAAGAACAAAATAAACCCTAATTGCTATCAAAACTTGAAGGAAGTTTTTATTCTAATTTATTTGTCATAATGTATGGGTTGCCTAGTCCTTATTCCCTATGCGATTCAAATTTCAATCATAGTCATGCTGAAATCAATTATAACTTTTTTTAAAAAGAATAATATTTGAAATCCAATTTGAGAAAAGAGATTTACATTATGTCTTCCACTAATCCAAAAAATGCTTTCTTGAGTTACCAAGAAAAAATTTAAAAACCAAATAATAAGTGTGTCATACACTGAATATAATGAAAATTATAGGGACAAATAAGCTTTGAAACTGAAATAAAATTAATATTTGCCCCCTCCCCCGTTCTCTCTCTCTCTCCCCAACCATTCCATTTGTGCCCTACTCTCTCTCTCTCTCTCTCTCTCTCTCTCTCTCTGTAGCAGGAGAAGATCAGGAAACTGTTTGGGGTTAGAAGTGAGAGATGAAAAGATAATAGTGTCATGATCATGGGGTTCCTGATAATTGTCTCCATGTGAAAGAAAGAAGCTAAAGAACAATGAACACCTCCGAGAATTTTAAGTACTAGAGAGAGAGAGAGAGAGAGAGATGCTTTAGATTTTTAGCCCTTGGTTCAACGCAAAAACACCCTGCAGTAATCATCATGTCCTCTAACCTCTATCTCTCATCATTAGTCCCTAACTTTCTTCATCACCACCACACCATCTTTTACCATCTACCCACCAAACCAACCAACTCAAAGATCAGACCAAGAAAGAAAAAAAGGAAAAAGGAGAGAGAGAGAAAGTTTTTGAATGAAGATGAATTCACTCAAGAAGAAGAAGAAACCCTACTTTTTATCATCTCCAATCTATTTTGAATGAAGGGTCACTCTTTTACCCTTCAACCTTTCTTCTTCTTTGTCTTGGGGAATCGAAGCGTATCGGTCCGATTGTTTGCTAGATCAATCAAATCTACATAACTACATATATATATATATATATATAAGTTTGACTTTGAGAGCCTTTTATCTATATGGGCTTTTCTTTGTTTTTGCATCTAAAAACCAAAAGAGTTTCAGATAGTACTAGTTGGATTTTGAGTTTGGTGATTGAAGAAGCTGCCAATGATGAATGATACATACCTTGGCAAAGTGATTGGTGTTTTGTGTTTCGGAAGAGTATGATGATCTCTCTCTCTCTCTCTCTCTCTCTATGTTATTCTGAATATAATAACTGTGTTGTTTTTGTTTGTTGTGTGTTCCAAGACTGTATTGGTGTAAGTTTCTGAAAACATATCAAAGAGGTAGATATCTGAATTTCTATACATATGTATGACAATAAATTGTTCTTGAGGTTGAGCGGTTGAAATTGTGGAATATTTCTATTTGGATGTTAATAGATCTGGATTTAGTTGGGATATTCCTCTCGAGCTCCGATGCAGTTTTGCCAGACCTCTTATTATGTTTCCCTTCTGTCTATTAATATATTCTTCTTTGTTGCTAAAATTAAAAAAAAAATTTACTAGAACCCAGATCCATCATATATTTTTGGATTTTGACATCATTGATCTCTTTTATTGATTCCTTGTTGCAACTAAATTGAAAATCAAAAACAAAGATCTACAATCTCTCTCTCTCTCTCTCTCTCTCCATTGGTGATCTCTAATTGCATAGAAGATGATTCTCTTTAATTTCTTCCATTGGTGATCTGTCAGTTAGGTGTTGCTCTTGCTTTATTTTGTGTTGTTGGTTTCTCACCAACTTGGAGGTTGGAGCTTTTTCTAACTCCAAGTTCCTCTTTATTGATATTTTGCCTATTATATGTAATTTATATGTGGTTCATTAATAAAGATTTTTTTTTGCTGATCAGAAAAAATAAATAAATATAATCATCAACATAATAATGATACTAGTAATTGTTACTATTATTGTCAATAATTATTAATTTTAATTAGATAGCCTTTTCTAGTGTTTGATACAACTCTAGTTGATAGCCGGGTTTTAATTCACCTAGTTGATACTAGATAGTAGGATTTTAAATATTGGTAGTATTAGAATGTCATGAACATTAATTCACCTAGTTTATAAGAGGGTTTTAACTATTGGTCGCATCAAATTTTGAATTTTCATACATAGCTTCTTTTTTGCCTTTTATTTTTTCTTTTTTGTGATCGGCACATATAGCTTATTAGCTTCAAAATTATGCTGATACACAATTTCATTTCATATATAGAATAAAAATATTAGCTATTTTTGTGTTTCTAGCTGCAAGTAACTGTAATTCACTTGTTGCCCATCATAAACATTCAAGCAATCATATATTTCTGGCTTTGCTGCCGATTAAGATTGCATTTGATGCTGTAGTGTAAACAAACATCCATGTAGTTGCGTATACTGTATGATGATATCCTATTTGATCAATTTTAGTCCTGGTTTTGGGTTTTAATTCACTATGGTTCTTTCAGGATAATTATTCAATAGTTTTGGAGTATCATTTGATATTATTTAGGTAATACTCCAAATCATTCACGTAGTTTAAAATTTTGGTTGGAAGGCAAAGAATAACTTGGTGTGTATTGCGATTTCCATTTATCGAAAGTATCACATAAATAATGTCATATAATACTAAAAAAATACATAGTTGATGATATTTATAAAATAGATACCTCAAGCAATCATTTTGGTTTCACTAGAAGCCAGTTCAAGAAATCGCTATGTTGCTCTACTCTAATGAGTTGCTCAAAGTGATTTCACTATCTATACATTTTGTTTTGTAATGCTTTTAAATTACTTATTAATTAACAAAATCATTTTTAGTTATCATTCATATTTACAACACTTGCATTCTTCTTCCTAGTTTATGTCCTTGATTTGAATTAATTCTCAAACCATTTTTGAATGATTTGGGTATTTTTCTTTTTTCTTTTTTTCGTTCAAAATGTTTATAACTTGTCTTCATGGCTAAAAGTTGTGGTCTCTTCCCACAAAAGACGTAATATCCTGAATTTTTCGGCTTTCTTTTTCTTTTTGATCAACGAATTTTTTGGCTTTCTGTAAATTTCTATGATACATTAATCCTAATGGAGAATATTGAGAGCTAAGTACGTAGTAAGTTTTGAGTTCATTTTAGTTACCATACTTGTGAAAGATATTTGAATTGTAAGTTGAACCATTTGGTTGGGTTTAATTACATTATGCTAAAATTATAGAATATATATTTCATGTGGACCCACTTGGTTGAGGTGTTGGTTATCATTTGAGGTGGCAAACTGATAGGTTTGGACGTGTCAAAATGAATTATGTATTTAAAATAATTTAATCCAAACTTATGTATTTAATAAATAAATTTAAACAGATTGAATTGAATTGGATACAGATGGAACAAATAAATCTGACCAATCCGTTTACTTTTTTTCTTTTTTTTCCCCAATACATGCTGCGAATGGTAGTGGTGCTTGGTTCTTGCCAAAATAGTAAGTATTTGGTGGGGGGGGGGGGGAAACCTTTCTAGGCATTTTCTTCTATTTTCTGATTTTTCTGAGAAACAACAGAATATCAAGCAACAACATGTAATTTTATTATATTTTATAACCGGCTAAAAATTATAATATTATAGTTGTATCTCATCAAAAAAACAAAAAAAAAAAAAAAAAAAAAAAACAAATATAGAGTGAGAAAAACAAAAGTAAAGAGAACTAGATCGAAGTTGACTAACTAATCAAGGAAACTGCAAATTCTAATTCTGTCTCGGTATTGATCGATGAAAGAGATCTAATTTAGTGACTAGAATATAATACAGATATCGATCTCAAAACAAATAGGTAGGTACCACATGAACCAAAATTATGATGAATCAAACAAGTAAAAATGCCAAAAAACATGAAAAAGATGCAAGTAGAATTAACAGATTATGAGAAAATTAAGCTTGAGGATCAAAATTTAGAAAGACATTGTGTATGTATTTTAGAAATGTCAAAAAACTTGTCTCAACCCGTTTTTAATTGGAGCATTGCTAGAAACATAGAATTGGCATCATTGACAAACAAGACATAAAATGTGGATCCCACGTGTGGGTCCTACACAAGTAGATTCCATCATTTCTATCTTGTTTGTAATTAATTTTGTAAGTTGTTTGTGTGCATTTTTCTCTTTAAATTGTGGACAAATGAAGCCAACTCAAATACAACCCATTCTATATTTGGACCGGCTTAAATGGTTTTAGTTGGGCTTAACTTGGGGTTCAGGGCTTGCAAGCTTTGGTTATCATTCACTTGGTACATGGTTACTTTGCTTGTAGCTTGCTTGCTCTTTAAACAGAGTTTTACAGCAAAGAAATAAACAAACAAGAGGCTATATACTCTCATACATACACAGTTCCCACCATATCTGCTACAAGGAGGGGCCTAAATGCTTTGGGTGGGTCTTCCATTACAACTAAGGCCTCTTTAGGAAACAGACTTGTTAAAGTATTTTGGGTGGGTCTTCGATCTGTTCAGCGCCAATGTTTGCTAAAGCATCCGTGGGTCTGTTAGCCTCGCTGTAGACATGCTTGGGAACACAATTTGTCTTGCCAAGTAGAAACTTGGTATCTTCAATGAGTGCTTTGAATTTGAAAGAGCAAGTCTGTTGAACTTCATTTTGAATTAATTGCATTGCCTCATTGCAGTTCACTTCAATTTCCATGTACGTTCGGCTTTTCTCAAGAATGATAGTGAGGCCACGGTGGATAGGCCAAATCTCTGCCTCTATGCTTGTTGCTTCCTCAATCTTTCCTGAATAGCTTACTTGAAACTAGGATGTACGTTCGAACGGGGAAATGGACGCTCGAGTGTGAAAACATGGATCACAGTATTTGCAGACTCACCAAATTTCTAGAACTCAGCATTCTCCGCTCGAGTGGACAAGCAACAAGCAACCAAGTGAATACAAGTGAAAATAAAAGGATAAAAACCTAGCAATCCTTTCAGTTGTACTTGTATTCGCACTTTATTTTCATTGAGGCTATGAATTTTTAGATGCGAATCCAACCCGAATTGTGTCTTGCAGAGAAGTTTGTGATGTTAATACTTTCAAGATTGCTACTTCGTTGATTATGACGGGGATCGAGCTGCTCGGTCAGCTCGCGAGATCGAGGGGCAGCGCCCCCAAAGCAAAATGCAAAAGTGCATTCAAAGTTGCTTGTCTGCTCAAGCGGACATTCCCCCGCTCGAGCGGAGAATGCTGAGTTCCAGAAGTTTGGTGAGTCTGCAAATATACTATGATCCATGTTTTCACGCTCGAGCGTCCATTTCCCCGCTCGAGCGTACATTCTAGTTTTGAACACAACATATAGAGTCCCCGCTCGAGCGTACATTCTAGTTTTGAACACAACATATAAAGTCCTCACTCGAGCGTCAATTCTCACGCTTGAGCGGACCTCGCGATTTCAGATTCTATAAATTCGCATGTTGCTCCAAATCTAGGGTTACGTCTCCAGAACTTCTTTTTGGATATTAGGGTTTATATCTGGAGCTATTTTGCTAGTTTTCTTTGATATTTCATTGAGTATTCAACTCATGGTTTAACGATGATACATCAAATGATTGTTTGTTCATTCTATACAAAAGAGAGAGTTGTTCTTCGGTGGATTCTGAAGAATTCGAGCCTGAAGCTTTGATGGATTCCGGAGTGGCTCATCGTCAAGACAATTCCGAGGTAAAGACGGGGCTGGAAGAGGCACATAGGGGTTGGTTCAATTCGGGCGTAGATTCTCTAGGTAATTGAAAGTATACCTGTGTAATTCCTTTATATCTTTTTAGTGGATTATTTTGTGGCTGTTGCCCATGTTTTTATTTTTTTATTTTTTTTTTATCACAATTGGATGTGCTCCAATTGTGATTTTTCCACGTTAAAATCGTTGTATCGATTTGTCTTGATTGTTTGATTGGGATTGTTTTATTGCTTAAAATTGATACATAATCACAAATCAATATTTAGCGGATTTCTAGATTTTTTATATTTGTACACTTGTACCTATTATGATTTAGAAGAAGTTAGTGGTTAGTCTAGGGGTAATGACACGTGGTGCTCCATGTGCATTGTAATTGGTAAAGGGGGTGGTACTTACGATTTTGTGTTGAGTGATTGAAGAATAAGAAAAGGCATGGTAGTTTGTGATTAATTACGAACATAAGCATGTAGTGCCTCTGAACCAATCAATAATTTTTTTGATTTTAGATACGTGTCAGAATAGTAATGGCACCAAAATGTATTTTGGATCATTAGATATTTGTAGGAGTCTAAATTAATAATTTTTATAATTTGTTTTAATATTTTCATTTTCAATAATTCTTGTTATTTTCTTTGTTTGTCTTGTTAGTTAAATAAATAAAAATAAAATAAAATAAAAAATTTTAAAAAAAACTGCCTAATTGGGTTGTTTCCTTAAGTAAAGTTAGGTATGCTTTTCATTAGGATAAATTATATTTTGTCCGCTTTATGTTTGGTCACTTTTTTATTTTGACCCTTAATTTTTTTTTTCTTTCTATTTTGGCCCTTCATGTTTTAAGTTTTTCTCACTTTACTCCTAAATCTAATTTCTGGTAAAAATTAGACAGAAAATGACACATTGACAATCATGTGACATAAAAATATTTTACTATATATGACTCGTACACTTGACATAAACTTAAATTCTAATATAATAATATATTTTTTATGTTATGTGATAATTATTATGACATTTTCAGTCTAATTTTGAATAGAAGTTAGCTTTAGGAGTAAAAAAAAAATAATAAAAAAATAAAAAAAATAATAAAAAATGAAGAGCCAAAGTAAGAAAAAATAAACTTTAAGGACTAAAATGAAAAAGTGGCCAAACATAAAGGGAGTAAGTATAATTTTATAAATAAGGATTGTAAATCTTTGCGCTAGATAGTACAATTATATAAATAAGGATCGTAAATCTTTGGGCTAGATAGTTTTGATGGTTGATAGAAATTCAACTTTGGCTCCGGTTGTTTCGACGTAAAATATTTTATGTAAAAAAAATATTTTTTTTATAAATTAATTTTACACAAAAAAAAATGTTTTTGTTTTTATTTTTCAGCATTTGGTTGACACTTGAAACAAAAAAAATTATTGCCTAAAAGAGAAATTTGATTCAATAAAGTGTCATTTATGACTTTTTGATGAGCTAAAATACTTATTTGAAAATGCTAAATATATTAAAAAGGTAGTGAGTGAGACTAAAATATTTTTGAGAAAAACGTTTTACGTCAAAACAAGCGGATTATGTTCTTTTATTCTAATTTTTTGTATTCTTTGTGAATCAACATGTCTAGAAAATAATCTCTCTTTCAAATCAAAGAATTCTAAAATCGAACACATGACTGTATCTTTTTTGCTCAGCTCATTGTTTTCATGACTGTATCTTTTTTGTGCAAGTTTGGTTCTCGAGTCCTTTCAGGTCCATTTAAAGAATACCACTAGTGGGGGAGACTTTGGATGGGTTTTGGAGCTGAGCAACCACTTCGACTCTTCAAAGTTTGATCGATTCTTTGTGGTCTATTGGTCATTGTGGAATAACATAAATGTGGATATCTTCACTTAGAATGAGAAGTCTATATATACTAAAGGTGTCAAGCTTTGTGTGTTGCTACTTACAGGAATTTGTTAGTACTCAACATTGAATAAGGGTTTTATCAAAATTATTAATACTATCAAATGGCTTCCCTTCTCTAGGGACCTATTCAAAATCAATTTCAAAAAAGCTTTATTCAACATGCGGCATCATGAAGGTTAGAGTAGTTATTTTTAATAATCAGGGGTAAGGGATTGTTGCTATGTCTGAGAAAGTGGGGTTCGTGTGGACGTGGATAGTATGAAGGCCTTGGCAACTCTCAAAGTTATGATTTTTGTAGGGGAGCTAGGTCTTTGTGACATTCAATTGGAATAAGATTCCCTAGAAATTATTAAAGTCATGCAATCATATATATCTCTTCTTTTACATCAATTCTTGGCTTCGCTTAAATCATTTTGTAAAGTTGAGGTTATGGATGTTACTCGCAAAAGGAATGTGATTGCTTGCAACCTTACTCGCATGGCGATGGACTTGGAGACATTTGTGTGTTTGGATGGAAAAGGTTATTCCATCTTTGTCTTTTGTAGTATTGCTTAAGGTCCCTATTTTGTGTTCGCTTCCAGTTGAACAAAAAAATTATGTATATTGAAAGAGGGAATGAAAATAAATTAATATTAATGTATGAAAATTGTTTGAGGGCTTAAATACTTTGGCTCGAATGGGCCAAACACGTGGACTCACGCGTCTATCTCGCCTGAAGTCCTCATTTTTGTTATCATACCCGAACTCTCAAACTCTCTCTCTATTGCTTTGTTTGTCGTCGTTCTTCCGAATCATTCGAGTCTATCTCCTCCGAAACGACGTTGGAAAGAAGTTGTTCCGTCACCTCCTCTATCCTCCCAATCTCAGGTAAACTCTGTAAACTCAAAAAACTAGGGTTTGTTGATTGAGAGTTTTGTATTTTGCCCTATACTTGCAGCTTGTGAAGTAAGCTATTGTTCTATTTGTTGTTGTTGTTGTTGTGTTTTTTTTTTTTTTTTTTTTGATTTGAGATGCATTTGTGAGAGGAACAATGGATATGCCAAATTGCGTGACTTCATGTCTGTTAAAAAAAAAATCATTTGGTTGTTCTGGAATCAGACCCTCGATTAAACATCTTCCATTATATTGATGCATTCCAAGTGTTTGACGAAAGTCCCCAACTGATTTTGTTCATTACAGAAATTCCCTTCCTGTTTTGATGAAAGTCCCCAACAGATTTTGTTCCAATCATTCTATAAAAAAAAAATTTTTTTGTGGTTATTTTGTAGTGAGACTCTGTGTAAACCTCTTCCATTAGATTAAAACATGAAGGGAATTTCTGAATGTTTAACAAGAAAAAATCAATTTCTGAATGTGTAACAAGGAAAAATCAGGAAACATCTATTTTATTTGTGAATGCTTAACAAGGAAAATCAAGAAGCCATAATTATGTTTAGCATAGGTTTTATTTGTGAATGTTTAACAAGGAAAAATCAAGAAGCAACTGATTCGGCATCTATTTTATTTGTTAATGTTTAACAAGGAAAATCAAGAAGCTAGAATTATGTTTAACATGGGTTTTATTTGTGAATGTTTCATTTGGAAAAACGAAGAAGCCAGAATTATGTTTAACATATGTTTTATTTGTGAATGTTTAACAAGAAAAAATCAAGAAGCCATCTTTCACAAAGTCTACATAGAAAATTTATGTTTGATGAAAGTCCACATAGAAATTGTTAATGGTGTAATTGTTGACGTAAGTTGGGTGTTTGTTGGTGTGATTTAGGTTATGTGTTTTTATTGAAAATGGAACACTTAATTTGAATGTATAAGACACTCAACAA
Organism: Camellia lanceoleosa; assembly: GCA_025200525.1. NCBI lineage: Eukaryota > Viridiplantae > Streptophyta > Magnoliopsida > Ericales > Theaceae > Camellia > Camellia lanceoleosa. Next base: position 20,273,739 of record CM045767.1, on the reverse strand, counting down.
TTTGAATGTATATGTTAAGTGTCTTATTAAGTGATTTAGGTTGTGAGTTTTCCTGAAAATGTACTTTGTAAAAACTCATTGCCATAAAATCTCAATTTTGAATTTTGAATGTATAAGACACTTTGTAAACACCCCATTTTTGACCGTCCACAAGACTTGGTTGTGCTTGTAGGTACACCCAACGGCTGGTTTGATTGCTCGCCCAGCATTCGACTGTCGCGGCGGGACGTCACTGGTTCGGGTTTCCCGAACCTTGTATCCTTTTTGTCTCATTTTTGGACCCTGACCTGGTCCTCTCAGGGTGGCCACTGTGGTGCACTGCCAGCCATGGCATGGCATTGCCGGCCATGGCTTATTCTTGGCCGGCCATACTTGTGAACACCTCTGCCATCGGTGGCATCGCCGGCCATTGCCGATGGCTCAAGACTTCTATTTCGGTGGTTTCCGGGAAGATCTTTTGTACCAGCTGGATTCCTCATATCTGCCCTCCATACACGTGTATGGAGGGATGAAGCTCTTGCCAAGCTTGTTCAAGAAGCTTTAGCTTTGCATTCCTCTATATAAGCAAGGGGCTTCTTCATTTCAGAGGGTTCTGAGTTTTTGAAGGGCAAAAAGCTTCCTCTCTCTCTATATTGCTTGTGGTTAGAGCTTGGAAGTTGGATTTCTTTGCATTTTTGCACTATACCTCATAGCACAATACCTCCAACATCCATTCCAGCAGCTTGAGGCTGTCTTCTAGAGGTTAAGAGCTCCCAAACTTGGTCCAAAGGCTGTTAAAGATTGGTTCTACAAGGGTGAGTCCCATTTTTCCTCTTTTGTGCACTATTTCGATCTATATTCTAGCTCCTTGTGCTTACATTTTTGGGATCCGACCCTAACTGGAAATAGTCATATTTTTACCTCCTTTTCATGTTTGATTAAGGGTCTTTCTCTGTTTGAGGCTTCCTTCTATCACTTGCCTCTTTAACTCTCTTTTAGGCTTTTTTTTTGCATAGTATTTTAGGCTTATTTGTTAGCTGTTTTGGATTTGGTCATAAACTGTAAAATATCATTTTTTGAGCCCCTCTTCAACATTGTTGAAGGGCTCTCCTTTGTTTAAGGACAGAAGCTACCACTTGTCTATTTACCCCTCTTTTAGGCCCATTTCTTGCATGATAGTTTAGCCTCACTTGTATTTATTTTCGTGGCTTGATGTAAACTGTAAAGTACCTTTTTTTGAGTCCATCTTCAATATTGTTGAAGGGATCCTTGCCATTTGAGGCCATCTGCTGTCCCTTATCTCTTTTCCCCCTTTTAGGGCCATTTTTGCATGATAGATAAGCCATATTTGTGATCACTTTTGAGACTTGTTATAAACTGAGAAAAGTCTTGTTTTGACATAATCTTCATATTTTATTAAGGTTCCCTTTTTTTTTTGAGGTCATATGCAATCTTGTATGCTTGGTTGCCTCTCATTTTGGGCCTTACATCCTAGCCCTTGTTGCATGCCTTGTTTGGCCTTCTAGCCACTAAAATCTAGTGGATTTTCAGTGGCTTGACTGTTGTTTTGAGCTTCCAAATCAGAGGGGGGTGACCCCCTCTCACCTTGGCTTGTTTGATGGCCATCTTGGCCTTTCAAAGCGACCCCATCTTGCATGTTTCCTAGTCACATTCGAGGGTCAATTTGTTGAGTTTTGGGACTACCATATTTGATTTTCAAAGTTGGTTTGAGGCTGCCGCATGTCTATCTTGTATGTGCCTAATAACTCCTTGTATGGCCATCTAAAGGAGCTCATCATTTTTGCATACCATGGTTGCATATCAGTGGTTATTTGGGCCTATTTTCATATGTTTTATTCACTGATTTTCGAAGGTTTGGTGAAATTCCATGTGCATCATACACTTGCCATGTAAACCATGTTTGCTAGTGAAAATCGCATGTTAGTTAGTCCATCTTGCTAGCACTTTTTGGCCTTACTTTAAACTGGAAAAGTCCATGTTTTAGGACTGCCTTGACTCTGTTGTCATGCTTCATGTTCAAATAATGCATGCTTTGTATAGCTATAAGTCATTCCATGTGCCTAGTTTTGAGTTTCGGGTCTCACCTCATGCATCGGGTACCATGTTTTCATGATTTGGGGATATTTAGCATCATATTTTAGTGCTGAAATTTGCATGTTTGCATATCATGTTCCATGCCTTACCATGCTTTGGTAGATTGGCATTCGTGCCTTAGGTTCGGTCCTCAGTTTGCGTGCACGCGTGCACGCATTTCGAGTGTCTCATTTTCATCTAATGGCCACTTATGTGAGTGTGGCTGAGGTCCACTCGTGTTGGTGTAAGTCCATTATGCATTGTGTATGACCATTTCATTTCATAGCATTGTGTATGCTAGGTTGTATGTTAGCGCATTGTGTATGCCATGTTACCTCGTGCATCGTGTATGCCATTTCATAGCATTGTGCATGTTAGGTTATATCTTAGTTGCATTCATGCATATCATGCATCTTGCATTGTGTTTGGGGGTAGGAGTTAGCTCGAGCACGGGAAACGTGAGGCGTTTTGTACTCCAAGTGACGGAACGTATCTCAATTCCCAGTCACCGACACTCCGAATTATCCATGATGGAGTTTAGGTATTGTTATATTTTCATGTGCATTCGTTTCATATCGAGTTGTGCAAATCGACTCTTCGGCTATCATGCATTGATATGCGTGATTGGTGGCACGAGGATCGAGGACTATACTCCCTGAAGAGTAGTCAAGCATACATATGTGAAAATACATTGCCATGCCCCTTTTCTGCTCTCTGTTGCAGCAAATCAAGAATCAACAGCCTTTCGGAGCTTGGCACGCATTTCAAGAATAATTGCAAACAGAGGCTAATTAGGACATCGCAATGGATTTCCGCGCAAGGCAACCAGACCATGCATCATTCATCATCCGGAGCAGAGTTGAGGCAGTCCCTGGCTTGCATGCCAATTTATCGCTTTCCTAGATTAATTTGTTAATTAATTAGGATTTTGTATTTATTCGGACTGTATTACTTATTTGGGACTGTACTATTTATTCGGACCCTCCGAGCGAGGGCAATGTTGTAATAAGCGTGCGTGTGTGTGATGTATGTCTTCCAACCCCACGTCTTTCTCCCTTTTATTTACCAGCTTACGATGGTTAGATTAGGGCATATGTTTTAATTAGCATACAGTATGATAGCATGTTTGCATTCATTCATCTGTTTTGCATGCACCGGGCTCGGCGCATCATACTAACTGCATTTGTATTTCAATTTCAAGTTGAATACTTGTTATCTGTAGCATTTCATATGCCATGTTTAGAATAGCCGAGCCTGCTATAGTTGCATTTTTGCATGTGTTGCATTAGACATTTCTGTATAGTTAGGATCACGCATGGATTTCTAATTAGCTTCTGTTTTGGCTTGGAGTACTCGGTGAGTTTTTATGCTTTAGCATCCTTGCATGTGTATGAGTGACTGCCATGATAGCATGCTTACCATGAGGCTATATGCTTATGTGTTATAACTGCCTGAATGCCTGTGGGTGAAGGTTGGGTTATCTGAATTGGAGTAATGCATTGACTGTGAGTTTTAAGCCCACTAGATAGTGCAAAACCATGTTTTTTAAGCTCACCCAAGGGTGGCAAAATCTGCATTTTGAGCCTACTTACGAGTAGCAAACCATCTTTCAAAAAAAAACATGAAATGTTTTGTTCTAATTCAGGCGATCCAGTCTATACTTGTATGCTGTGCGCATCACGTAGTAAATCTAGGCTAATAACCGGAATAAGAACACACAATGTTTTCAAAACTTGATATCATGGTTAGTAGAGGCCGATCTTTGATCGGCGAGAGGGTGCTCATAGTGACCTTCCCAATCGTACCCAAGTTCCCGAGCCGAGACAACTTTGGTGATGACGACACGTGGCCTTAGGCAACGAGTCGTGGTTTCCTAAATTTTCCAAAAATAAAATATTTAGGTGGCGACTCAGATCCGGGCGGCGATCCATGTTTGGCATTTCTTTCTAAAAAAATCTGTTTTTCTCAAAACGATTTGTCGGATTTGGACTCTTTGGTTCAGATTAAAAACCGTGACATTTGAGTCTTGAACTGTAGTAACCCTAAAAAGAACAGAACGAGACTCACCCTCCTTGGGTGTTCGGGGACGTCTACAGTTTCTGGCGACTCCGCTGGGGATTTAGAGAACTTGACTCGAACTCATGATATTTGGTTTTGACTACACTTGTGTGTTTCTTTGCATTGCATTTGCATTGGTGCGCCTAGGACACCGTGTTTGCCATCTGCTATTCCTGAACGGTTTGCCGGAGGCTTGTCTTGTCAAGGCATGACCATAAGGCTGACCGGTTGTGGGTTCTGCCAGTATGGGAACACAAACCCCTGTTTTACCAGGGCACCCTTTTTGACCATTCGACTTAGTGCATATTCGGATCTATAGTGACCATTCCAAGCTAGGACAGGTTGCTTACCCGATGTTAGGTTGTTTGAAACCGCTGCGTGCGTAGTGAAACCCTAGCTCCTGACAAAATAGGACAGGGAAACCCTACCCCAACATAGGGGTGTTTTGGCTATCACTTATCTGTTATGTGCTTGTTAGAGTGCGTTTCTATAAGGTGAATGCATGTATCAGTTTATGAGTTTGGGCATCAGTATGGGCATCACAAGATGTTGAGAATCGATTATCTCACGTGCATCGATTCATCTTTGGGGCGATGATTTGAAACGATGATCAGTAGTAGAGTACAGTTGTTCGGCTACACCTGTGTTTGATCTATTTGGGCTGAAATGCTGCTTGTTTTTTTTCCTTTCAAGGGGGGGTTCAGAGAGTTGATACAGAATAGTCAGTGTTCCCCTTTTGCTGAGGCAAGACAGATATCTGATCAGTCACCGTTCAGCATAGCGGACCAATCATGACGCAGAATTCAGAAGAGATCGTGGTTATGGCAGCCGCGTTAGATCAAGGAATCACTCTGCAAAGTGAGACCGACGTTGATGTACCACATCCACCCAGGTCGCCTACGGCGTACCCGGTCTGGATCCCCCAGTTGTACCAGGCTCGCGAGCCCACCACATTCGAGTTGATGGGGATGATAGGTGACCTCCAGAGGTCCGTGACAGATCTCGCTTACGGAATGTCAACTTTGCCACCAGCCGCACCATATGCTGAAAGTTTTGTACCATAAGAACCCCCGTTATTGGGACGGATTGTGATCGAGCTTAGCCAACCGGAGATGGCCTCCAACAATGACGTATCATCACCAACCGAAACCCTTGATCAGGCTGAGGCCAGAGGTAAGAACAAAATGAAGGCAGACACCGATCCCATTGAATGACTGCTATGGGCAGTTGAGGCTTTGAAAGCCACGAGGATGAGTAAACAACAGGTGCTCGCGGTCACAACCAAGATCGTGGATGATGTTTTCCCCACTCCAGCCACAAGCAGTTCAAGCCAGGCAGAAAACCGGGATAGGCCCCGTCATGCCAGAACAGTTCATCCCACTCCCAACTCTGCACCTACAAAAGATCAGAAATCCACGGCCGCACCTGCTGACCCTTTTGCTAGTACGTCTAGCGAGAATCCACAGGCTTCAAAGTATCTGCCTCGGGGGCGCACAGTCTTTCATCCCCTCTACATGCCTTTGTCCAGGGCACTTCTAATTTTGGCTAAAAAGGGGCATCTTACACCCCTTGAGCCGCGGCCTCTCCCGAATCCTCTTCCAGCTAAACACGATGCTACTTTGTACTGCGCGTACCACCAGCAAACCGGTCACAAAGACCGACAGCTTATTTTCGCCGTCATGAAGTGCAATATTTGACTGACGATAAGGTCATTCTCCCGCCTACCTCGGCCAAGTCAGTCACTACAGAGTTCTTGGATTTTGAGGATACTGCGAGTATGTGATCGGGGAGTGATCCACCTATGGGCGACCCGCGGCGTATTTTGGATGTGGCGTCTGGCACGCATTTTTGAGCATCTGTGATTGCTAGTTTTTGTAAATTCTGGCTTGGGTATCGAGTCGGTCTTTTGTTCTATTTTGAGTCTATCTCATTGTCTTGAGTCAGTTCTTTTTGCTTAAGGATCTGTCTTGTTGTAGCGAGTCAGTCCCTTTTGTATAGAATGTCGGGTGATTCCGGGGTTGTTGCCTCGAATACCTTTTTCTAATTACTCCTTTTGCTTTCTTTGAGTCTGTCTCTACTGTGGAGCCAGTTGCAACCAGGAAATCTGAATGAAACAGCTGCGACTGTCATGTTTCCGTGCTTATTGCTATTTTGGGGAAGTTGTGCCAGAGGATTGGAATGAAACGGCAGCGCATTCCACCTGCACTTTTGTGCTCTGAGATTCTTGCATTGACCTAAGTTTTTCAAAACTTTTTCTAACACTGCGGTGAAAACAAAGAGGAAGGAATTCCTCGGGATTTGTAAAACTTTGATCAAATTGAGAAAAAGAGAGGCATGTTAAGCCCTTAATGAAAGAAATCATGCTTGTTAGCGTAAGTATTGAGAAGAACCTTAGCTTTGATCCAGATTGGTTCTACATTGTCTTCAGCGCGAGCGATTTGTCGCTTTCTTAAAAACTTTCAAAAAATGTTTTGCACAGTCCTGTGAAGACCTGTGTGGAATCGCTCTTGAGATTGTGCAACCTAGGATTGCTCTCAGCCTCGAGACTCGACCCCCCTTTGCTTTCAAACCTTGAACTTGAATTCAGAATGTTCAACGGTTGACCACAATGTAAGGCCTGTGTGGCCAGATTTGAAGCAGCCCTCGAACAAGAGGCACCAAAGTCAGATCAAGAAGGTTAGATCTCATCAGAAGAAGCTTGCAAAGCTAGAACAGAAGTACCCTTCGAACTAGGGGCAAAAAATGTCCGATGTGCTCGAAGAACCGAAGATGAGTCCTTTTGCAATTCAACAGCCACTCTCCTGGATACGGATGACTTCAAAACCATACAACCATTTGGCATGGACCAAGCTACACTTTTACCCTTTGAGAGGCTCGCTGGGTCGAAAACCCAGAATGGCGACCCAGGCAAAAGTTAGAGTGAGACAAAAAAAATATATATAAAAAAAAAATGCAAAGAAAAGATGAAAAGAATTGAAAAGAAAAAGAAAAACAAAGCTCGCAAGGTCGAAAACCCGCATCGGGCGCCTTGGCAAAAGTTAGAGCCTAAACAAAAGGTGAGGGTTAATACACGAGTGTACCTTACCCGGAACTACGTAAGGCTTGATTTCCATGTTTGGGATACGTAGGCAACTTGATCTTGAAGTCCAGCCACAAATACCTGCAAAACAAGTGTGTCCATGTATTGGTTTTGAGTATCTTTGCCTTCTCTGAAGCAAAGGATTTGGTTGTGTTCGTCACTCTAAGGACTGACTACAATGCGCTGCGGTGCCATTCAAACAAGGGGCAATTTTCCGTTGCCATTCAACGCACCGCGGTATCATTCAAACAAGGGGCAACTTTCCGTTGCCATGCAGCTCTTTTCAAGCAAGGGGCAGTTTTCCTTCGGATCCGAGGTTGCGCATCTTAAGGGTAGGTTCCGTGCTCGTTTAGCATTGGCCGTTTGCAAAAATAGTTTTTGAGAATTTTTACTGAGGTTGACTATTTTCTCGAAAATTATTCTATCTTTTCCAAAACTGGACCCTTTTCATGGACCCAAAAGAAGAAAATTTTCAGTGCTCACAACCTAACTTGCATGATTTTCAAAATCAAAAAGTTGAATAAGCATGTTAATCTAACTCTCATTTCGGTTAAAATTGTTTTAGTAGAAAGAAAAAATAAAAATGGTCAAAATAATGAACTAGGGGCACAGTTGAGTTAGGTGTTCTGTCTTTTCCCCTTTGTCAAAATACTTGCTAGAAAGTGCACTCTACTTGCCGGAAAGGGCACCGTATTCGCCAGAAAAGAGCACAACAAAGGGCTGAAAGCTCTCTCACGCTCCAAGCAACAAGGTATCAAGCCAAGTGCGAAGCATGAACTGGAATGAATCAAGATATTCCACTTCCTCGTCTGGACACATTTGATTATGTCCAAACTCCCCAGCAGAACATCGTCAACCGATGTCAGCTGCAAATTTGCTACACCCAGTTGTAGCGTAACCCCTCTGCGGGAAAGTTCACTGTTGTGGGCAGAAGAAAAAGAATCTAGCAGAATGCTAGGGGCAAGAGCCCGTAACTTCCTGTTTATCCATCAACCACCCTGGGGAGGGATGAAAAATGAGATATTGAAGAATAGAGAGATGTGCGCTGAGAGAAAAGTGAGAAAAGGGCTTTTTCAGAAAAAACAGAGCTTGAGGGCCGAGTGATGTGAGAATCACAAATGAGAAATGGTGGGAAATAATACCCAGAGAAACAGGCTCCCTATGCACGTCCGTGTGTCGTGTCTTTTTGTTTTATTTTGATTCTTGTTTTGAGTCATTTCGAGTGTTACTTGATGTGTTTAGGTTGTTTACCTTTTGTTTTCCATTGTTGAGTCGTAGTGCACTGTGTTCAGTCGTAGGCTCAATACCCGGTCAAGAACTCATCTTCCAATTTCGAAAATAAAATCGTTTTCTGCTCTGAGTGCCGTGCCATTCCCTATATTTGTGCAAAACAGGATCTGTTCTTTCATAAAACCGCAGGGTTCAACCTAGGTCATGCGGGAACAGTAAAACCAGGACCTATCTGAGGCTATATAGGTTCCAGACTGCAAAGCAAAAGAAAAGAGAAAAAATGTCGGGTATCTGAGTTTGTTTCAACTTCAGTAAGTTCCGAGACTACATTCCGTGTGTATCTCTTCAGGTCTTGCCAATGCTCCGAAGTATGAGTGTGCCTCTATTCCCAAACTCAAGCTTGTTTCAATGACAAAATGGCAATCGAAGTGCTCCTTCAGAAAACCAGCCCCTACCAGATGCATCTTGGCTGTATTTGCAATGAGTTCCTAGGAGACCAACTGCGACGGTGGAAACTAGAGTTCGGACGGCTATTGCCTAGAACGCAAAGGTTCGGGATTTTCGAGACTAAAGTCTGGTTTAAATACCCAGGGGTCTATCCTCAGCTTGAAATCTATATGGCAACCCCATAGATTGAGATAGCATGTAAATGCGCCTCGATCCTAGATACTGAATCAACCTAGTCTGTCACCCCGTTGGAGAATAGGAAAAGTTGTGAACATGGCTAGGAAGGAAAGGTAGTAACTGCGGTTTGGAAGTACAATCAAGACAGTGCAAGAAGAACCCACTCTTTACAGCCCAAAATGTTTCTGCAAAATTTTCGACTCATGTCTTCAATGCGTAGCTCATCGTCAGTCGGCATGCACGAGGTGTATCCTTTTTGGAATGTATCATGACCCCTCCGAGAGGTAAATCGGAGGTTGCGTTTGGAATTTGGTCTCCTTAAGGCTTGAATTCCCTTATTCGGTATTTTTGTTTCAAACAGGTGTTGTCATACGCGTTCCACTGGCATTGTTATGCTCATTCGTTGTATTATTATGCACATTTATCTGGCATTGTTATGCTCATTCGTTGAATTGTTATGCACATCTATCTGGCATTGTTATGCTCATTCGTTGAATTGTTATGCACATCTATCTGGCATTGTTATGTTCATTCGTTGCATTGTTATGCATATCTATCTAGCATTGTTATGCTCATTACTTGCATTATTATGCACATCTATCTAGCATTGTTATGCTCATTCCTTACATTGTTATGCACATCTATCTAGCATTGTTATGCTCATTACTTGCATTATTATGCACATCCATCTGGCATTGTTATGCTCATTCGTTGCATTGTTATGCACATCTATCTAGCATTGTTATGCTCATTACTTGCATTATTATGCACATCTATCTAGCATTGTTATGCTCATTCCTTGCATTGTTATGCACATCTATCTAGCATTGTTATGCTCATTCGTTGCATTGTTATGCACATCTATCTGGCATTGTTATGCTCATTCGTTGCATTGTTATGCACATCTATCTGGCATTGTTATGCTCATTCGTTGCATTGTTATGCGCATCTATCTAGCATTGTTATGCTCATTCGTTGCATTGTTATGCGCATCTATCTGGCATTGTTATGCTCATTCGTTGCATTGTTATGCGCATCTATCTAGCATTATTATGCTCATTCGTTGCATTGTTATGCGCATCTATCTGGCATTGTTATGCTCATTCGTTGCATTGTTATGCACATCTATCTGGCATTGTTATGCTCATTTGTTGCATTGTTATGCGCATCTATCTAGCATTGTTATGCACATCTATCTAGCATTGTTATGCTCATTACTTACATTGTTATGCACATTTATCTAGCATTGTTATGTTCATTCATTGCATGGTTATGCACATCTGTCTAGCATCGTTATGCTCATTACTTGCATTGTCATGCACCCTCCTTATCACGCATCGTCATGCGCACCTTACATGCATTGTCATGCATTTGCTCTACCATGCAATTGTCTTGCATTTTCTTGTCACACATCGCTATACACTTCTTTATCATAAGTGTCCTAATGTCAATTTTTGCTGTACACATTGCTTGCATTACTGCATGCTTTACTTACATGTGTATATGTATTTTCAGGTGGTTACACCTTGTGCGCGTTTCGGCTTGTGCTTTACTGACATGTGTTCATACCTTTGTTTGCTTTACACATTGCATGCGTTTCTGCGTGTGCTTTACTTACATATGTTCATGCATCTCACAGGAGTTTACACATTGCATGCGTTAACCCGCATGCTTTACTGACATGTGTTCATTCCTGCTATACACATTGCTTGCGTTACTGCATGCTTTACTTACATGTGTATATGCATTTTCAGGTGGTTACACATTGTGCGCGTTTCGGCGTGTGCTTTACTGATATGTGTTCATACCTTTGCTTGCTTTACACATTGCACGTGTTGACCACATGCTTTACTTACATGTGTATTTTCAAGTTCTTTCTATACACATTGCTCGTGTTGACCACTTGCTTTACTTACATGTGTATTTTCAAGTTTCGTTACACATTGCACGTGTTGACCACTTGCTTTACTTACATGTGTATTTTCAAGTTCTTTCTATACACATTGCTCGTGTTGACCACTTGCTTTACTTACATGTGTATTTTCAAGTTTCGTTACACATTGCACGCGTTGGCCGCATGCTTTACTTACATGTGTATTTTCAAGTTCTTTTTATACACATTGCTCGTGTTGACCACTTGCTTTACTTACATGTGTATTTTCAAGTTTCGTTACACATTGCACGTGTTGACCACTTGCTTTACTTACATGTGTATTTTCAAGTTTCGTTACACATTGCACGCGTTGGCCGCATGCTTTACTTACATGTGTGCGTTCAATTTCTTTCTATACAGATTGCCGGTGTGACCGCTTGCTTTACTTACATGTGTTCAAATTCAACTCCTATTTCACACATTGTATGCGTTGTCGCGCACGCTTTACTTACATGTGTTAATGAATCTTCACTTTGTATGCGTTGTCACGCACTCTTCAAATGCATTGTTATGCATCTTCCTAACGATATTGTACCTGTTAAGTTGGTTTCTTTTTTCAGGCACAATATTGTATGTACGGTTCATTTAAAGCTGGCATGGCCAGACTAGCCACGCAGGTATTGTATCCTTCGTGTGAAACGGGGGTAAGAATTGCATAATTCTTTTACATCATTTCTGCATTGTAGTGTAGTTGGATTCGTGTTCATCTGCTTAAAACTATCGCATGTTTGCTTCATTACAGCATCCGTGGCATGATTGTTAATCATGCCCTTGCATTTTGCCCCAGCCTTCAGGCGCATCCCTGCATGCTTTTGCTAATTGATTGTTTGAGTTTTCGGCCTTGTCAAAAATGGGTTGTCTCTGGACTTTGACAATCACTCTCGTCATTGTTATGACTTCTGAGTTCTGTCAAAGAAGGGCAATCATAGACACCCCATTTTTGACCGTCCTTAAGACTTGGTTGTGCTTGTAGGTACACCCAACGGCTGGTTTGATTGCTCGCCCAGCATTCGACTGTCACATGACGTCCACCGTTCGGGTTTCAACCTTGTATCCTTTGTCTCATTTTTGGACCTCGACCGTCCTTTCAGGGGTGGCCTCAGGTGGTGCCATCGGCCATGGCTTGGCCCCGCCGCTACTTGTGAACACTGCGGCCATCGGTGTAATCGCTACCATTGCCGATGGCCTGACTTCTATTTCAGCTGGTTTTCGGGAAGATCTTTTGTACCAGATGGATTCCTCATATCTGCCCTCCATACACCTGTATGGAGGGATGAAGTTCTTGCCAAGCTTGTTCAAGAAGCTTTAACTTTGCATTCCTCTATATAAGCGAGGGGCTCCTTCATTTCAGAGGGTTCTGAGTTTTTGAAGGGCAAAAAGCTTCCTCTCTCTCTATAGTGCTTGTGGTTAGAGCTTGGAAGTTGGATTTCTTTGCATTTTTGCACTATACCTCATAGCACAATACCTCTAACATCCATTCCAGCAGCTTGAGGCTGTCTTCCAGAGGTTAAGAGCTCCCAAACTTGGTCCAAAGGCTATTAAAGATTGGTTCTACAAGGGTGAGTCCCATTTTTCCTCTTTTGTGTACTATTTCGATCTATATTCTAGCTCCTTGTGCTTACATTTTTGGGATCCGAACCTAACTATAAATAGTCATATTTTTATCTCATTTTCATGTTTGATTAAGGGTCTTTCTCTGTTTGAGGCTTCCTTCTATCACTTGCCTCTTTAACTCTCTTTTAGGCTTTTTTTTTTGCATAGTATTTTAGGCTTATTTGTGGGCTGTTTTGGGTTTGGTCATAAACTGTAAAATATCATTTTTTGAGCCCCTCTTCAATATTGTTGAAGGGCTCTCCTCTTTTTGAGGACAGTAGCAACCACTTGTCTCTTTACCCCTCTTTTAGGCCAATTTCTTGCATGATAGTTTAGCCTCACTTGTATTTATTTTCGTGGCTTGATGTAAACTGTAAAGTGATTTTTTTTGAGCCCCTCTTCAATATTGTTGAAGGGCTCCTTTCCATTTGAGGCCAGCTGTTGTCCCTTATCTCTTTTCCCCCTTTTAGGGCCATTTTTGCATGATAGATAAGCCATATTTGTGATCACTTTTGAGACTTATTATAAACTGAGAAAAGGATTGTTTTGACATCATCTTCATGTTTTATTCAGGTTCTATTTTTTTTTTTTTTGGAGGTCAAATGCTATCTTGTATGCTTGGTTGCCTCTCATTTTGGGCCTTACATCCTAGCCCTTGTTGCATGCCTTGTTTGGCCTTCTAGCCACTGAAATCCAGTGGATATTCAGTGGCTTGGCTGTTGTTTTGAGCTTCCAAATCAGAGGGGGGTGACCCCCTCTCACCTTGGCTTGTTTGATGGCCATCTTGGCCTTTCAAAGCGACCCCATCTTGCATGTTTCCTAGTCACATTCTAGGGTCAATTTGTTGAGTTTTGGGACTACCATATTTGATTTTCAAAGTTGGTTTGAGGCTGCCACATGTCTATCTTGTATGTGCCTAATAACTCCTTGTATGGCCATCTAAAGGAGCTCATCATTTTTGCATACCATGGTTGTATATCAGTGGTTATGTGGGCCTATTTTCACATATTTTATTCGCTGATTTTCGACGGTTTGGTGAAATTCCATGTGCATCATACACTTGCCATGTAAACCATGTTTGCTAGTCAAAATCGCATGCTACTTTAGTCCATCTTGCTAGCACTTTTTGGCCTTGCTTTAAACTGGAAAAGTCCATGTTTTAGGACTGCCTTGACTCTATCTTCATGCTTCATGTTCAAATAATGCATGCTTTGTATAGCTATAAGTCATTCCATGTGCCTAGTTTTGAGTTTCGGGTCTCACCTCATGCATCGGGTACCATGTTTTCATGATTCGGGGCTGTTTAGCATCACATTTCAGTGCTGAAATTTGCATGTTTGCATACCATGTTCCATGCCTTACCATGCTTTGGTAGAGTGGCATTCGTGCCTTAGGTTCGGTCCTCGATTTGCGTGCACGCGTGCACGCATTTCGAGTGTCTCATTTTCATCTAATGGCCACTTATGTGAGTGTGGCTGAGGTCCACTCGTGTTGGTGTAAGTCCATTATGCATTGTGCATGACCATTTCATTTCATAGCATTATATATGCTAGGTTGTATGTTAGCGCATTGTGTATGCCATGTTACCTCGTGCATCGTGTATGCCATTTCATAGCATTGTGCATGTTAGGTTATATCTTAGTTGCATTCATGCATGTCATGCATCTTGCATTGTGTTTGGGGGTAGGAGTTAGCCCGAGCACGGGAAACGAGGGCGTTAGACTCAAGTGACGAACGTGTCTCAATTTCGATCACCGCAAATTCCGGATTATCCATGATGGAGTTTAGGTATTGTTATATTTTCATGTGCATTCGTTTCATATCGAGTTGTGCAAATCGACTCTTCGGCTATCATGCATCGATATGCGTGATTGGTGGCACGAGGATCGAGGACTACACTCCCTGAAGAGTAGTCAAGCATACATATGTGAAAATACATTGCCATGCCCCTTTCCTGCTCTCTGTTGCAGCAAATCAAGAATCAGCAGCCTTCCGGAGCTTGGCACGCATTCCAAGAACAATTGCAAACAGAGGCTAATTAGGGCATCGCAATGGATTTCCGCGCAAGGCAACCAGACCATGCATCATTCATCATCCGGAGCAGAGTTGAGGCAGTCCCTGGCTTGCATGCCAATTTACCGCTTTCCTAGATTAATTTGTTAATTAATTAGGATTTTGTATTTATTCGACAGACATTTATTTGGGACTGTACTATTTATTCGGACCCTCCGAGCGAGGGCAATGTTGTAATAAGCGTGCGTGTGTGTGATGTATGTCTTCCAACCCCACGTCTTTCTCCCTTTTATTTACCAGCTTACGATGGTTAGATTAGGGCATGTTTTAATTAGCATATAGTATGATAGCATGTTTGCATTCATTCATCTGTTTTGCATGCACCGGGCTCGGCGCATCATACTAACTGCATTTGTATTTCAATTTCAAGTTGAATACTTGTTATCTGTAGCGTTTCATATGCCATGTTTAGAATAGCCGAGCCTGCTATAGTTGCATTTTTGCATGTGTTGCATTAGACATTTCTGTATAGTTAGGATCACGCATGGATTTCTAATCAGCTTCTGTTTTGGCTTGGAGTACTCGGTGAGTTTTTATGCTTTAGCATCCTTGCATGTGTGTGAGTGACTGCCATGATAGCATGCTTACCATGAGGCTATATGCTTATGTGTTATAACTGCCTGAATGCCTGTGGGTGAAGGTTGGGTTATCTGAATTGGAGTAATGCATTGACTGTGAGTTTTAAGCCCACTAGATAGTGCAAAACCATGTTTTTTAAGCTCACCCAAGGGTGGCAAAATCTGCATTTTGAGCCTACTTGCGAGTAGCAAACCATCTTTCAAAAAAAAACATGAAATGTTTTGTTCTAATTCAGGCGATCCAGTCTATTCTTGTATGCTGTGCGCATCACGTAGTAAATCTAGGCTAATAACCGGAATAAGAACACACAATGTTTTCAAAACTTGATATCATGGTTAGTAGAGGCCGATCTTTGATCGGGCGAGAGAGGGTGCTCATAGCTGACCTTCCCCAATCGTACCCAAGTTCCCGAGCCGAGGCAACTTTGGTAATGACGGACACGTGGCCTTAGGCAACGAGTCAGGGTTTCTTAAATTTTCCAAAAATAAAATATTTAGGTGGCGACTCTGTATCTGGCGAAGCAGTCCATGTTTGGCACTTCTTTCTAAAAAAATCTATTTTTCTCAAGACGATTTGCCGGATTTGGACTCTTTGGTTCAGATTAAGAACCGTGACATTTGAGTCCTGAACTGTAGTAACCCCAAGAAGAACAGAACGGGACTCACCCTCCCGGGGCGTTTGGGGATGTCTACACACTTGTTTGGTGAATATCATAGAGCATTAAATACATGAAATATGGAAATATGATTGGAAATTAATATTCAAATATTATGAATTTTGTTTATACAGATTAAAAATGGCTTCTTCTTCTACTAACGACAACAACATCAGATTAAGACCAATAATGTGTGATTGTGGGAAAACAGCTACAATGTATATTGTACGAACCAATGAGAATGGAAATCAAGGGCGTCTCTGTTTTGTTTGACCATCCAAATATGTAAATATGTGTTATGAAATTAAACTTGTAGTATTTTGAAAATTATTTGTGTAAATTAAATAATTGATTGTCATGCATTGTAGAGTAAGAGTAACAAAGAACACTGTGATTACTTCAAGTTTGCGGACGATGATGATGGGGACGTTACCTTGACAATCCATTCCAATAGTAGACCTCGTAAAGCTATCCGAACAAAAGAATTGAATGATGTTAGGGCAAGGCTTTCTGAGACAGAAAATGAAATACATGACCATGGTAGAAGGCTTCAAAGAATGGACAACAAATTCAACACTATGATTTATGTAATTGTAGTGTGTATCGTTTTGTACTTTATTATGTAAGAATTGAAATGCTTGACTGTTAGTTTTTGAAAATTTTGATGAATGTAATTATGGATGTAATGGACATGTTGAATGTTAGTGTTTGGATAGATGTAATGGACATGTTAATTTTATTATTGATGTAATTTTATTATGGATGAGTGGAAAAGTTCTTCTAACATTCTTCTAATCAATTAAGAAAAGTTCTTCTAATATTCTTCAAAGAACAAATTTTAGCTTTGATATTCTTTTAATCCAAATGTGGTAAACTGCACAAGACAAAGACAGATAAAGAGCCATACTTTGCAGGGACTTGCCTGAATATTGCACCTTACACCACTGAATTTCCTCACTCCAATCCAAAACACCTCTATTGGTTTGATAATCTTTAACACACTATCCCATATACACTGGCTAAAAACACATTAAAAAACACATGCTTATTGCTTTCCTGAACTGCATTACATAGCACACAAAGGGGTTCAACTTGCATTCCCCATTGCAACATTCTATCCTTAGTAGTTAGCCTCTGCTGACAAACCAACCATAGAATAAAGGACCATTTAGAAACTAGTCCTCTAAACCAAACAATATCATGTTAGATAACTTCAGATCTCCTTACAGTATAGGAACCATTAGGAGTAGGAACCTAAATAACTGCATCTTCCTTAGTAATATCAGGCACAAAAGAAGCAAGGGTAAGAACCATAACCTGCTGAACTGTCCTATTCCTTTGTCTGCGCCAATGCCATTTATTATAGATTGAAAATGTGGCAGATTCAAAGAGAAACAGATTGAAAATGTGGCAGAATCATAGAGAAGGTTCCATGAGCAAATGGAAATAGGAAAGGATCATAAGATGGACCTGAAGCATCAGTTTGAAGATGTGGCAGATTCAAAGAGAAACAGATTGAAGTGAACAGTTATAGCAACAGTTTGAAAATATGACCCTAAAAATCATAGCAACAGTTAATATGACCATTAATCTGCCCCATTCAACATCATTCAACATCATTCATAGTTAACCATCAATCTACCTCATTGAACATCATTCAATATCATTCATAGTTAACCATCAATCTGCCCCATTCAACATCATTCATAGTTAACCATCAATCTGCCCCATTCAACATCATTCATAGTTAACCATCAATCTACCCTATTTAATTTTATAGTTAAATATCATTCATAGTGTTCTACAAACAAACTCATCTCAAGAGCATTCCACACACACACAAAAAAAAAGTAAAAGTACAAAAAAAAAATAAAAAATTACAAAGTACTAATGCAAAACTAAAAAAAAAAAAATGGGACATTTGGATCCACATCTACATTGAAGTGAACAAAATTTGAAGCAATTGTCGAACTTTGACTGCTGATGTTGTTCACCATTCCTAATTGAGTATGAGATGTGCTTCAAATATTGTCCACTGTTTGCATTTGACTAAACTGTGCCTATTCAATAAAGAAATACACTTTACAAATATTGTCCATTTAACATATATATCAATTAAAACAAGAACAAATATTTTATTTCAGACATTGAACACATACCAGTACATACATACTCTGTTGCGTGCCATCCATGTAAGGAAAATAGTAAGGTGCAATTTGCGTCGCCTCATGATCATAGTAACACAATTTCATTATACATAAAAGACATTAAAATAAAAAAAACAACCAACAACATAAAAATTCAAATACATACCGGGTCATGATAAGTATTATATTGCATATCATCTGTACCAGGAAAATTTAACTTCCGAGGCTAACATTGAGGAATTGTACGTCCCTATAGTAAGACACAGACACATTGGTGAATAACTTATCTTAAATACATTCAACAATTTCTATATCACACACAAGAAAAGAACTTACCTGTGCTTTTGGAGGCTTTTTACTCTTTCTCTTCAACCGATTCACTATTTCATCCACTTTGCTAACCTTCCGTTTGGTACATAGACGTCCTCTTCGACGAGCAACCATAGGACTAAGCATCTTGCGAGACATGCTTGCTTTTGTAGTACTACGAGCAGACAGACTTTTCAGCGAACTATAAGAAGGTGGTACATTACTAGTAGAAAGTGGTACATGACTCGCACTACCCGATTGATCTTTTCTCACTTTATCCTTGATTTTTATCAACCCAAGATCAAGCGCTTCGTGTTTACCATCATCGTTGGCAGCAATTTCTATAATTTCATCCAACATCTTGTGGTATTTATCATGCAACTTTGCATTAAGAACAGCCCCGGCTTTAGTGTATGTGGTTGGAATGCATGTATACCCTCTTTCGATATCTTTTCTCCATCTTGTTGCAATGTATTTATCTGGCACCTGATATATACACCTCTCAAGTAGCACAGTAATTGCATGGGCACACATAATGCCCTTAAACTCAAACCACCGACACATACAATGCACTTCACATTCATTTGTATTGAAGTACACAACAAATTCCACAGTCTTCATTTTCTCACCAACAAGAACATCCTCCTTCACATGATAAGTACAAATTGTTCCCTCCTCTTTGACAAGATTCGCATGATAATACAATAGTCGCTTCAATTCTACTTGCACTTTTTAAAATTTTGCATTCATGTAGGCTGCATGAAATTGCTTCTCAAACTCATATACCATTAAGCAATCATACAATTTGTTTTCGAGATTTAAAGTCTGCTTTCATCTCTTTCTCAACCTTACTTCTCATGGCATTATCATATTGTTCAACAAATTGCTTTAAAGTTGTCTTTGAGTTCACATATCCATCAAAAAACGCATTTATACTCTCACTTCGTTGTGTAGCCGACATGCCAGCCCAAAAAATGTCCTTCACATAGGTAGGAATCCACCTATGTCACTCACTGTATAATACCCCCAACCACTCATTACATCTAGCTTGAACTTTGCAATCATCGTTTGCCATTCTTCATTGAATTCATCTTTTGTAAAACAATCATAAACTACATTTTGCAAAGCAAACTTGATGGATTCATATTGGGCATATCCTCTTAATTTCTCTGAAATTTTCTTCATTATATGCCATAAGCACCAACGATGTCGAGCTTGTGGAAAGACAACTTCAATGGCATTTTGCATAGCTCTGCACTGGTCTGTTATTATAGCTTTTGGAGGAACGTCAGACATGCAACTTAATCATTCTCTAAATAGCCACACAAACGTTTTAGTATTCTCATTAGATAACAGCCCACAACCAAGCAAAATTGACTGCCCATGGTGATTAACTCCTACAAACGGAGCAAATGACATATCATATTTGTTTGTGGGATAAGTTATGTCAAATGAAACCACATCCCCAAATGCTTTACAAGTTGTCCTATTTCTTGCATGCGACCATCTTCATCGAGGTCAATTGTAGAATAGAAGTTCAAATTTTGTTGTTGCATCCTATGAAAATAAAGTGCAACTGATTCAGCATCTCCTACCCCAAGCCTCAATCTTCTCATGCTTTGAATATGATTCCTTGCATCTCGTTCATCAAATGTTAATGCCTCATACTCCCCTACTTCAACAACTATAGAATGAAAATTCCTAGCCACCCTTATCCCTGCTTCATCGTTTATTTCTAGTTTTCTCTTCACAAGGGTAAGATTTCTCTTATTCATTGCAAAATGTCGTGAGTCACTAAGAATCAAATCATGCGTATGTTCAAGCACAACTGTGGCCAACTTAAATCTGCCATCCTTTTGTAGAGTTGCTCTAACCTTTGCTTTACATTCAATGAATGATGACAAAGATGGTTCGAGAGGGTGTACTTCTGATTGTTTTGTTCTCTTGCGTGCCCAAGTACATTCAATTCCAAAATATTTTACTTTCCCATCTTGTCCAATATTTTGTGTTCTATAAGCTACAGCAAATTTGAGGTGCTTCACATATTTTGCATAAAACGAATATACTTCTTGCTTTGAGCTAAAACACATGCCGTTCTTAAGTTCTTCAACTTCACCAATCTCATTTAATGACGGATTATTCTCCGCTTATTCAACTTCCTCACTCTCATTCAATAAAGGATCGTTTGAATCAATGTCCATTGAAGTGTGTAGTTCGTGTAGCTTCAAACCAAATAGAAAACAAAGTGTAAGTGCATGTAAGTGCATTTCAATTTTTCTAAGGTTCTCCAACTTAACCAGTAACCACATAGATTTTCGTATTGGATATGGATATTTCATTTCAAGGTAAATTAATACCATTTGTTTTAATGTCCATGAAAGTTCTATGTCTTATCAAACAACATTGAAATGGTTTACAATGATTTTCAAGTTTTCAAACAGTAATGTATAGCAATTGATGAGAACACTAAGATTAATTCAACACATTGATCTCAGTAACGAGTTAATTCTTACACTGAGATGATCTCAGTAATGAGTTGATCTCAGTTAACTAATGAGAACACTGATCTCAGTAATGAGTTGAGTTAATTCTTACATTGAGATTAGTTAACTAATAAGAACATTGTACAAACACTTAAATTCAAACACTGAGATTATTTGAATTAACTAATGTATAGTAATGAGATTAGTTAATTCAAACACTGAGATTAGTGTTTGAATTCAAACAGTAATTCAAACATTACCCTAAATGTCAAAATTAGTTAACTCAAACATAATTTAAGTGTTCTTGCTAAATCAAAAAAGATTAGCATCATGTCACTAAATTAGTATGACTAATCACAAAATTACTTAGTTTCTATAGAGATTAGTTTAAAAATAAAAAATAAAGATTTAACAGAGGGGGACTTTAAATACCATTTGTTTTTGCTAAATAACTCAATTGGGATTGTAAACTCAATGACATTAAATAGGTTGGTCACAATCTGACTTTGGTTAAATTTATTTACTTGTTTGTTTGAAAATAATTGGCATGCATCAGAATCTATGGAGATAATTTCATCAACCAAAACAATTGCCATGCATCAGGACTTTCATCAACCAAAACATAAAAAATCAAGATAATTTCTCTATGGGGACTTTCATCAAACAATTGACATACATCACTACAATGGAAATGTTTAACAGAGGGCTTGCTTCCTGTCACGACCTAAACCCGCCCCTATAGGTTTAGCATCATAACCGGCCAGTAATCCTTGGATTACCAAAGGCCTCTTGGCATAATAACATATAGCAGGGGTTGCGGAAGCAGATATTTAAGACATACACAGTCCATAGAGCAGTGCAAACATACATGGGTCAGATAACTTAAAACTTTTTATAACAGAGATGCAAACTTTATACATCACTTCAAAATACCCATTAACAGACATCTTAACCAACACAACATAGTGCAAACATAGCTTAAAGTGATTACAAAAACAGCCATGAAACTTGACTTCAATCGGAACCTCCTCGGGAGGCACAAAGGTTGGCTAACAAGACTGAAGCTTAGGCCATCAACTATGGGCCTGGTCGCGTGCCTGTTCTCCTACATACATAATATAAATAGTGAGCGATTGCCCAGTGAATAATAACAGAGTAAAGGTTTTACTGAATGATGTCCGTACAGAAACATAATCTTGTACGTGTTCGGGTGTCATAACATAGTAGATTCATTGGCATGATTGCATTTGTATTTAGAACTTAAACATACAACATATCATGGTATGTGGCATATCCATTAGTATTAACAAATCTGATGACCCACAAGGGACTGCTATGAAGGCTTTCTGATGACTCATGTGCACAGAGACGTTTCTGATGACCCATAAAAGGGACCTAATGACCTATAAAGAGACCTAATGACCCATAAAGAGACGCATATCACATGATGTTAGTGATGCCATGGATAACTTTTAGAATTTTGGACAATCATTCATTCATTTCAAACATAGCATAGCATTTCAAAAACTAGTCATTTCATATCATAATGTTCAGAAAATATTTAACATTGAACATAACTTTACAAAGTTATTACTCACAAATAACTAGTAGCTCCGAATAGACAGCGAAGTGGGCAATTCACTTATCTTGGAGCGCGTGACCTACATAACATGATAGATACATACGTTGAATACACACGATTGGTTGAGCATAACTTATTTCGTTGTTCTTAGTGTGTCTCTAGCCTTTAACCTCATTATGGAGTCTTTAACATGGCCTAGGAATACCTAGGATGGAATAAGGATGCACAAATGTACTTGAAACACTTAGCCAAAAATTTTGCTGAAACAGGGGTCTTGCTCGAGCATGGCTTTCTTCGCTCGACCGGACATGCCAAAAGTGAGTGGTCGCTCGAGCGTGGACTCCTTCGCTCGAGCGGTCTATAAAATGTGAAAAAGTTCTGGTTGCATGAAATCTCCGCTCGATGCTTGCTCGAGCGTGAAACACAGTTCCTCGCTCAAGCGCAAGTCTTGTCGCTCGAGCGTGCATCCAAACATGCAAATTCCTAAGATCTTGCAATTTATGCTTGAGCCAGCCTTTTGTTGCTCGAGCAGGAATATAAAAATAAGGCGGTCGCTCGAGCGTAGAGTCTTTCGCTCGAGTGTGAAAGCAAAATTCTGGGTTTTCTAGATTTGCTCCCAAGCTTCAAAACATGAATCTAACACCTCAAAACTCATCCTCTTGGGCCAAAATTCTGGAAAATATTTAGAAACTCACAAAACATCATGATTTAAAGATCATTTCATGAAATCAAGGCCAAAAAGTATACCAATTGAACAAAATTCCAACATAAACTTTATGAATGTTTCAAGAACACAACATGCAAGAATTTTCTTGAACTCAACCTCTTCAAAACATGATCAAACTTGACAATTGGATAGAAAACATGGTGAATAACCAAAATGTAAGTGAGATGAACACATGCATAAAGAATTCTTTGAAAACATCCTCAATTTGTGAAGAAATGAACATGCATGCATGGTATGGCCCAAATCTACCCAATTCTAGTGCAATTCCTACATGAATTCACTTAATTCACTAATAATCTTGTAGAATCTAATTCAATTGATCAATTAAGGGTTTAATTCCTTACCTAGAGGCTTGAATCTACAAGAGTTGAAGTTGAAACCCTCTAATCTTCTTCACTCGACAACAATTCTAGCAATCCTTGGCTTTGAATTCAAATTCTCAAGGCTTGGACCAATTCTCCCTTCTCTCCCTCACTCTCACATTTGTATCATCAAAGGAATGAATTTGGGAGTGTTTCGTGTTCAAAGAAGTCCACTAATGCCTTAATTAGATTTGGACAAAAGTGTAATTAATTTAAAGCCAAATAAAATGACATTAATTTAATCTAATTTAATCGTTCCAAATCGACTTTTAATTAAACTTTCCATAAAATCCTATAAATCCTAATTAACATATAAATCAAATCAATTTCATAGTCGGATGCCAATAAGGCTTTTAATTTGCAAATTAAAACTAAAACATGAACAAATTTTTCTATTTTAAATACATATAAATACAAAATGATGCAATGCACATATAATTGACTTGGGATTTCTTCTTAATTACTTATTTGGCATACTTAAACATGGATTAGTGTTACTCATAGGTCGGGGTTGTTACACTTCCAAAACAACCAAATTTTTTTTTTTACAGACACAAATCAAATAAATTGCCTCTTATACCTCTCTCACAAATGTATCTCAGAGAAAAAAAAAAAAAAACCTACATGCACAGATAAAAAATGTTTAGGACATTCGACATGGAGATTCCGAACAGCAATGGACGGTGGTCAATGACGCTCGTCGGTGAACACCAGGTCAGTGGTCGTCGTGGTCGTCCCTCTCGTTGTCGTGAAGTCCTGTAGTCTGGTTCGCAACCTCTCTCTCTCTTTCCCTTCTCTTCTCTCTTGTTTCTGTTTTTTGTTTCGTTAGTTTGCTTTCCAAAACACGTGAACTCCACGAGCATCAAATTTTCGGAGGGAAACCACTTTCGAGCCATTCGAGCCGTTGCATATTCGCGGCCTGTAGCAACTCTGTTAATGTATACATAAGTAATGCAGGTCCAATCCACCAAGATCACCATGTCCTCAGGCTTAAGGCCCAACTTATGACTAGCAATTTAGCCCGAGGCCCAATCTAGTCAAGTAGGGTGTATTATTTTGTAATGCCCTCAAATTAATTAAATTAAAACATTGCTTCCAATATGCTTAAACAGAAATCATACATCGTTAATTAACAATATTAACCCAACATCTACTACAACAAATTACACTTTTGGCGACCAAATTTGGCAACTAAAAAAAATTTAGTCGCCAAAAGTTGTGAAATTGGCGACCATAAATTAAATTAGTCGATAAAAGTACAATATTTAGCTACTAATTTTTTTAGTCGGGGTATATTTATTATTGGCGACTAAAAAAAATTTAGTCGCTAAAAATGCCACAATTCGCAACTAAAAAAATACTTTAGTTGCCAAACAGTTAGTTTTGGCTACTAAAATTACTTAGTCGCCGATTGTAAACACAAAAATTTACTTTTTATTTTTGGCGACCAAAAGTTTGGTTGCCAAATATTTATTTTCAAAGACAAAAAAATATCTTAGTCACTGTATAGTTAGTTTTGGCTACTAAAATTATTTAGTCGCCGAATGAAAAACAAAAAAGACTTTTTATTTTTGGCGACCAAAAGTTTGGTTGCCAAAAATTTATTTTTACTGAAATAAACAAATTTTAGTCACCAAAGAACTGAAATATTTTGAGGGAGACATTTCAAAT
The DNA here is from genome assembly GCA_025200525.1 of Camellia lanceoleosa. Lineage (NCBI taxonomy): Eukaryota > Viridiplantae > Streptophyta > Magnoliopsida > Ericales > Theaceae > Camellia > Camellia lanceoleosa. Next base: position 20,248,561 of record CM045767.1, on the reverse strand, counting down.
TTTGAAGGGATTTATAAAATTAATTGGCAACCAAAACGTTTAGTCGCCAATTGTGTAAAATGACCAGAAAATACACTTTTGGGCCACCAAAAAAAAAAAAAAAGTCTCTAAATGTAGGATCTTTAGCTACTACAAATAATTTAATAGGTATTTATTTAACTTTTAGGTACAAAATTTTAGTCGACAATTGTAATTAAAAATTTTGGAGGATGGACCTCAAATTTTTGGAAGGATTTCTAAATTAATTCGCTACTAAAATATTTTGTAGGGCAAAGAAATGTCTGTAGTAGTTATTGGCGACTAAAAAAAATTAGTCAGGGAAAAAAATAATAATGAGTTAGGGCTTAAAAACGTGGGTCTCTCTCTCTCTCTCTGCCCTTCGATTCTCTCTCTCTCGCTTTTGTCTCCATCGCCGTCGGTACAGGAGCACCATTGGCCCCGAAGCTCGTCGCACACGAGGACCATCACAAACCAGCAGCCTATATCGTCTTATCTCGGAGTCACGATCCACCATTGGAGCACTACCCTAGGTATGTCCTCTCTCTATATATATATTTGTATCTCAGACTTTGTTCCCCTAATTTCGGCCTCTTGGGTTTTTTTCTTCTTCCATCCGCATACCTTCTTCATGCAAACCTACCCCAAAATCGACCCAACCACCGCCATTCGTATAGTGGGCAAATGGTTTCTTCAACTCTTCCCGTTGCCACCTCCATATCTGCGAAATCCATTTTTGAAACCCTTCTTCAAACCTTCCTTTCCTAGATAATCGAAAACACCAAGTGTTTATTTTAAATGTGGTATAAAAAGCATGATCTGAGATTAAACATTTTGATTTTAATTGCCTTGTATTTGTATGAAGTTGGGTTTGCTCTGACATGTCCACAAATAGACCATTTCGTAAAAAAGAAGAAGATCAAAATTGTCAAGGTAAGTTCTGAAATAGTAGCATCTATCAATTTTTCATGGCTTTAGAGTATAAATTTTTACCCAATAAAAACAATTCAGACTTTAAGAGCCAAAATATTTGCCTAATGTTATTTTGTATCTCGTAGGCCAATCTAGAACCTTCTTGTTCGTCGACTTCCATTGACACATGAGGTGAATTTTGCTCTTTCCATTGCTTTAGTAATTGTTGATAACTATGGAAAATAGCTCTTAGTAAATATTTAAGTGAGAATTGTTACAACATTTATTTCTATTAATTTTGTAAAAGTAGCAACCTATTTTTGCTTATGTGTTCTATAAGCCAGTGAAAATCCATTAGAAATTCCTGCTCTCTGTTTTGCTATTCTAACCAAGTTTTGGGGGGAAATAATGATGCTATTATGTTCCTTCTTGTGTCTGTTATTACACTATTTATAGATTTTTCAAATTCAGTTCTATAGCATAGATATTTTGCTAATATTGCTGAATATAATAGATATACTATTCAAAGGCATGTGTTTAGTTGAGATGTATCTTGAATTTTGGCTTAACTATAATTGAATATGTTTCAAGCAATAAATGATAAAGAGTCTTGTTGGAGTGCATACACAAAGTTATTAAGCAAAATATAGAAGATATGATTAAGATATATACCTGTTTGATATTTTACTTGTTGGTTGCTTATCTTTCCTTTCATTTTATGCACAATAGATCTTCATTCAATGTGTTTAAATCATGGTTAGAAACCTGCTACCAGTGTCCTTGAATCCTTGGTTCTGAAATATTGTCTTATGATAGATATTTTGGACGACGTGCCTAATTATTATGGGGAACTATAGTCTTGCTGCATATTGTGACAATTTATATTAGCTTGGTGCTACAACATATTATTGTTTGTTTGAATATTGTCTAATTCAAGTATTTGCACCAAATGCTCGTATTATCTAGTGTATTTCCATGTGACATTTGGTTTAACTTATATAGTTGCAGGATGTTTATTTTGATTCAACCTTTGTCTCTTGAATAGTACAGCAGATGTGTGATAATTGAGACATAGATCATTTATTTGCCAAAATTTTCATGTAGATGAGCAAGTGAAGTGTTGGTGTCCACCACTTGGGAGTTTGTGTAACATCAAGTGGGAAATGAGTCTGACATCAACAATTAAAACCTAATCAACTTCAGCTGATCTATCCAGCAAGCAACTAGCTTTGATAATATATCTATGACAAAAGATTGTTGATTTTCAAGAAGTGATACACATTAATACTAAGTATGACAAATTCAGTCCCTGCTTTGCATTGTAGGCTTTCTTTCTTCATCACCATTTCTTTACTAACTTTATTTGACTTTTAACTTTTTTTACATGGGTTATTATACAAGACACCTTAGATATATGCATGAGTAATACAATCACATGAAGCATTTAGTAATAATCAGTTGGTATGATGTTTAGGAATCTCTATACTTCTCCAAGTTTACTTAAATTTTTCTTCAAATAGATTTTTATGTCACTAATCTTTTCAGATATGATACTAGTTTACTGTAAGGACTGAGCCAACTTAAACTTTTAATTATATTAATAGGGACCTAGGAAAGTTTATTGAATCATAACTAGAACTCAAGTCCAATTTTTTGGCTTGTTGGCTTGGAGAGGAAGGATAAAGACCTCTAGCTATTTTCAAAGAATTGGCATTCTAAATGGTGAAGCTAATGTAAATTGCATTTTCTGAAATGAAGATGGGGAAGACTTAAACCATGTGTTGCTCTTTCATCCTTTTATTTGGAAGGTTTGGTCTTATATTATCAGATGGTGAGGCTTGCAATGGGTACTACTTGGCTCTGTGAATTGCTTATTACAATGGTGGGTTGGTATTAAATTTAAAAAAAACAGGATAATATAATCTGGAAGGCTAGGGCAGAGTATTTAGGCTGGTGATTTTGCTTTAGGTTTGTGCTCACATTACTTGTTTTTGCTATACAACCTTTTGTGTACCATTTCCTAATTCCATGCTTCCATACCCATTTAGGCTTTAGTTACTTTAAACTTTGTGTCAATCATTTCTACACCTATATAATCTCATATTAAACAATCTGAATTTTTTTGTATGGTTGGGATTGTTTGTCTTAATTTTGGTTGAATATGAACCATTAGATTGAAGGTTTACCTTAAGGATTAAACTAGGATTAGTAAGGGACCTATTTATACATCTTGTGGGACTATTTTAAAGGGAAAAAAACACAACTTTTCTGAATCTTGCAGTTCTCCTTGTTTTTGTTGGGGAAATTTGGTTGTTAACAATTTTGGATTATCAGCTGAATTATGAGAGGGGCAATTGTTGAGCAATCCAAGTTAAGAAGATTGAGGATGTTGATAAGGATAAGAAGAAGAAGCGTCAATCCAATCCACGATCCAAACAAAATTCCTCTGTTTCAGGTAATTTCACATATGTATATATATATATAAATATATGTTAAATTGTTTGATATCTTCTTTGAAATTTTTGTTGTAGTCATTGTTAAGTTGGGGCACAGAACAAAGTTGACTTTGGAATATAGTGAGTTGGAAATTAACATTTTTTTTTTTTTTGGGAGGGGGGGTTGGAAATTAACATGCACACTTCAACTTTTTGTGTTATGAAAATTTGTGCATCAATAAGTGTTTTTTTTTAGGAGGGGTTGGTAAAATGAAAACCATTTAGTTGTTGGATGTGAACTTTAATTTAAAGGCTATTTTTGGTGCCAAAGAAACTGAAGGAAAGAAAAAAGATATGATTTTGAATTTAGGTCTCCACGTAAATTGATTCTACTGTAAATATTTATCTTTAGTTGAATTGAGGTTCTCTTTATATATATATATATATATATATTTGGTTGTACATTATTCTTTGGGACAAAGTGAAAAGGAAGCAATTTTGTGCTTTTCGTGTGGAAAATGATACTCTGCCTAGTAATGAGAAGACAATGTATCTGTTAAAAAAATTTGCATATAGGAAAAACAAGAACATCTGCATAATTGTAATCGTTCGATTATTTGACCTTTGAGTCCTTTTTGGAAACCAAAGGGCCATGTGAATCAAAATTCTAGCGATGTTTGCTAGAGTTATTTTTTTTTTTTTTTAAAAATAACGTTTTTTGTTCTCAAAGTAGTATAAAATAGAAAAAGAAATTGAAATCAAAATTCTGGTTATAAAATTGCTGATTTTTTGTTAATCCTTTGTTTCTTAAGATAGACTTTAACGTGAATTTCTTGAGGTGATATTTGATTTGGGTGACTAAATCTTTTGTAGGATATTCCTCATTGGTTTAAAACCAAAAGAGCCATATTTGAGTGTTTTTTCGAACGATATACAATCCTCTTATCGATAGCAATTATATGGCCATATACAGCATTTCTGACTGCAGCAGGTGCATATAATAAAAGGCCCCCAAATACTCAGTCTAGTTGCCGTGTTGACCGCTCTTGGATCCTTGAAGGCGCTTCTTGGTATGATCATTCCTAAACTTGCATTTCACTTAGTCGCTTTTCTAATCTTAGGCCTTGTGCATTATTCAATATATTTTTCCATGCTAATTTACATTATGATTTTGTTTCTACTTTTTAGTTTAGTATTTTGCTTCCTAAAACCTAGTTTCACAATATGTTATGGCATAAACGGAGCGGTCTACTTTTCTGTAGTTTCCACCCTTGGGTTTCTTGTTGAAATGGAATTGGCAAAAATATCATCTGATATTCTGACTAATAAAAAAAAAGGAAGAGGTGACTGATAGTGGTGCTTCCTTTTCCTACATTCAGAATTTGGGTTTTTTGTTGCAAGGTGAATCTAGTTTTACTCTTCTTTTTACTGTTGTAATTAGAATTAGATTAAGTGTAAACATCTTCAAGGAAGCCAAGTAGGAACACACAAATTCTGCTTACGTATCAGTAGTTTAAGTGGTATTCTAAGAACCCAATTAAAAATAAAAATTAAAAAAAAAAAACTCTTTTGAGTTCTATGGTGTTTACATGAGTAGTGCTATGCAAACCAAAATTCTGTATAGAATTTTGATCCAAATAATGTGGTAACCTTTTGTCCTATCACTTTAAAAACAAAAGTCCAATGGTCCATCAATGCGACTAATTTTTTTAAGATTGTTAGGCCTTGTTTGGCATATACTAAATAAGCCAAAAAGTCAAAAAGTCACTATCTTATTTAAGTCACATCATCTTATTTAAATCACATCACCTCTCTAACACATCACATCAAACCCAACCCAAACCCAACCCAAACCCACTAATAAGTCAAAAAGTGCACTTTTTTAGGACATCCCAAACCAACCCTTATCACATCATTTTGGATAAAAAGCTGGCATTTTTTTTAAAAAGAAAAATTAGTAACCTTTTCAAAGAATGATTTAAGTTAGAAGAATTGTTGAAAATGTTGTTGAAAATAGTTTCGTTGTCATCATGTTAAGTAAGGTGAGTTTGGTTATATGCATGGAGCATCACCTACATCTACTTAATCATTTCCGTTCATGATTTTAGGAATAGGTAGGCATGTAAGAAAGTGGAGTTTTTGCATTTGAATGTGCGTAGAAAAATTGTATTAATAGGTATAAAGTTAGAATTATTAATTTTATAATTGTTATAATTTGCAAAGTATAATATATCAGAATTATTAATTTTATAATTGTTATAATTTGAAATTTCAATTTTATTGAATAAGTGCTAATGGTTTTTTTTTTTTTTTTTTTTTTATTTATTTTTATTTTATTTATTTTTATTTTTATACAGGTTGCTTTTGCATGGGCTATCGTGAATATTTATTGTTGTGTACAAGAGCATTTGTTCTGTGTCTGGAAGACATTTATTTTTGTACAATCTTCTGTTTTGGAAATCTAGTGTTTTTGTATGTAATATTTAATTTAGATGAATTATACTTGGTTGGTATGGATTTATATGATATTTGGAATATGATGTTACAAATTAAAGTTTTTGGATAGTTGACAATGAAATGGGTATTATTGATAATGGATTTAGATTATAATTGATAGATGTATTATTATGTATATGTACAAGTTAATGTTGCATTGATAATGGAATGCATATAATTTAGAAATTAATGAAAAATATTTAATTTGTGCATTTAAAAAAATTAATAAATAGAGCTTTTGGCAACTAAAAAGCTAGTAGTCAAAAAAGAAAAAAAAATATGAAAGTTTTTGGTGACTAAAAAATTAGTAGCTAAAAAGGAGCACCATAATTTTAGCGACTAAAAAATTAGTAGTCAAAAAAAAGTGCTACATTTTTAGCAACTAAATAATTGGTAGCCAAAAAGAAATCAACGGTTTTTAGCAACTAAATATTTTAGTCGGTAAAACAAAAAAGGCATATTTATTGAAAACTTTGGGCGACTAAATTTTTAGTTGCCAATTGGCGACTTTCGGCAACTAAAAATAAAATTAGTCGCCAATACCTTTCTCGACAATCATCTAGCGACAAAGCAAGTGGCCAAAAAGTTTAGTCGCCAAAGCATTTTGACGACTAAAAATTTAGTCGCCAAAACTGTAATTTGTTGTAGTGATCCTCTTTCTCATTGAACTATAATTTTAAAATACAAGTTTCGTGTTCAGCTATTAGATACATCATTCATTAGCATAGTTCAAGAAACTAGAGGAATTGATACAAAAATTCCCTAGTGGCTTACAAATATCAAGGCAAGGCTTGTTACAACAAAATGAACATGCGGTCCCAAAACATATATGCTCGGAGCTTTCACATAACACATCCATGAGCCTTCATACTCTAACAAAACAAAAGAAAGTCCACCTCTTACTCATAAGGGTGGTTGCACATCACCAGGTCCTAAAAATGTTAGATATGAATGAGCTAGATGCGCAGTAGAAATGCTTTTAATAAAGTATCTAATTACTCAAAAATCCATATGGCATTATCACAACCAAAACATGTTCTTATTCAACACAAGTTAAAGACTTAAACAAAGAAACTTAGATATTATAATTTTCATCAAAAACTAAAATTCCACACCGGGGGGTAAATACACCGTGAAGCCCCTAAAAGAGAGTCCCAATACATATATATATATATATATACATAGATTTATATTCAAAATATCCCCACATTTGTCGGTTATTAATACGACAGGGCATGGGCACCCAAAATCATCCGTTTTTTTTTTCATTTTTACCGACTATAACACGACAAGACCAGTGGACACCCAAAAGCACTTTTCCACATTCGTTCGGCGATAAGCTCAAAACAGGACAATTGAGAACCTAGCCTTTCCCCTACACAGGTACCAACAACACACAACTCTTTCCAAAAATCAACTCCCTACTCGGACTCACATGCTATTTATACCACTCCCTTAACAACCTTTCCAAGATTTCCACGTATTCATAATTCAAGAAAAATTTTAAGAGGTTCCATTTCACAAGTCTCAATCAATATATGTATTCAAAATATCATAATCCACTCATTAATTTAAAGAATTGAAAATCAATTTCATCTTTCTGCAAATTTTTCAACTAGGGTTTTCATAAATTTGGGGGTTTTACTACTAAATCATGTTAAACACTAATTCTCAAGTCCAATATCCATAATCCAAAAGCTTTATTCAAAATCTTAAGAAATTTTTTGGTAACATTTAAATCTGAAAATACAAGATTCAATTTATGAACACCCTCATAAAATATAGCATCAATGTCACAATAACACAACATAATCATCTAGATAAAGAGATACAATGTTAAAAGTTATCCTACCTCAAAAATGGAAGCAAAGAAGCTATATCAAGAAGAATTCTTCGAAAACAAAGGATTCAATCGGTGGAAATACACCACCTTCACGTAAACTTCTATTTCTGTAAGGGAGAAAGGTGTGAATCTTAGTAAAATGAGAAATTTCTAGAGTGAGAGGGTTAGGATTTTCGAAGCTTGAAAGAGATGAAAGAATGGAGAAAAGAAAAAGTGAAGAAAATGTTCTAAAAAGTTACTTTTAAGTGGTTGATATTGCACAAACCGCTCGAGCGGTGAACTTGAACTCTCAGTTTTTCAGTCTGCAAAACGAGATGCTCGAATCCCCTTCATATTCGCTCGAGCGACTACTTGACCGCTCGAGCAATCCTTCGACCTGCAAAACAAACTACTAGAAGCCGCTTTTACGTGGCAGCAATCTTTTCACTGCTCAAATAGTCACCTAAGATGAATTATCACATATTTAATCAGACTATGCAAGAGTTTAAGTAATCATATGATCGGGAAGATCATAACCTAACGATCTGAGAGTAAAAACTAAAGACAAATGGTGAGATCGAATGTGGTCTTATACCCGTAACTATCCACTACCATTCAAGGAACGTGTCTCATACCTCTCAGCCCATAAGAACTTATATAGATGGAAAATGTTATTTAGCATAAGCTAATTGAGCAAGGAATAGTGGAATTACTTTTGTAATCATACAAGAACTTTTAGAAGATATAGGCCATGAATGTATATAAGGTTAGTATACCCCACATGTCACGACCCAAACCCACTCCTATAGGTTTAACATCGTAACCGACCAGTAATCCAGGAATTTCTGAAGGCCTCTGAGACAAATTAACATAATATTAGGGGCTAGTGGAAGCAAATAACAAATATACAATGTCCATTGAGCTATGCAGACTTATATGAGATAGAAAAATTTAAAACTTTTTATATACATATATACACATCATCCTTACGTCATTATATATATAGATTAGACAAAAGGGGACTTGGCCCTATTTACAAAATACACAAAGACTTGTTTAACCAAAAAAAAAAAAAACTTAAACTTTAAATCACATAGCCATAGCCACTTGACATAACCGGAATCTCCACGGGAGGCACATAGGTTGGTTGACAAAAACAGATTCTAGGCACACACCTCTAAGCCTGGTCATGCGCCTGATCACCTACATACATAAATAATACAGTGAGCTGGAGCCCAGTGAATAATAACAAGGTAAAGGGGTTTTAATAAATGATGTCCATCACAGAGTTAGAAATCAGAGTTTATATGATAAATATATTCTTATCAGAAACAGAGTCTTATGCATATTCAGATTTCAAATCAGAAAGAGATTCAGATACATGTTCATATTCATATTCAAATTTTGCATAAGATCATACGTGGTACACCTATTAGCTATCATATCAACTTGGTCCTGAGACCCACATGTATAGTCGGTACCGACAACCATAGAGGTCCATATCTTGCGCGCAAGTAGCAATGGTATTATTATCCCTAGGCAAGGGCCACGTGAATATAGACTTCGGTATTGTTACCCCCGGGCAAGGGCCACGTGAATATAAGCCACAGTATTGTTACCCATGGGCGAAGGCCACATGCATATTGGCCACGATATTGTTACCCCCGGGCGAGGGCCACGTGAACTAAAGATGTCACAAATACATTTAGAAAAATAGGCATTCATTCATAATTCATAAAATAGCATTTCAGAAAATACTTATAATTAAACATAGTTTTACAGAGTTATTACTCATAGATAGTTGCAGAAGTAGATTAGACAGATTAGACAGATCAGACAAATCAGGCAGGCAATAGCGCGTGACCTATACAAGCACATAACATATACACATTGAAATACAATATCAATTCCTTGATCAAACTTGACTTTTCTTGTCTTTTTCTGTCTAAGTAGTCTGGAATTCTACCATGCTTATTCTTTCTTATTTAAATGATTCAGGTTCTCATTTCACATATCCTTTCATTACTAAATCATTCTTTTCTGAATAAACCAATTTCTTACTTGGCTTCTTAATCAAGTACTACTAAGTTAATAACTTATTCTTTTAATCAACTAATTAATGTTAATTGTTAGCTTATTAATCTTTATTGAGTCATAAATCATGTCTAGAATGCTTTGGAAAGAGATAAGAATAAACATGTGAATTAAATGCAATTTTCCAAAATATGCTGAAAATAAGGTCTTCGCTCGAGCGGACCTTTGATCGCTTAAGCGGTCTACAAAGCTTTATAAAAATACTGGTTGGCCTTAATGTTCACTCGAGTGGTGACTTTTCCGCTCGGGCAGGCAACAAATTTCATATGCTCAACAAATAATTTCCAAACACATTTTCAAAACTTAAACTCTTGCATGAACCAATTTAAACATGTAATTTTATTAATAAAGATGAACCTATGACTAATTTTCCAATTTCTAATACAAAAATCTTTTTGATCATTAAGATTAAAACCAATAATTTCATGAATATAACAATTCCAACATTCTTCTTCTTTGTTTTATAAAACATAAATTAAAGCTATAAAACCCTTTCAAAATATTTACATATAAGAAATTTAAATCAAAATCAAACTAATTTTTGATTCTCAAATATAAATTATAATTTATTTCCATATTGATTAACCTTAACCATGTTCATGAATTAATTCTTTAATTCCTCCAAATTACATGCATGTAGAAATAAGATTCAAATTCATATAAGACATTTAAAATCAAACCCAAAATAATTAATTTCCCAAATTAACTTCTTTAATTTTGAACCAAACTCAATTTCTTTATCCGTCTTACTAATTCCTTTCAAAATATCAAATTAAAACCATAACAATTGCATGTATAAAACTAAAATCAAAATCAAATCATAATTTTTCTCTCTAACTTATCCTAATTTAGATTTAATTTATTTTCTCCATATCAAATCCAATTTCAAACCCACAAATTGTAAAATATGAATTAAATTTCAAAACTCTTGAAAAATTCATAATGCATGTACAATTGAAACTCAATTTCATGTTAAGACAACTAAATTCAAACCCAAAGTGATTAATCTCTAAGTTAATTTTCATAAATTTGAACCTAATTTTATTGCATGGATCAAATCTTCAATACATCATTATTGCATGTAATTTTTATAACATAATTCAAGAATGATTCTCAAAATTAAACTCAAACTTAACAAATTTAAAGAATCATAACTCATAATCTTCAACCTAATTTGATTTTACATGCAAAACCCAATTTCTATCAATTTATATAATTGATCATCAAATCTTCATTTTTAATCCTCTCAAAATCCATCTTAAATCAATTTATGTCTAGATTATTTAAACAATACTAGGAAGAGGATGGAATTTCTTACTTGAAGATGGATTTTTCACAATTTTAAGCTTGAATTTTGACATCCCACAAGGCTTTCATCTTCCCCTTTTTTTTTTCTTCCTCCCGGTCTCTCTCTCAGCCCGTGCTCTCTCTTCTATTTTTTTTTTCTAACTCTGTTTCCAGCAGATTGAAGGCCACCTTTGACTTCATTCATCATCTTTTCTTTTATTATTTTATTTTATTCATTTAGTGGGACACTTGTCCTTATTATACGAACCCATGTGGTGGTTTATTAACTCTTTCTTCAACTAATTAATCTTGCTTAGGATACTTAATTGAGATTGATCTTTGATTACAATTAGCTTAATTAACCATCTCTTAATTTTAATTAGTTATGTAAAATTCTAACCCAATTAATCATGACTAAGTACAAATCCCACATAATTTTAATTAGTCTAATTAATTTCAATAAAATTTTAATCAAATCATAATTAAGTTGATCAGTCTGAATTAGATTTTTAATCAAACTTCCAAAAAGCTCCAAATGTCCAATTAAACTCATTACTATTCTCAATTTTGGTTTCTCACATCATTAAGGCCTTCAATTTCATATCAAACCCAAAATTTCTATTAATAAATTACATATTCAAATTTGGACAACTCATAGTTAAATTTAATTCATAATAACCACAATTCTCAATCCTCATAATTTAATTACTTTCATTAACTCCAATTTGGATCTAATTAATCGAATCTCAATTTTACTAAATTGAATCGAATATTTAATTAAACTCCCATACGGTCTGATACTCGAAATTAAAATAATTCAATTTACCAATTATACTTTCTTCAGCCATGTAGGCTTTCAACTTCTAATTCCAAAATATATCCTCAATAAAATTATATACGAACCAGTCTCCATAGTTTTCATAAGTCTCGGATTAAATTGGAATAATTGATAATTCAAATTCAAATCTCTTCGATTAATTAAGTGCTAATTACTATACGTGGTAGGGTCGTCACACCACAAGATAACACATTTTGAAAACCTTAATCTACTAATCTCCATTGCCTTTCTCCTCAAACTCTTGCTAACTTGAACATTGGAGGCCCTTTGGTAAAGGGCTTCTTTTGCAGGTATCCTAAGGAAGAAAATCGATCTCATTGTTGTGTAGTTTGGCTGCCAACCATTTAGCCTAATCCATATATCATCCATTACTAATATCATCAAATAAGATAAGGTGATAGGTTATAATTATTTGTCATATAGAAATACATCATTTTTATATTCAAAAATGTAAATATATATATGTCACGCCCCAAAATGATCCAATATAAAACAATCACATCAACTAACCTTCGCTAATTAAAGAGACTAATTCTTCCATCATTACATGATTAATGAATGAGCTTATACAAAAGTTCACATGTGATTATACATTCAATGGTAAGAAAACTTATGAATCTATAGAATGTGAAGCGTATCATCTCCAAATAAATAAAATGCCCTTACGGGCTACAACTTCCAAGGCTTAAGCCCGGTTACACAAAAGTGGTCTCTCGGACCCATACAAAAATAGCCATTGGCTAGCAATTAAATCACAACAAAATAGAGCTATACTCTTCACAAAATTATCCACGCCCTCAATTTGGCGGGATCACCACGTCCTTTCCTGCACAAAAATCCCATAGGGGTGAGTATAAAGCCCAGTAGAGAATTTCTTACAAAGTATATACAGTTATGCAAACTCTCAATGTAAAATGCAAATGTCCATGTCATGCTATGCCGTTATAAAGAAGTTTTTATGTCATGTTCTTCTTAATGTTCATCATGTTTCAATAAAAGTTTGCAATCTCAACAATTTCCAAAAGAAGACTTCCAATTTTAATTCAAAAGGGGTGGTAAATACGACTCAGGTAATCCCTAGGTTGGTGTCTGCAAGTAGGCTCAACAAGCAGTACCAATAACCCCACTTTACCGGTTGCTAACCGGAAGGGAAGTGGTACCTCCTCCGTGCGTGTTTTCGGTCTTTCACCCCGGACACTCAGACTAACTTATCAAATTCATCTACACCTCCTAACTGGACTTACCAAAGTATTTACCCCATAACATTTCACGAATAGTATTTCACATTTCTTCATTCTCATGCAGATGATTTCAATTCTCAATTCAACCCTTGCAACAATAGATGCCAAAAATGTTTATGCAACATGCCAAAGCTAAATAAAAATCTTGTTATAATCATTTGAATGAATGTGAAACGCCATAATTGTTTGTTTTTCAATATAATACCCACAATACATAATAATGATCAACTTTCTTTTCTCCTTGCAATGTTATTCCACAAATAGCCCAAAGTTCGTTACCAATCCTCACCATTACAATAACATGCCCACAATCCATATACTTCCATTACTTTCACCATTCCTAGTGATATTGCAAATATTTGAACAACACTCCCAATTCCCAAAACTTTTCATGAGCAGGGAAATTCAACACGCCAATGTTATATACAAGCATATATAGTTCAACAAGGAAATTCTCCACTTTCTACACTTGTCATGGCACATCACTATGAATTTAAATATATAATAGCAACCATAAAATCCTCATTTTCTTTTATTCAAGAAAAGTCCCAAATTTCTAGGTTTCCTTCTCTACAAAACTCACACATTTAATACTTGAAAGAGGACCCAAGGTAACACCCCATGTTCCAATTTAAGAGAGTTTCACTCTCTAGATGACATCTTTAGAAAAGTTTGAGGTTTTTAAAACCCACATTTTGAAAATCTCTACATTTTAGCCACAACACCAAAATCCACGTAATACTTCAAGAAAACCTTTATATCAACATCAATCTAGCAAAACATGTATATATAAATCAAGAAATCCCTACCTCAATGTTCAATGAAGAGGAGAAGGTGAAACCCTAGATTCAAGGTGGAAGACTCTTCAATTTCCACTACACCAAGATGAGCCCTAGCTTTTGATCTTCAAAGCTTGAGAGGGAGAGATGAGGATGATGATGAATTTAGATCCAAGGGATTGCAAAATCAAAAAAGTTTTGGTGTTTGATGAGGTTTTCTAGAGAGGAGGAGAAAAATAGGGTTTAGAGTGAGAGCGGAAAGCCCCAAATATGATACAAATTCGATCAAAAGAGCTACAAAAAAATAGAGGTTCGGATTGCCCGCTGCGTCGTGACGCTCCTTCCCCGCACATTCGGAGCGCCTCTCCCGCACGTACGGCCTACACCCTCGCACGTACGGTGCTCCCTTCCCGCACCTCACTCCACAGGTGCCTTTTAGGCAGTGTGCAACCCTCTGGTGTTCAATCCTCACCGCACGTGCGGCTCTGGCCCAACAGCCCAAAAATTTTTGGTCAGTCCCCAGGCACTCCGAACTTGACGGCGCACCCATCCAAACAAAAGAAAGGCCGACTCGAAATAAAGAGGGATGAGAGCTAAAGAAAGGACATCCGAACACAACAATCCCAAAGAAATCGAAAATGAAGAGACGTGTAGCAAAGCCGATCATCACAATATATTTATATTATTACATATTTTTTACATAAAAGAAGCAAAAGCAAATTACACAAAAACACACCTAAACCACTATAGATAAGTACCAACCATATCAAACCACAATTACCTAGGTAAGTGTCGACCATATCAAACCATAACCAAATACAATTTTTGTTAAGCCCAAAGAGCAATCGTTTGTCATGGCATGACACTTTCCCTTTTCAATTTCGCCTCTAGTTACAGCTAATATTTGAAGAGAGACTCACATGTGAACCCATTTATGTATAGATATATGTATGTGTATAATATAATTCATAGTTTTGGAACATAATTTGTAATGCTCCCAATTCTTTTAATACAAAAAGCCAACTAATTGAGAAAGAATGCTAAAGCGTTAAAATCTCATCCAAGTCTTCATCTTCTATGAATTTGGGATTAAGATCTCACATGATGTATAGGTGCATCGAACCCTAAAGGGTTGGCCTGGTGGTCAAAGGCTTAGAACTTAAGGGTGTGCTCCTCTAAGGTCTCAGGTTCAAAATTTCTTAGATGCAAACAATTTCTTGGGACTAGTCCATATGGGACTTTTGCCTTGTTTTTAATTGGGACCTCACCAAGTGGACGATGGGATTGGTGTCCCTAGATTAGTCGGTCCAATTGATGGCAGAATAGTGGGCCTTGTAAATTGTGATCCTATATAAATAGGCATGAGTAAATTTATAATTCCTAAGCATCCATTTCATAATTTGTTTCCTTTTTGTGCTAGATAGACTTAGAGTGTTACAAAATTCATGTTTGATAAAAAAAATACACTATTAGAGTTTGACCACTATCATTTGCCTCATTTAACTAGCTAGCTAGCAATTTTCTGGTTGAGTAGCCAAATTGAATAAGAACAAAGTACTTGTATAAGCTCTTCCCTATCCATACCTCAATTTTATTGTTCGAAACAGTGAACACAATAAAATACATGCATTAAACCATGTAGAAGTTGTCTTGAAGTCAACTTTGAAACAAACACATTACCACATATAGGTCTCGCCATTTGTATCTTTAATGTGATTAGTTGTGTGAAAAATTCTATGTATATACCACAAATGTAGTTTATGTGTCCCTACAATTTTTGGTTTTTAACCAATATTATGCTCTATTTGGTTCATTATAATGAAATGGAATGGAATAATAATTCCATAAGTTTTCTTATGGAATAACCATTCCCTTAACATAGTGACAGATTATTCCATTTGTAATGTATTTGTCATTATTTTTTTAGTCTAATCAAACATGAGAATGAACATTTTGATGGAATAATCATTCAATTCTACTGAACCAAACACTACTTGAAAGTTTTCTTTAACCCATTTATCAAGCTACTTTCGATTGGGTGATCACTAGACCTTCCCTTATTCTGCAATCTTGAATGGAAGTCGATTAGGATTTTTAGCATAATCCACCGAGGTCCAACAAAATAAAGAAGTTGCCTTTCTTTTTTATACGTTGACTTCGTATTGGAGGCAACACATGCCTTTCTTGAAACTTGTGTACCCATTTTGGATAGCATTTTGGAAAGGTACTATTATTAATACTTATATGAGCATAATGATCACTTCTGATATGGTAAATGATATTCTCTTACATGAAATTTGATCTTAGCTAGCATTAAAGCCTGCCACTTTATCCTTTCTTACTTAATTCATCTTCTTCATGAAGTGACTTGACTGTCTTTCTACTTTTGAGGCAATGACAAAGATAAGACAAGCTAGGCATAATAAAGTCTACCTTGGTCTCCAAATGTGAAAGGCACAAGAATTAGCCTCTATACTAAACTCCTATCATATTCATTTTTTCCTCTTTTAAGCTTTTGATCTTCCTCTGGACTCTCTTTAAGAAGAATTTCTATGACTATCTGTAGACACCCCATTTTTGACCGACCTTAAGACTCAGACGTCATCGTTCGTGCATACGATGATCGCGCATGTTTGTGCTCGTTTCAAGTTTTTTGGGGCCTCCGGCTGAGCGCCTTGTCTCGGGACCTCTCAACTCTCTTCTTCATGGTTTTTTTTTGGACCATTGCCTTGGTGCCTTTGCCTGGAGGGAGAGAGAGGCCTGTAGGCCACTTTTTGTAGCTGCAGGCTACTTATCTCTCTTGTAGGCCACTTGTAGTGGCTCGTAGGCTAGTTTTCAGGGCCTCCGGTCGAGTGCCTTGTCTTGTGGCCTCTTAACTCTCTTCCTTTTGGTTTGTTTTTGTGCCATACCTTGTTACCCCTTGCCTAGAGGGAGGGGAGAGGTTGTCAGCCACTTTTGGTGGTTGTAGGCTACGTTTTCCTCTTGTAGGCCACTTTAGGTGGCCGGTAGGCCAGTGGAAGTGGCCGACGACCATTTTTCTGTTTTGGTAGATATTTTTATTGCCAGTTGTGCCAGCTGTTGGGCACATAAGGCATATTCCATACACGTATATGGAGGGATTGCACCAAGCTTCTATCTTGTCCAACAAGCTTGAGGCTTGGAATTCTATAAGAAGGGAGCTCTCTCTTCCTTTCAAGGGTTCAGAAATTTGAGGAGCAAAAATATCTACTCTCTCTCTAGAATTCTCCCTCTCTCTCCATATTTGTGCCTTAAAGTGTTGTTTCTCCATACTTTTGCACACAAACACCTACTCAAACACCACCATCATTGAGCTGAGGTTCTTGGAAGCCTTATTTGAGTGGTTTTAGCTGGTCTTTTGCCTCAAAAATTGTTGTTTTGCTGTGGTTCTTCAAGGGTGAGTAGTTACCCTCTTTAAGCTTTGTTTTTCTTAAGTATTTGGCCATCCTTGCATGCTCTTTTAGGCCTAACTTGCAACTACAAAAAGTTCTCCTTTTAAGTGCTTTGATTGTTTGTTTGAGGCCTCTTTGGTGTTGAGGGTGTTCTACCCTCTTGTGTGCCTTATTTGCTTAGGCTTGGTGCCATCCTTTAAGGCCTTTGAGATCACCCTTGTTTAGCCTTTTCACCATTGAATTTTAGAGGAATTTCAGTGGTGGAAAGTGGGTTTTGAGACCCAAAATGGATGGGGGTGGCCCCCCCTTTATGCCTTGTTTGCATGTGTTGTTGGCTTAACACTTTGGCATGTTTTTCTACCCTCTTGAGGCTCTATCTTAGCATGTTTTAGGCCTCATTTTGCCATGTTATAACTCTATTTTGGGTTGGTTTGGCCTCATGTTGTTTGCTTTTTACACTTGTAGTGTAAACTTGTTCACTGGCCTAACATGCTTCATAGGTTAGCTTGTTATTCTAGCATGTATTGGCTTCACCCCAGCATGTTTTTGGTGTTATTTTGGCATGCTTTAACTTTGATTTTAGTTGGTGGGGTCATCTCTTGCTTGGTCTTTGTACTTGTAGTGCAATACTCCTTGTAGGCTTAACATGCATCATGCTTTGTGCCTCTAATTCTAGCTTGTTTTAGCTTTGCTCCAGTAGGTTCTTAACCTTGTTTTGACCTGCTTGAACTCTGTTTGAGTGGTCTTGATCATTTGGAATTTGCTTTGTATAGCCATAGTGCAATCTTGCTCACTAGCTTTGAGTTTCAAAGTCTCTAGCATGCTTTACTGGAGTTGTGTGCATGCTTTGGCCTCATTTCTCACATGATTTTAGTGTGTGTAGTGTAGCCATACTCTCACATGTTTCACACTTTCAATGCTTTTGGAGGGTTGTGCCTTATGTCTTGATCATGGGCTAATTTGTATGCATGCTTGCCTAAGCTTTTGGGCTACTATCTCAGCATGTTTTTGGTCTTATTTTGCCATGATACAACTCTGTTTTTGGTTGATGGAGTTACCTCTTGCTTGGTTTTGGTACTTGTAGTGTAATCCCACTCATTAGCCTTACATGCTTAGTGTTTTGGCTTACCATTCTAGCTTGTTTTGGCTACACTCTATCATGTTTCTAGCATTTTTTTGACCTGCCTTAGGACTTTTTTAAGTGATCTGGTCCTTTGGGGGTTGCTTGATATGGCCATGGTGCAAGTGCTTTAGCTAGTCTTGAGTTTTGGGCAACTTAGCATGCTATATTTGTGATGGTTGCATGTTTTGGCATCATTTTGCATGTAATTTCAGAGCATATACACGTGTCATGTTCTCACTTCTTTCACTCCTTGAGAGCTTTTGAGAGTTGTGCCTTTGTGCCTTAGTTGTGAACTACCAAAGAAGCATGCTTTTCTACTCCTTTGAGCCTTAGTTTGAGCATGTTTTGCCACTGATTTGCCATGATATAGCTCTATTTTGGGACTGGTTTGGGTGTTTGTGCATAGTATTGCATAGTCCTAGTGTTGTGTACCTCACTAGCTTTAATGTATGAGTCCTCTAGCATGCCATACTTGTGTTGTTTGCATGATATGTCATCATTTGGCATATGATTTCAATGCCTACATCTCTGCCATACTCTCTTATTTATCACTTCTTCATTGTGTTTGAGAGTTGTGTTTAATGTATGGCTTGCTAGCCAATGCATGAACATGTTGTTGTAGCTTTTGGTGCCTCATTTCTAGCATGATTCTACCATTGTTGTGGCATGAGGTACGTTTGACCATTTGTGCATTGTAGTGCATGTTTCATGTGTGATACACTTCACTTGCCTTGACGCCTGAGCTCCTAAACATGCCATGCATGCATTGCTTACATGATAGAGCCTTGTGCATACCACTCTAGCATTAATAGATAAGCATGTTGTTTGCATGTGTGTTGCATTGCATTGTGTTTGGATCAGATGTTAATCCAAACATGAGAAATGAGGGGTGTTTCATACTTGAAGTGATGAAACGTGCCTTATTTCTTTGTCGCCGTCCCCCTTGATTGTGCATGATAGGGTGGAGGCCTCTCGAGTCCTATGTGTTATTTGTGCATTCATAAACTTGTAAGAACTCGGCTTCTTGGCCATCGTGCATTGTGATGCTCGGTTGGTGGCCCGAGAGTCGAGTACCGCACCATTTTGAGCTTGAGAAATAATAAAGGGGGTGGTTTCTGGATACGACGTGGCCTAAGAACTTAACTTCTTTTAACCAAAATTCACACTTCCCAAACTTTGCATATAGTTTGTGGGCTCTAAGAAACTCAAGCACAACTCGCAGGTGTTCCTCGTGTTCTTCCTCAGAGGGTAAGTAAATCAAGATGTCGTCCACAAAGACGATTATAAAGCGGTCTAAGAATTCATGAAAGATTCGGTTCATCAAGTCCATAAACACGGCTGGTGTGCTGGTTAACCCAAAGGGCGTTATTAGGAATTCATAATGGCCATACTACGTACGAAATGTCGTCTTCTAGATATCCTCCTCCGTTACCCTCAACTGGTGATAACCCGATCTCAGGTCTATCTTGGAAAAGTAGCAAGACCCCTTCAACTAATCAAACAAATCATCTATGCGTGGCATTGGGTACTTGTTCTTAGTAGTTACCCGATTCAACTTCTGGTAATCTATACAAAGTTGCAACGCACCATCTTTCTTTTTGCCAAAGAGAGCTAGTGCTCCCCAAGGCTAAAAACTAGGGCGAATAAGACCCTTGTATAGCAATTCTTGGAGTTAAATTTTTAACTCACTCAACTCAACTGATGCAAATCTATACGGTGCCATAGAAATCGGTGTCGTGCCAGGCACTAAATCAATAAAGAACTCAATCTCACGATGAGGTGGCAAACTAGTGAGATCTTCGGGAAAATCATCTAGGTACTCACAAACTACCATCGGCAACTCAACTCGAACCACATCACACTCACTACCCAAGAAGGTTGCAATAAAGCAACTAAGCTCACTCTGATCACGCGAATCATACATCGGTGATAAAACTCTATCAGCTCTATCCCCCACAAAATAAAAACAACCACCGCTCAAGGTACATATAGCAACCCTCTGACGGTAACAATCTATGATAGCCCGATACAACGATAACCAGTCCATACCCAATATAGCATCAATGCTCGATATATCAATCAATACAAAAGAAAAAGAAAATCAGGGACCGGCAACCTCTATGTCACAACCTCGACACCCCTGTTCCAAAACAATCTCACCACTAATAGGTGACTCTACACCGAGTGGAGATGCTAACTGAGCCAACTCTAACCCCAATGCTGATGCAAATGTAGAGAAAATAAAATAATGGGATTCACCTGTATTAATCAACACATTGGCAATAGAATTGCATAACAAGAAAGTACCTCTCACAACTGAAGGTGATGGAACTAAATCTGGCATGGTAACAACATACACATGCCCTGAAGGTCTCTGCTCCACCTGCTCACCCCTCAGAGCATAAGTCTGATGCACTGACTAACCCGAAAAGGCTCCCTAATTGGCCCTCGAGGCATGTGCTGACTGTGCAGGCTGGTGCCTCTATGTTTGCCTCGAACCAGACAAACTATATATGTCACCCAACTGAGGGGAAAACCTCTTCAAGTGCCTTGCCTACACACATTGATAACAAGTGAGTGGCTGACCTCTCCCATGACTCTAGCTCTAAGAACGAGCCGCAGATGAAATAGACCGTCGCCCTCATTTCCTTTGCAGGCAAGCTGGAGACTTGTGGCTCAACTAGACACACTTAAAGTAAGTGAAATCTCCTTGACCACCTGTCCCAGAACCCATACTCGGTAATTGAAAAGTGGACCTCGACTGTGCTCTCTGGGACTGCTGTGGGTTAGAATCCCTCTGCCTCTTACTATGCCCATGAACATCCTGACTCCTTCTAGAGCCCCTTATCCGCTCCTCCTTCATTTGCATCATGGTCTCAAGATGAGCCGCCGCCGCCGCCGTCTCCACAAGGTGTCCATAATCTCTAATCATTGACCCGGCCACTTTGAACATGAGCCCTGTCCTCAACCTTTTCTCGAACTCTACACAATGGCGCTCCTTAGTCACCATAAGTTCCGGTGCAAACCTCTACAAGCTAGCAAATGCGGCCTCAAACTTAGCCATCGGTGAGGTCAACTACTTGAATTGAGAAAACTAGTCCCTCAACTTCTTCCTAACAGCGGAAGGAAAAAACTTGTCCTGGAAGGCGTCGACGAAAGCCTCCCAAGTCACCCCAATGCGCCTAGGCGCATACTTACACCATTGACCAACATCCCCCTTAAACTGGAAGGACGCTAAGGTCACTCTTAAACCACCGTCTTCGATGCCAAGCATCTCAAACGTCTTCACCATTTGTTCGAGCCATTCATCCGCTTTCAAAGGCTCTTTATGATCGCCCAAAAACTTGTCCAGGTTAGACCAGAAGAACTCCCTCTTTAAGAACAATGGCCCTGCCTCAGCTACTTGGGCCTAGACTTGATTCTCAGCCCTGAGAATGTCCATGGATTCTGGCAAAGCTTCGGCCATTTCACAAGCCAAAGTGCCCATGGCCTGCTAACCAACTGGTTTGGCCACATTGGCCTGACCAAACCCTTCCTCTTGCGTCAGAATCTCATCCAGTGAAGGCACCTCATGCCTTCTAGGCCTACCACACCTACCACCACCACATCCACGTCCTGACATCCTAATGAAGGTAACAAAAGAGATTAGCACATTTACAAATGTACCAAAGCTAACTCACTCACGTCCTAAGGCAATGGGCAACAGTAATTCACTCCACATAAGCACGTAGTCACATAAACACATACGAATCTCCTTCTTGGATAATGACCATTCTGTGGCATTGCCAGAGTTCCAATTAGAAACAGTAGTGATTAGGTGCTCTTCTAATAGGACTTCTAGAAAACCGTAGACCCAATCAATATCCTAGAAAATAAATCCTAGAAAATAAATCACATACCCATATAATCACATAAGCATGTTATCACATAACATACCATACATACAAATGTCTCTATCAAGTTAGACAAACCCATTGTGGTAATAACCACTTCCTATGTACCCAAAGTATTCAAAGCTGGTACGCTCTAATTGTAATAGCCTGACCCTCTTATATGCCTTACATCCCCAGTTCTATGAAAAATTACATGTTTAATGTGAAAATTTCATGCAAAGATATGTTTACATGTGTGAATTGTTCGATCATGTTTTCTATCTGTTGATTAATGGAACACATCTGTTAAAATTAAAATATTAACTTGGGAATTTAAAGCCGTAGAGGCACGATAAACTGAAATTGAGCATGTGAACATGCTAGTGGGAATTTTTAAAGATACTTAGGAGGTTTAATTGAAAATTTATTTTGTCTGATTCGCTAAGGCTCATTTGGCAAGTCTAGAAATTAAAGGCTTATTTATGTGTTATATGAACTCCTCTTTGAACTCATCTCTTTATATAAAATATATGTTGAGTGGAAAATCTTGAGAACCTTGAAGAAGAGAGAAATGGAAAGGAAAAGGGAGAAGAGGAGAGCCAATACGATTTCAAGATTGAAGAACTTGCTTGGAACAATTGAAGAATCCAACTTAAGGTGAGTATAGATCATTAGTAAACACTCAATTTCTCTTCAATTGGTTGGAATTAAGTTTTGACTTGAAGTATCCTTCCTCCATGAAAGCTAGGGTTATGATTAGGGAGAATCGAATAAATGACCATGTATCTCTTGAATATGTATGATGGCAACTTAGTCACTTGATTTTTCTATGTTTTTACCTAATCTCACTCTTTTGTATGTTTGAATTCACGTAAAAGGAAAGCTAGACATTGTACATGTATATTTACATGGTGTGAGTGAGGGAATCATGGAACTTTTGAGGTGTAAAGGCTAAGGGGCTAGAATTTCATGTTTATATGTTGATATGCTATGTTTTTAGTGTAAAACTATCTTGATTTTGGCCTTGTGACTATCCCCTTGTGCCTTAGAATTGTTGAAGTTTCGGTAGAAAACAGCAACGATCAAGACGTCTTGGACGCCACGACCACAAGTGCGGCACTCAGAGCTGCACATGCGGAAAACAGGGGAAAAGTACCAAGCTATACTGCTAAAAAGACACGTGCGGCGGGGACTTCCGCACGTGTGGCTTAAACTGAAAAATTCAATAGCTTTCTTTCGCTCTTCTTGACCCTCTGGATGTGCTATTATGTTCGTTCAATGTTCCTATAATGTATTTAATTACAGGAAGCGTAACGAATCGAATAACTGAAAATTGAAAAGAAACTAAGAATGGTGATGTGCTTACATTTTATGTGCTATGTGTAGGGCGTCTGTAGGAGGGAACCAGCGTTCATCTACATCACAGTGAGTGATAGTAGCATAATAATATGCTCTGTTCACATTTTGTGTTTATATATGCTATTTCAGACCCTATTTACTTGGTGAGTACCTTATGTTATACGCATTGTGTCTGATATATGTTTGAACTTAGACATGTAAAATGTGGACCCGTGGTCGCTTTGTATTGTATTGGGCCTAAGGTCGTTCTGGATTTTGTTGGGCTTAAGGCCGTTTTGCTACTATGATGGGCTTAAGGCCGTTTTGCTACTATGACGGGCCGAAGGCCATTTTTTTATCATGATGGGCCTAAGGCCGTTCTGTACTCTGTTGGGCCTAAGGTCGTTTTGTGCTCTACTGGGCCTAAGGTCGTTCTGTAATATGTGGGCCCAAGGCCATTCAGAAAATGGAAATATGAGTAAGATTATGATTTGTGAATATGCACTGTTAATCCATGTTCGTAGTTTTAATTTGTTTATACTATTATCATTCACTGAGCCTTGCTCACTCTACTTTTCTGAATGTGTTGTAGGTAACCAGCTTGTGAGTCAACCCTAGGTCAGCCAGAAGCCTATAGCCGAATCCATTTTGTTGAGCCACCTAAAGTGACTCTTTTGTTATATTTTGAAAAATCCCTATGATGGCATGTTTTATTATAAATCTTGGGAAAACAATAGATATGTACATAGATGTTGTAAGCACTTAACTTTTAAGTTGATCCCCTTTTTGCTTTCAGTAATATGAATAGTACATGGAATGTATTGCATATATGATAATGCAACATGATCCTGGCTTTTAGACACAGCTTAATGAATGTTTGCCTTCTATTATTTTGCTTCCGTTCAGGCCCCGAGATTATGTAACATTTAAAATAACTAAGCTAAGGCCTCGAGTTAGGCTGGTCATGTCCAAACTTTTAGGGGCAGGTTTGGGTCGTGACAGTTGGTATCAGAGCACGAGTTACTACCTCACGCACGAGTTCATTGAGCTTTAGAGCATCTAGAAAAGACTTACGTTGCATGCATGTGATGTTCAGTGTATACAAATGGGGTGTAGCAGTTAGGTTGCCCGTGCAATAACTATTGATACCCATCTTCATGCTTATATGCGCATTTTGTGTGTATTGTAACTAACCATTATGTAGATCATGGTGAGGACAAGGACGGATGATCCGGAAGATGGTACTGCCATACGGTTGGATAGAATAGAAAGGATGATTATGGAGATGACAAAAACTTTGAGGCAGCAACAGCAACAACGACCACCCATGCCTGTACCACCGCCAGGGATACAAGATTATCTAGCTGAGGATCGGACAATTACCCTCATGAAGGAATTTAAAAAGATGAAGCCGCCTTCGTTTAAAGGAGGAATTGAACCAATGAAAGCAGAATCGTGGGTGTTAGGTATAGAAAAGTTATTCGAGGTTTTTCCTTGTACTAAAGCCCAAAAAGTGCAACTTACTGCTTTCACTCTCGAAGACAAAGCACGGAGGTGGCGACTGCTCATGAGAACCGTACATCAAGGGTTAACTTGGGATAGATTTTTGGAGTTGTTCTATAACAAGTATTTTTCTTAAAGTATGGAGATAAGAAGGTGACTAAGTTTGAGACCTTAAGGTAGGGGAACATGACTGTTGTAGAATATGAGGCTCAATTTGCTGAATTGGCCCGTTTCACACCACATATGGTGGATACGAACTACAAGAAGGCAAGAAAGTTTGAAGGTGGATTACGGACTGTTATTCTTGACCAAATTAATGTGTTGAAGCTACCAGCGTATGTCGATGTGTTGGAAAGGGTAGTGATTGCTGAAGGTAATGTTGCCGCTCAAAGTCGGGTCTCGGAATGGAGGAGGAAAAGACATAATATTCAAACCTCAAGGGCTCGGTGACACCGCCAAGTAAGAAGTTGAATTCAAGAGCTTCTAGTACATCCGCCTCTACCCGTGACTCTGCACCAATTTGTCCAGATTGTGGGAAGAAACACCGTGGGATTTGCTACCAGGTAACAGGGGCATGCTTCAAGTGTGGAAAGACAGGTCATCTGGCTAGGGAATGTCCGCAGAAGAATTGACAGAATGGGAATAGAACCACCACAAGTTCAGCCAGATCAACCCCTACCCCAATTGCAAAGGCAGCTACGAAACCCACCAACACAAAAGATACCGCCAAACAAGGAATGGTGTTTGCGCTAATTCTAGGCGATGTACAAAATACCAAGGCTGTGGTATATCAGGTACATTTTCTGTTAATGATCATTCCGCACATGTGTTATTCGACTCGGGCTCTACCCATTCCTTTGTATCAAAAGCATTTGCTAGTTATTTAAATAGGCCAATGGAACCACTACCTTATGTTTTGTGTGTGTCCTCACCATCGGGGGAGTCCTTGGTATGCGCATCTATTTATTTTAGATGTGAAATCCTAATCGGGGATGTTTGGGTAGATGCCAACTTGTTGCCTCTTGATATGGCTTATTTTGACATAATTTTGGGGATGGATTGGTTAAGCAAGTATTACGCGACTATAGATTGTGTCTCGAAGCAAGTTACTTTCCAACTCCCAGGACAATCTGAGTCTATTTTTAAGGGCCAGAGGGTAGTTTCCCCACCTTATCTGATTTCTGCAATAAAGGCGTGTAAGTTACTCCAGAAGGGTAGTTGAGGGTATTTGTGTAGTAACTTGGATGAACAACCAGTGAATGGCGACATTAATGCAATTCCAATTGTGCGGTATTTTTCGGATGTTTTTTCAGAAGAGTTACCAGGAGAGCTAGTGGATCGAGAAATTGAATTTACAATTGATACTGTGCCAGGAACTAAGACCCCTTATAGGATGGCTCCCACTGAAATGAAAGAGTTGAAGATTCAACTGCAGGATCTCCTTGATAAAGGATTTATTCGTTCGAGCACCTTCCCTTGGGGCGCACCAGTTCTTTTTGTGAAAAAGAAAGATGGGAGCCTTCGACTGTGCGTGGATTATAGAGAGCTTAATAAAGTAACCATAAAGAATAAATATCCTTTGCCCAGGATCGATGATTTGTTTGATCAATTACAGGGTGCACAAGTCTTCTCCAAAATAGATTTGCGGTCTGGGTATCACCAACTAAAGGTTAAAGTTGAGGATGGTGAGAAAACTGCCTTTCGGACGCATTACGGACATTATGAATTTTTAGTTATGCCATTTGGGGTCACTAATGCACCGGCAGCCTTCATGGATCTGATGAACCGAGTTTTTAAGCCCTACCTGGACGACTTTGTGGTTGTGCTTATTGATGATATCCTTATTTACTCAATAAATGTGGAGGCACATGAGAAGCATCTACGGTTAATTCTTTAGACCTTGCGGGATAAGAAACTGTATGCAAAATTAAAGAAATGTGAATTTTGACTAGATAAAGTAGGTTTTTTGGGACATGTGGCGAGGAAGGAGGGTGTTGCTGTTGATCCTCACAAGATTGAAGCTATTGTGAATTGGTCGACGCCTACTAATGTGTTAGAAATACGTAGTTTCTTGGGTTTGGCCGGGTACTACCGATGGTTTGCTAAAGACTTTTCCAAAATTGTGGTACTGCTTACTCAGTTAACTCAGAAAGGTGTTTCATTTAAATGGTCAGAACAACGGGAATTTGCCTTTCAAGAATTGAAGACAAGATTAACTACAACACCTATTCTAGCCTTGCCATCGGGTAACGAAGGATTTGAGATTTATAGTGACGCTTCTCACAAAGGTTTAGGCTGTGTACTTATGCAAAATGGGAGGGTTATTGCATACGCCTCTCGTCAACTTAAACCCCATGAAAGGAATTACCCCACACATGACCTTGAGCTAGCCGTAGTGGTCTTTGCTTTGAAAACATGGCATCACTATCTGTATGGGGCTAGATGTGAGGTTTATACCGATCATAAGAGTCTTAAGTACTTCTTCACTCAAAAAGAGTTAAACATGCGATAGAGACAGTGGTTGGAGCTCGTTAAGGATTATGACCTACAAATCCATTACCACCCCGGTAAGGCTAATACAGTTGCAGATGCCCTCGGCAAAAAGAGTACGGGGAATTTGGCAAATTTGCTTACGAGACAGAAGGAGTTACTACATGATTTGGAAAGAATGAATATGGAAATTGTGTTTCATGGCCAAGATGCGGTGTTGGCAATGATGTCAGCTCAACCGATACTTCTGGAGGAAATTAAGCAACGGCAACTGGAAGATGAATTTCTACAAAAAATTTGTGGTGAAATGGAAACGAAACCAAGGCCTAGGTTCATAATTGAAAATTTGGTGGTAAAATTTCAAGGTAGGTGGTGTGTCCCCAATGTACCAGAAATCAAGAAGAGAATCATGGAGGAAGCGCACAGCTCCAAATTTGCAATGCATTCGGGTAACTTAAAACTGTACCATGATCTGAAGCAGAATTTTTGGTGGCCAGGAATGAAGAAGGAAATTGCAGAATTTGTCTCAAATGTTTGCACTGTCAACAGGTGAAAGTAGAGCACCAACGACTGGCGGGCCTACTACAACCCCTTCCAATTCCAGAATGTAAATGAGAACACTTAACTATGGATTTTATTGTGGGTTTACTGCGAACTCCCCGGGGTATGAACTCCATATGGGTTATTGTTGACAGACTAACAAAATCAGCTCATTTTCTCCCTGTAAAGACTCAATACAATGCAAATAAGCTAGCTACCTTATATGTGGATGAAATTGTACGACTACATGGTATTCCAGTTTCAATCGTGTCTGATAGAGATCCGAAGTTTGTATCAAGATTTTGGCGAAGTCTGCAAGATGCCTTGGAGCAATTGAAATTGATCTGACCTTCAACCCTCAAACCGATGAATTGGAAGACATGCTACGGATGTGTGCTTTGGACTTCAAGGGAAGTTGGGATACTCACCTACCGTTGGTGGAATTTGCATACAACAACAGTTACCACTCAAGTATAGAAATGGCACCCTATGAAGCTCTATATGGAAGGAAATGTCACTCTCCCGTGTGCTAGACTGAAGTCGGTGACAAATCGTTGATTGGGCCAGAGATAGTGCAACTGACAACAGAGAAAATTAAAACTATTCAAGAACGGTTAAAAACTGCACAAAGTAGGCAAAAGAGTTATGCAGACCACCGGCGAAGGGATTTAGAGTTCGAAGTGGGTAACCATGTTTTTGTGAAAGTCACACCAATGAAGGGGCACCCAAGATTTTGTAAAAATGGTAAATTAACACCCCGATATGTATGTCCGTTCCAAATCCTAGAAAGGGTAGATCTGGTAGCCTATCGTGCTGCTCTTTCACCGACTATGGAGCATGTGCATAACGTATTCCATGTCTCAATGTTACGAAGTTATTTGTAAGATCCATCCCATGTTATAGACTATCAGCAAATTACCTTGGATGATAAATTGATTTATGAGGAGAAACCAATTCAAATTCTAGATCGGCAAACAAAACAATTGCGAAGTAAAATGATTCCTATGGTGAAAGTAGCATGGTAGGAGCATTATGGAAAAGAAACTACTTGGGAACGAGATGAGGAAATAAGACAACAGTACCCAGAGCTATTTACGACCTAAGCTAAACCAAGTTTGGGGACCAAACTTATTTAAGGGGGGGAGAGTGTAATAACCCAACCCTCTTATATGCCTGACATCCCTACTTCTATGAGAAATTACATGTTTAATGTGAAAATTTCATGCAAAGATATGTTTACATGAGTGAATTGTTTGATCATGTTTTCTATCTGTTGATTAATGGAACACATATGTTAAAATTAAAATATTAACTTAGGAATTTAAAGCCGTAGAGGCACGATAAACTGAAATTGACCAAGTGAACATGCTAATGGTAATTTTTAAAGATACTTGGGAGGTTTAATTGAAAATTTATTTTGTCTGATTCGCTAAGGCTCGTTTGGCAAGTCTAGAAATTGAAGGCTTATTTATGTGTTATATGAACCCCTCTTTGAACTCATCTCTTTATATAAAATATATGTTGAGTGGAAAGTCTTGAGAACTTTGAAGAAGAGAGAAAGGGAAAAGGAGAAGAGGAGAGCCAATAAGATTTGGAGATTGAAGAACTTGCTAGGAACAATTGAAGAATCCAACTTAAGATGAGTATAGATCATTAGTAAACTCTCATTTTCTCTTCAATTTGTTGGAATTAAGTTTTGACTTGAAGTATCCTTCCTCCATAAAAGCTAGGGTTATGATTGGGGATAATCAAATCTCATAAATAACCATGTATCTCTTGAATATGTATGATGGCAACTTAGTCACTTGATTTCTCTATGTTTCTGCCTAATCTCACTCTTTTGTATGTTTGAATTCACATAAAAAGAAAGCTAGACATTGTACATGTATATTTGCATGGTGTGAGTGAGGAAATCATGGAACTTTTGAGGTGTAAAGGCCAAGGGGCTAGAATTTCATGTTTATATGTTGATATGCTATGTTTTTAGTGGAAAACTATCTTGATTTTGGCTTTGTGACTATCCTCTTGTGCCTTAGAATTGTTGAAGTTTGAGCGTAAAACAGAAAGAACGCATCGACGCAGTAGGCCCTTGGTCGCACGTCGAGGCTTAACACGCCGTCTGAGGCTCATAGCCGCACGTGCGAAAAATAGGGGAAAAGGACCAAGCTATACTGCTAAAAAGGCACGTGCGGCGCACCTTCTCGCACGTGCGGTGGGGACTTCCGCACATGCAGCCTAAACTAAAAAATTCGGTAGCTTTCTTTTGCTCTTCTTGACCCTCTGGATGTGCTATTATCTTCGTTCGATGTTCCTATAATGTATTTAATTACAGGAAGCGTAACGAATCGAATAATTGAGAATTGAAAAGAAACTAAGAATGATGATGTACTTACATTTTATGTGCTATGTGTAGGGCGTCCGCAGGAGGGAACCAGCGTTCATCCACATCACAGTGAGTGATAGTAGCATAATAATATGCTCTGTTCACGTTTTGTGTTTATATATGCTATTTAAGACCCTATTTACTTGGTGAGTACCTTATGTTATACGCGTTGTGTCTGATATATGTTTGAACTTTGACATGTAAAATGTGGACCCGGGGTCGTTCTGTATTGTATGGGGCCTAAGGCTGTTCTGTATTTTGTTGGGCCTAAGGCCATTTTGGTACTATGATAGGCCGAAGGCCGTTTTGTATTATGATGGGCCTAAGGCCATTCTGTACTCTGTTGGGCCTAAGGCCGTTCTGTAACATGTGGGCCCAAGGTATTGAAAGCGAAATCTGAGTAAGATTATGATTTGTGAATATGCACTGTTAATCCATGTTCATACTTCTAATTTGTTTATACTATTATCATTCACTGAGCCTTGCTCACTCTATTTTTCTGAATGTGTTATAGGTAACCAGCTTGTGAGTCAACCTTAGGTCAGCCAGAAGCTTGCAGCCGAATTCATTTTGCTGAGCTACCTAAAGTGACTCTTTTGTTATATTTTGGAAAATCCCTATGATGGCATGTTTTATTATAAATCTTGGGAAAACAATAGATATGTACATAGATGTTATAAACACTTAACTTTCAAGTTGATCCCCTTTTTGCTTTCAATAATATGAATAGTACATGGAATGTATTGTATGTATGATAATGCAACATGATCCTGGCTTTTAGACACAGCACAATAAATGTTTACCTTCTATTATTTCGCTTCCGTTTAGGCCACGAGATGGTGTAACATTTAAAATAACTAAGCTAAGGCCTCGAGTTAGGCCGGTCATGTCCAAACTTTTAGGGGTAGGTTTGGGTCGTAACACTAATACCAAGTTGCATCACCCCAAAATAAAAATAACAAACCATTTACGCTGATAAGTAAATGACAATATAGATCAAAGTATATGCATTCATAAGTCCTAACCCTGAATTTATAGCATGTGTCACTATCCATCCAATTTCACATTTCCAACATTAATTCCATTTATTTATACAAAATAAACATTTGGGACATTTAGGGAAAAAATTCCTTTTTCTTTCAAATCCATTCCATGTATCAAAATCAGTAATTTTATCACAACTCAATCTCATTTCCACTCCCACAACCATTTTCAATACATCCATTTGAAAACCTCTATTTTGATTTTAAATCAAAACCCTAGGTTTGTTGAAAATCCTCCAAAACCACAAGATTGTTTTATAAAACAAATAGCTAAGTTAAAATCCATAAAAGAGTGTAGAGGATCCCTACCTCGAAGCTAGAAGACCAAGGAGAGAATGGAGAAACCTCAAAGAAGCCGAAATCCAACTTTGCTGGGATGAAAACGAAGCTCCAAGTGAGCTCTACCTTTTTTTCAAAGGAAGTAGGGTAGCGAAATCAATAGATCCAAGTGTTTTAGAAGAGAAAAAGTGAGTTTTAGAGAGAGAGAGAGAGAGAGAGTGAAGATCTAGGATTTTAGAAAGTTTAGAGAGAGAGTGAAATGAAAAAGTGATGTAAAAGTGACTTTCTGATTGATATCGTCTTTGCTTTCGGCGCCAGAAGTGATGCTTTCGGCGTAAGACACAAAAGATGTGACTGCTCGAGTGCAAGAAGTTGTCGCTCAGGCATTAAATATAAACTCCGAATAGTTTCTGAGATGAAGACCAATTCTCAATCGCAACAAGAAATTTCGGCGAAGATCGTCTTGACGAAAAATACCGATCGATGGTTTTGTAGACTGCAAAAGTATTGAGAGTTCACAAAGACCACTCGAGTGAGCATGGAAACAAAATTTTGGGCAACAATGTTTTTGAAAAATAAGGTACCAACCTGTTCCAAATGCAACCAACACAATCGAAAATCCAAACTCAAAGAGGTATAAGGGAAACAAGACATAAATGACTATACAAGGCAATGAAACCCGGATCCAAAAATCAAATGGTTTAGGTCCAAACCCGAATTGCTATTAGTGGTCAATCTAATTTTCTTGATTTTTCAATTCAAAAAAACAATTAATAAATCACACACTTAAACAATTTCCTTTTCAAACTAAGAAAGCATTTTTTTTATTCCTAAAATCATTCAATCCTTACAATCAAAGAAGAAAGGAGTTTTCCAGTTAAGAAAAAAAAAAGTTAATAAATCACACTTAAAAAAAGAGAGGGTTTTCCTATCTACAAAATAAATAAATAAATAAAATAAAAAATCTTCCAATCTAAATTTTTTTAATAAATCACACACTCAACACTCAAAAACGAAGTTTTCCAATTAAAAATAATAGGGGGGAAAAAAAAAAACAAGGTTTCGCATGTCTTTCAAATTAAACCCCCAGAATTTCAATTGTACCAATTTAAACCCTAAAATTTCAATAAGACTTAAATCCTATCCTCTGTCCAATTCTGTTAACTTTTTTAACAGAACAAAATTTAATAGAACACGTGGCACTACTTTACTGGTTATTTTAATTTTATTTTGATCTCAACTTTGATTTTGCCAACACCAAATCAGTACCAAGATTTATCAACCATCAAATAAATCAAGACCACCCATCGTGAAAGCTACTGTACATTAAACACATGGGATCAACTCTCTCTCTCTCTCACTCTCTCTCTCTCTCTGTGTGTGTGTGTGTGTATTCTGGCAATTTATGATCACCAAAAGCATTCATTTCCTACTCTCAGTGAATGGACCTAATCCTTCAATCTAATGGTTAACCGCATTAGACACCAAGACTTCTTGTCTCTCTCTCTCTAAACACCAAACACGACTCTCTCTCTTGGAAGTGGGTACAACCACCAAACCAAACACCACACCAGTCTCTGGCAATAGATTCAACCACCTACACTTTCTCTCTCTACAAGTGAGCCAGCCATGGCCTCATCTTTAGCTCTTACTCTCTTCCAAGCAATTCTCTCTCATTCCATCACTTACCCCCATGGATCTTCTAACCCTTCCGACCATCGTCTCTCTTTCTTCCCACCTTGTAAGACGATGGAGAAGGGTAATGAATCTGAAAGAGGTACAAAGGGAGATGGCAGATTTGAGGAAATAGAGATGGATGAGTGACGATTCCAAAGGAGGTGGTGAAGGCAACGACAGATCTGAGGGCGGAGGCTACAACAAAAACATACTTTAGTGGCACTACACTAG
Organism: Camellia lanceoleosa; assembly: GCA_025200525.1. NCBI lineage: Eukaryota > Viridiplantae > Streptophyta > Magnoliopsida > Ericales > Theaceae > Camellia > Camellia lanceoleosa. The sequence continues at coordinate 20,214,771 of CM045767.1, read as the reverse complement.
TGGCATATTTTTAGAAAATGCCACAAAAAATGATATTTAGTGGCACGTTTTTGAAAAATGCCACAAAATGACAAACATAAAAGGCTCTAGTGACATTTCAATGAACAAGTGTCACAAAACTACAACAAAAACATACTTTAGTGGCACTACACTAGTGGCATATTTTTAGAAAATGCCACAAAAATGATATTTAGTGGCACGTTTTTTAAAAATGCCACAAAATGACAAACATAAAAGCCTCTAGTGACATTTCAATGAACAAGTGTTACAAAACTATAACAAAAACATACTTTAGTGACACTATACTAGTGGCATGTTTTTAGAACATGCCACAAAAATAATATTTGGTGACACATTTAGATAAATGCCACAAAGCCACAAACATATAAGGCTCTAGTGGCATTTCAATAAAGAAATGTCACATCAATTTTATGGCATTTTATAAAATAATGACACAAAAAATTATGTACATGACATTTACCAACAGATGCCACTAAACTTTAGTAGCAATAGCATTTTTAAAAAAATGTCAAGACACTAGGTAGGTGCAAATTACTTTTTATGGCTCTTAGGTGAAAAGTTTCATAAACAAATATTTTATAGCATTTTGAGAAATGCCACTAAGTCAAAAACTTTCCAAAAAACAAAAAAGCATATTCGACGACTAAATTTCCTGACCAAAAAAAATTTGGTTCTCTGAAAGTATAGCTTTCAGCAACCAAAACAACATTAGTAGCCAAAAGTAAAGCTTTTTGGCGACTAAACAATTTTAGTAGCCAAAAGTCTACAATTGGCGACCAAAACTAAGTTTGGTCGCTGATTATATAGGTTTTAGTGATAAAAAAATTTTAGTGGCCCAAAGTAAAGCTTTTTGGTGACTAAAAAATTTTAGTAGCCAAAAGTCTATAATTGGCGACTAAAAAATAAGTTTAGTCGCCAAAAGTAGTTATTTTTAGCGCAGGAGATCTAAAATCCTAAGGCGGGAATTAAATTTTTTGGCGACCAAAATTTTGGTAGCTGAAAGTGCATCTTCGGTGACCAAATCCGATTTTGGTCAGCAAAAGTTAAGTTTTTTAGCAACTAAAAAACAATTAGTAGCCAAAAGTATAGAATTGGCGACCAAAAAATATTTTTAGTCGCCAAAAGTGGTCTCTTTTTATTTTACTAGTAAATTCTTTATTTTACATAAATTATGTTCAATAAAATAATTATGTTTATACATATACTTTTATATTAATATAGATGTATGTACTATATAAATAATGTATGTTGCATATATAATCATATGGTGCTATAGATGTGTAGTGGGAAGAGTGTAGTGTATAAGGTTTATGGTGCGGGAGGTTGAGGTTTATGGTGCGGGAGGTTGGCGGTTCGAGTCTCTGCAAGAGCAGATCAAATTGTTCTACAATGAATTATCGTCACGAATGGCACTTGATAGCGTCACGAATAGTGCCTACCATGACATTAAAGTGTCATTGGAAGGTTTTAGTCTTGATGGTGTAATGACACTTATAAGTGTCACTAACTCTTTTTTTAATGGCGCTTGATAGTGCCACAAATAATATCTACCATGACATTAAAATATCATTGAAAGTTTTTAGCCATGATGGTGCAGTGGCACTTGCAAGTATCTATCGTGACACTCGTATCTACCGTGGCACTGATAGAAGTGGCACTTGTTCAAAATGCCACAAGACCAAAAAATGTCATTAAAAGAAGCGGTGACGTGTGAGGGTGAACCAGGGTGGATTTAAGAGAAGTGGTGGCAGAAGAGGACTGTTGACGATGTGGGTAGTGACAATTTTTTGGTGGCGATGGGCAGTAGTGAGGGGAAGGAGATGGTTAGATTCACTTTTATTATTATTATTATTATTATTATTATTATTATTATTATTATTATTAAAAAGGTGAAAAAAGATGGTAGATGATGGAGGAAAGAGAAAAGTGATGATGGTGTGGGTAGGTAGAAGAGAAAGAGAAAGGGAAATGAGCGAATGATAATATGCCATGTGTGCAATAATTTTTTTTCCCGTCAAACAAGTTAACTGTGATAGACGGATGGTTAACATTGATATGAAATAAGAAATTTAGGATTTAAATTGATAAAATTGAAATCTTGGGGTTTAATTTGAAAGACACATGAAGCCTTGGGATTTTTTTTGTAACGCCCCAAAATAATTACCATAATCCCTCCACAATATTAATAAACAACAATAAAAATAGAGTAGTTATCTTCCATTAAATCTAATTGGGATTACAAAATAGAAACATATGTAATATATATTCATAATGCCTAGCCTTGAATATAAAGCATATGTTACAAGTAACAGAAAAGAATGGAAGTTAAACAGATAAGAAATGCCCTAAAGGTTTACAACTTTCCAAGATAGTTCTTGGTTACACAAAAGTGGACTTTAGGTCCAATACATTTAAAGTCTTTGGCTGTACAAAAATGAAAATAACAAAAGAAGCTCTTGCTCCAACTCCTTCCAAGCTATTGCCTTGGCAGAGGCATATCACCAGCACTTGAAAATGGTTTTCCCCAAATAGGGTGAGCCAAAGCCCAGTAGAAATAATCTAACATAATATATGAATCTTAACAAAGATATAAGGGTGAAATGCATCTACAATGCTCAAGACCGAAATGTTTTATTTTTTCTTTCCAAAAACAATGCCATGTTCAGTCTATATCAAAATTCTCAAAGTCAGGCTCTTTACAATCGAAAACAAGGGAAATTTCTCAAACTGGTACAACCTTTCACAGATATTTCGTCTGCCGAAAACCGTCAAATGGCACATATGTAAACGTAGTCTATACAAGCACTACTATTTTCATTTTATGAATATTTTGTTCGCGAGAATCGGCACCCATGTATACACGCGTTTTTCGGGACTTTCACCCTAGACGCATAAGCCAACTTAATTTGGTGATACACACCTCTTTCCAACACTCACTTATTTTTCTCAATTTCATATACATATGCAATGTATTAAATGAGCAACAATATTCAATGCACATGGATGAGAAATTAGTTTCAATTCACCTAATCCTCATGCAATTTCTACAACAATATAGCTATCCTCCACCGATAGCCTAAAGCAGATATTTCTAAACAGATATAAAATCCCTAATACAGATAAACTTTCCAAAATTCAAGATATAAGCGATAATATATATCCAACTCCACCATCCATATTAATATCCATCCAATTTCACATTTTCAACATTAATTCCATTTATTTATACAAAATAAATATTTGAAACATTTGGAGCAAAACCCATTTTCTTCCAAAATCCAACTCAAGAGTCAAAATCTATAATTTGTTCACAACTCAACCTCATTTCCATTGTCACAACCATTTTCCATACAACCATTTGAAAACCCCTGTTTTGAATTTAAACCAAAACCCTAGGTTTGTTCAAAATCCTCTAGAAACCACAAGAGTGTTTATGAAAAACAAATAACTAAGTTAAAAATGATAAAAGAGTGTGAAAATCCCTACCTCGAAGCTAGAAGATAAGAGAGAAAGAGACGACACTTCAACAACGTTGAAACACAACTCTATTCGGATGAAAACGAAGCTCTAGCTGAGCTCCACCTTTTTAACAAAGGGAGTAGGGTGAAGAAATGGACAGATTTTGGTGTATTTGTAGAGAGAGAGAGAGTGAGTTTTAAAAAGAGAGTGTCTCAACTTAGGGTTTTGAAATGGTTTTGAGAGAGAGAGAGAGAGAGAGAGAGCGATGAAAAAGTGATGTGAAATGACCTTTTTACGAATTGATATTCACACAGCTCGCTCGAGCACAAGAGTTGTCGCTCGGGCGACCAGACACAATATGTTGTTTTGCTCGAGCCCATAATATACACTCCCATAAGTTTTACACACAGAAGACCGTCGCTCGAGCTCAAGAAGTCTCGCTCTAGCGAAGAACATAACCTTCCCTATATCTTTGCAGGCCTGCAAAAGTATTGGGAGCTCACAAAGCTTGCTTGAGCGCAAGAAGCTTCGCTCGAGCGAAGAGGACAAGCTTTGGACAACAACAGTTGGAACCAACTAGCAACCAACATATTCCAAACATAACCAAGACACTCCAATACGAAAACTCAATGAGAAATAAGGAGAAACACGGTATGAATAACTAAACAAGACAAATGAAATTCGAATTCAAAACATTAATGGGTTGGGTCTAGACCAAGAACCCTATATTTTTGTAATTTGCCCTAATAAATGACACTTAAGTCTTAAAATATTTTCTATTAAAATATTTTAAATTCTTCACCATAAAACATAAAATGATTTATATAATTAAAATTTCATAACATGTTTGTTTTTTTTTCTTTTCGCCATGGTCATTACTATTCAACGTATATATCAAATCTCATTATTTTCATACACACTAAACATTAACAGGATTTTTTTATAGTTCAAACTCTCAACTCAATTGTGAGAGCTCTAAGGCTCAAACTAAATTTGTTGACTTCTAAATTTTTTTAAAAAAAAGAGAAGCATCCATTGGTTACTATAAAATAAAATTTAAAATTTTAGTAACATTTAATATACACAAATGATTTAGGGGTTTAAAAATTAAAAATTAAAATTTAGATGTTTAGTCAATAAGATTATTATAGTGTATATATATGATTTAAGGAATTATTTTCCTAAAATAAAAAACCAACTTACTTAATAAACTTCTATAACTATATAGGATATTAAAAAATTCCTTTCTAAAGTGAACAACCTACATAGGAAACATGTCTCACTACTTTTATATTAATCAAGAAGATCTCTTAAACATATTTTTCATTGCTTCCTTCTTACATGAAAAGGTATCCTCCCTACAATTTCAATTAATTTTTCTGTCTCATTTTTGCCTTCTTTCGAGGCTTAGTCTTTAGCTCGTTCTTTAGACACTTCCTTCAACTTCTATGCTAGCTAACAAATGAATATTGGCTTCAATGCGAAGATAGATAAATTGTGTCAAAGCTTTTAAATTGGCAAAAAATTGACTCGAACTAAATTTTTTAGGCGCATTTTTAATGTTTAATTCAATATTGGAATCTCCAAACTAACTTATATTGGCCATGAATCGATAAACTATGATATAATTTGTACATAATGTTTAAATTTATTATTATCAAATATTTTTACCAATTAACTGTCAATTTTTTAGATCTAGTGTAAGATTAAAGCTAAAATATGACATAATTTAAGATAGCTTTATCTTTGATATTTTTTTAATATATGAATATATGTAACTATTTATTTCATAGTGTTAACATAAATATATAATTTTTTTTTTTTACCTACATTCAATTTTTTTTAATAGATATGCATAAAATATGTTCATATTTCTTATTTTTATTATAAAAAAAACTTATAGATATTTATTTACTAATTTATAAAATAAATATGTAAAATGATTCATAAGTTGGACATAGACCAAGACAAATTTTAATAATTAGGTGAATGTTAAGTTGGCATAAATATACAAGTCATTTATATATAACTCTGATAAAAATAAATAAAATTTAATTGATTATAAATCATTTTTACTACATATTTTAGATAAATTTTATAGGGATTTTTATTAATAATTTCATTTAGAAGTGTTCTAACCCAAGAAGTCTATGAAGGAATTTTTTAACCCACTTCGTCCCAGGTATGTGTACTTTTATTCCATAAAGTCATTTTTCTTGGTTTACACTATTTTCTTAGACTCTTATGCCATTATATTTAATATTGATATTTAATGTCTCTAAACCCTAAACCAAAAAAGCTCCATTTTCATCAAACTTAATGTTGACACTTAATGTCCCTAAACCCTACACCAAAAAAGCTCCCTTTTCATCAAACTTATTGAAAAAATTGATAATCTTATAAAATGGACACCTTTCTGTAAAGTTCTTTAATGGCTTCAACGCCCTAAGAATTCTCTCTCATCTGATGTGAACGTTCACAACACCTTTTCAGAAAATTCTCTCTCATCTAATGTAGTGATGTGAACGTTCACAACATGTGAACACTCTTATTTTTAAGCATTGATAATATGTTATTTTCCCCTTTTTTGTGATTGTGATTGCTATTGGTGTTGATGGTGTTCAAAGGATGTGAGCCCTCTATTTTTTTTTTTCTTTTTCCAGAAAATAATGAAATGGTGGTTTGATATATTATTGTCTATGTGTGTAGCTAGTGTTGTGATGCGAACATTCACATAATTTGCACATTCTTATTCACATCATGTTTGATTACCCACAAAAAAAAAAAATAAAAATAAATAAATAAATAGTGGTGTGTTGTTAATGCATTGTTGATGCTGTCATGTTTTTGTATTTTCTCTCTCATCTGATGCGAATATTTACAACACCTTTCCGAATAATTCTTTCTTATCTAATTTAGTAATGTGAACGTTCACAACAAGTGAACATTCTTATTTTTAAGCTGATAATATGTTATTTTTCCCCTTTTCGTGATTGTGGTTGTTATTGGTGTTGATGGCGTTCAAAGGATGTAAACCCTCTGTTTTTTATAATTTTTTTTTCCAAAAATAATGAAATGGTTGTTTGGTATATTATTGTCTATGTGTGTAGCTAGTGTTGTAATGTGAACATTCACATCATCTGTACATTCTTATTCACATCATGTTTGATTATCCAAAAAAAAAATAGTGGTGTGTGGTTAATGGTTGTTGATGCTGTCATATTTTTGTACTTTGTAAGCTACAATGTGAACATTAACATCATTCTTATGTACAAAACAGTGGTTCTTAATGTGAACCTCAACATTACCATTGTGGACATTAACATTTGTATGTGGATATAATATGAAGATTACTATTGAAAAGTATCCATTCCTACTTAATATTGTCTATTTCTTTTGCTCCAATGCGAACTTTCACACATGTCACCAAGATCATATTGATATAACATTGTGAACATTAACATTTGTATGTGGATATAACACGAAGATTACCTTTGAAGAGTATCCATTTCTATTTAACATTGTCCATTTTTTTGCCCCAATGCAAACTTTCACACATGTCACCATGATCATGGTGTCTTTATCTATATTCCAGAATTCATGTGAACATTCACATTCGTATGTTTTATTATAAATATTCACATCATGTAATTGACAATACAATGACAAAAATTCATTTTCAATTTAATGTGAATATAATGACAGTTAACATCCTGGTACATGGGAACTACCAAAACATAATCACAATCAATATTAAATATCAACATTAATGGGGGTAGGAGAGATTGAGGGTGTTTTTGGTCTTCTTACCTCAAATAGGACCTAATGGCATAGTCAAAAAGAATATGGGTTGGATGGAATAAAACTCTTAGAAAGGGGATTTATAAAAAAAGCTCACATTTATGAAATTAGTGTAAGATTAGTTATTTAATTAAATTAGTGGGATAAATAATTTTTTTCTTGTTCATGTTTGTTTTGCAATGGATATTAAAATATATAATCTCAATTATATATTTGTATTGCATTATTAGTTGTAAGAGTAAAAATCAACCAATCTTGTTAGGTATAATATCCAACGGAATCTAATGTAATTTGGATAATAAAAATTATAGAGAAAATTTCATTTTTACCCCTATACTTTGCCTCGATGATCAATTATAACTCCATATTTTGAATAATTTCAATTTTACCCCAACATTTTTGAAATCGTATCAATATTGCCCCTGCCATCACATTTGAAATGGAAAAAGTTAAAAAAAATTACATTTTGGCCCCAAATTTAAAAAGAAAGATGTAAACTCACCATCTCCTACACAAACTCACCCTCTCTACTCTTCCTCCAATTATTTCCTCTCTTATCTGCCCTTGCAAGCGCTGCTACCACCACCAACCACCACTGTAATCACTCAATTCTCCAACCCAACTTCTCTCAAGCCCAAATTCACTTACTCAACCCAACTTCTCTCAAACCCAACTTCCACCAATCAATAATTTCTCCTCCACAAGCTCTCTCTCTTTCTCTCTCTCTCTCTCTCTCTCTCTCTCTCTGCCAAAGCAAAAAAGAGAACCAATCTTTATCTCTCTCCAAACACCCTCCTCTTCCTCTACCTAAAACTATTAGCCCGGATATTATTCACATTATTTGATATTGATCCATAACAATTCTCACTGCAATCTTCAACTTTTTTTTCTTTTTTTTTTTTTTTTTCGCATTGTGACAAGGTCACTTTTTATATATTATTTTTGTTTCTTGTTTTCTTTCTCTTTCCCACTATTTTTATGCTCTCATCCTCTGTTTTTCCTTTTCTCGTGCAAGAAAAGATATGGAGTGTAGAGTTCAACTTCTCTCTCTTCTCGCATTCTCTTTTCTTCTTCTCATAGGTGCCATCTCTCTCTCTCTCTCTCTCTCTCTCTCTCTCCCCCCTCCATTTAATGAAATTTTAGATTATTTTCTGGGGTTTTGTTTGTTTATTTATTTATTTTAAATTTTTTTAGTGCAATTTAAACCTTGAAAACTAACACCAAAAATTTGTTTGGTAAACTATTTCTAAAATCAGAATTTCAAAAAGTTTTCTGTAACGCCCTCAAAATAAACCCATAATATATACAATATTAACATGCATTGATTAAGAAAGACAAAACCTTATTCCATTCATCAGAGTAATCTTATTTAAAAGACATTACATGTAATAACGAAAGTAAATGCCCTACGGGCTTACATCTTTCCAAGCCAACACTTGGACACAAAAGTCTGAGTATTAACTCAATTACACATTAAGCCCTTGGCTTGAGTTTACATGTAATATCAAACTAAAACAAAATAACAACTAATCTAAACAGAGTCTTCAACTCCAAATCCTTCCAAGCTAAGTCCTTGGAGGTAGCATATCACCTGAACCTGAAAATGATGTTCCCATTATAGGGTGAGCCTGACCAAGTAGAAATATACTAAACCAAATATAAGAATTGACTAAAGCAATAGCATTCGATAGATGGTTAACCATTAAATCCATTATATCACTTTACAGTTTCATGACAATAATGTCCATGACATGTTTCGGTTTGCGTTATTAATCAACTTTCCAATTATACAGACATGGCTCAGAACCTGGCCAAACAATAATAATGAGATTACATCTCATATCAACATTACTTCCAATATCAACAAATCAAATGAGACTAAGGCTCATACTAAAACACTTCCATAAATCAATAAGTACACATATTTGCTGTACTAATGGAGTCCATCCCCTTTCTCCTCCTAAACAGGTTTGAGAGTCCATCCCCTATCTTCCCTCAAACCATGGAGTATATCCCCTATCTCCTCCCAAACAATATGCATATACAATGTATTAAACATTTGTCATATACAATATTCAATCAATACACAGATTCGCTGTATTAATTCAACTGTCATATTCAATGACTCATTCAATGGGATTAGTTTTAGTTTTTCCTAATCAACATGCAATGTCTACAACAATTACGACTATCCTCCACCGATAGCCCAAAAAAGTTATTTCTAAACAGGAAATAAATATATCAACAAATGTAAACTCAACATTTTCATAGGTGAGTGATTAAACTATTCAACTACACCATTTATCTCATAATTCCCCAATTTCATGAATTAAACTCAATTCCACATTTTTTCCAAAATTAATTATACAAATTAATTTATTACAACAATTAGGGCTTTTCCCCCTTTCCTCAAAATTAACCCTAAGGTTCAATTTTATCAACTTGACACTACCTATGTCATTTTTCATGATTCACAATCACATGGAATTTAATATATAAACAATTCCCTATTTCTCAAATTATGATACAAACCCTATTTTTCCCAAAATTACCAAATGACACCAACATATCAAAAATACCAAAACTTAGGACAAAACCTATAATATGGAGTAAGAAATCCCTACCTCGAAGTGAAGAACTCAAATGGAGATGATGACCCAAAATCCAAAGTGCTTCAAACCGCCAAACTCTCAAATTAAAGTAAAGCTCTCGTGACCCTCTATCTTTTTAATAAAGAACCTAGGGTAGAAACACCCTATAATTAGATGAAACCTAAGAGAGAAGGTGAGTGGAGGGAGAGAAAACACGGACCACCTAGGGTTCTGAAATCAAAAAGAGGATGAAAAAGTGTATTTAAAACCGCTGCTGCGTATTTAAATAAAACAGGCTCGCTCGAGCGAAGTCTTGGTCGCTCGAGCAACCAGACACAAAGAACACTCACTCGAGCGTAGAAAGACTCGGTCGGGCCAACAATGCAATGCTTTAGGTTTGCAACCTAGAAGCACGCTCGAGCGACAGAATGCTCGCTCGAGTGAAGAACTCGAAAACATACACCTCGCTCACTCGAGCCAAGAATTACAACTCTCAGGTCTATACCTAGACGCAGTCTCTCGCTCGAGCCAAGAAACACTGGCTCGAGCAACGAACCAAGAACAAAAAGCTCGCTCGAGCGACAAAATGCTCGCTCAAGCGAAGGACCAAAATTTTGGGCAGCAACCATGTGTTCCCAAACAAAACCAACCTGTAACAAACCTGCCCAACACATCCTGTAACTCAAAAACAAAGTATGGAAGGATGAAAACAAGACATAAATCATAACTAACATCCACGAAACCAAGTCCGGATCACTATACAACAAGGGGAAAAACCTGGGATCGCTATATTTTCTGAAAACAATATTTTAAAATAAATGTATTTTATTAAATTTGAAAACTATTCTAGGACAAAATAAAAACCACGAACACATATAGATCTCATTTATCGATGAAAAATAAAAACTACCCACGTGAGATTTTTTTTAAATTAGGAACTCACATACGTCTCACTTATTGATGAAACATTATTTACTATTGTGCTTTTTTGTCTTCTTTTTTTTATATTATTTTGTTATGAATTAAGTTTTGGGTAAATGACCCATAAATCCTATAATGTGGAATTAGAAACTAATCAGTCCCACATTTTTGTTTGTACACGCAGAGGTCCTATTATGTGTTGGTTTACGTTTTTGTCCTTCTGAAATGGGTATTAGTTTTGGGAAATAATGGTTCATTGATTGGCATAGATGGAACAGTTTGAAAAACTGCACTATAGGGTTTTTGGGATTGGTAGTGTTTTAGGCTAACCCATATTTGAAATGTGGCCCACATTTAGATATTACACACAAATTGGTTTAGTATCTTATTCCCACATTTTGGTTATTGTGATCAACTCCTCAGGGGCCTATGTTCGAATTCGGTGAACTGAAGTAATGTGTGTGGTTTTGGTAATTAGGGTTTTTTGACGTCATTTGTGAGTGCCTTCTCCCACATTGCAGTAATATACGTATGGTAGGCTGTGGAGGCGATCGTGAAGTTAACGGGGTATGAACGTTAGGGTGCTGTGGTTGTTATTGGCATAGGGGTGTGTGAACTGCAGCACGTAATCTGCGGTAGAAGTGTGGGGAGGGGGTTTGGATTTGTTGTAAATCGCACGATTACCGTGATTGGATTCCAAATTTGGCGATGTAGATATGGAATAAAAATGATGAAGCATGGAATATGTATAACAACCCAATACCCCCAAAATCCAATTGAATTTATAGCGGTAAATGTAACGTCATAGTTTATTGACGAGGATTGGTGTACTTGGCGAGTTTGGTACATGTTCCTGGTAGTACATTGAAGATTTGCCAATCCAAATCCAATGACGACGTCGCGCCGCGCCGCAGTTAGTGTCCACATCTCCCATTTCTGATTATGTAAACAGTGTTGGTTGTAAATGTATTGTCATGTAATCTTTTACATGTTTAGTGTATGGTGTGTAAGTGTTGGTCGTGATGGGGTTTTGAAAATGACGGTGTCTTGTTGTTTAACATTACGAGAATTTTGCGTGTGTCCTTACTGTTTTGGGTTTGGAGGTTATGGATTGGTGGGTATAGTGTAGGTGTGTTGGTGTTGTGGGTGAGGGTATGGGGGAAATAAGTTTTTGTTTGGGGGGTTGTTGTGCGTTTTAACTATGATAATGTTGAGTGTGGGGGGTCATTTTGTGGTGGGTGCATTTTGGTGTAGGTTAGTTTGTGTCACATATATGGAGGAACATCGCGGCAGAATAATGTGTGTATGTGTTCTGGGAGTAAGGGTTTGAAGTGGCATGTGTGTGCATGGGTTGGGAGTATGGTTTAGTTGGTGTTGTGATGGTTTGTATGGTAATGTACATGGATATTTGTTTGGTAATGTTTGTTTGTGTTGTTGTTTTGCTGTATGCGTTAAGACGGGAATGTGGTAGTTAGTTATGTGTGCGTGCAAGCACAACCCATGGTGTCATGTAATGGTGGTGTGGTTTTGATCATACTATATGTGTCCCCAATTTGTTGTGGATATGTATGTTGGTTTTATGTGTTGTGGGGAAGTGTGGTGTGTTACGGCTGTCATAGATGTATTGTAGTAGTAATGTGGGGTGTGATGATGTGGCTGTGCATGAAAGTGCATTTGTTGCATTCAGGACTGACGGTGGCATTATATTTCTTGGGGCATATGATGTGTAGTTACGTAATTGTGTGTTGATAATGAAGTTAGATATGCCTGTCGAATGTGTGTAATGTGCACAATTAATGTGAATTGTTTTTTGGCTTTTGCATTGCAAGAGGTGTGATGACATCAAGCCCGTGTATGCGTTCAAGAGATAGGACCCGCCTTTATGTTGTTGTTGGGTCACCGTCAAAGAAGATTGGTCCTAGGATTCAAGAACGTATATTGTTCGAACAAGTGAAACCAATCAAAAGTGTGCCTGTAGTCGTGGTTCCTCAGAAAATGCGATTAAATTATCAGTCCAACATTGCAGGGATCGTGAAAATTGTAACCACAATAGGACTGAGAGAGACCCACTGTGTCCACCTAAGAAGGACCCTATTCTAGTTGATGTTTGAAGCCATTCTGGAGAATGATCTAAAACTGCATTAGTTAAAAAAATGTGATGAGTTAGTGTTCAAACTGATACAGACGTACATGTCGGATACTGGTTGTTTTCATGTTGGGAATGACATGCTGACGTGAGGGACAGCGACATCAGATTCATATTTGTGTTGCAATGTGGTGGTTAGCCATTGGTGATGACTCCCGGGCCACACACACCGCCCGACTTCATGCAACAAAGATGTAGGTCCGTGAGTCGTATTAGTTCGAAGCTTGTGAATACCCTTTTCCTTGACGTAGTGTGTGGCACGTATGCGAGAGACGTTAAGGATGCCGTGAAGCTGATAACGTTGTATGTTTGTGTGAAATTGTTCTTCTCTACATTGGGGGAATCTGCAAGCTGGACGTTCATTCATATTATAGATAAATTGGATTCAATGAAGTTATACAATTGCACTGGTGCAATACGGAGCGCGTTGATGAGGTTAGTGAAAGAGTTCCATCGTACCCCTGAAAAATTTACTGGATGCGTCGTCATATTGCTGGTAAGTGAGACAGTTGTTTTGTTTTGGGTTTTCGGTTTTATGTGGGTGTACTGTGTTATGAACTATGTGGTAGTATTTTTTTTCCCTTTTCGATGCAGTATTTCCTATGCGAACACACGTTGTTGGTGGCGGCCGACAGAACTGGAGTGTATCCCAGATTTCTGAAGTGGAATGTTAGCACTTTGTTGACGAGGATGCGGAATGTGACGTTGGATGATGTTGACAGTTTTGAGGTACTATGCTCGTTTGCACTTTAAGTTTAGTAGCATTTACCGCGGTCGTATGAAACATATATGCATTTTTGTGTAATTGTATGGTTGTGGATTGTATGAGCTGGTGGTACCGGGTAGACTGCAAGTGTCAGTGTATGAAAGGGAGCAATTGCTGAGTGGCAATGACGTGGTGGACCAGAGTGATGATGACTTCGAGGATAGGGTTACAATTTGTGATGACGTGCACGTGGATGAAAAGACAATAGATAAAAGAAAATCTGATATGAATGCTGTTCCCGGAGGAGTCCCATCTGGAATGTAGGTAAAAGCACAGTTGGCAAATGAACCACCAATTGGTAGAGTCTAATTTTTGACAAATTTTGATGGCCTATCGGTTCCGGACACCATTGAGGATGCACAGAGAAAAAAAATTTCTCTAGCCGGAGAACAAAAGCAAGGATTTTGTGATTGCAAAGTTGGAGGACCAGGTTTCAAAACTAACGACTGCACTTGAACAACAAGCTTCGAATATGCTTGTTGGGTTCAACGGTTGCCTGAAAGTGAAAGAGGATGAAATAGCACGGATGGAAGGTGTTATTAGTGATCTGAGGAGCACCATAACCGGGATTGAGGTGAAACTCGCTTTGTCGGATGCAAATCCCACTAGAAGGTGTCTGTGAGGCTAATCTTTGAGGCGAGACAAACTCGTTTGCCTTTGGGGATGCAGAAAATACAGAGGAGATGATCCATGATGTTACCCAGAAGGCTATGGGTCGAGACAGTGTTGGCATCGGAAACCATATGGAATTAGGAACGGCAAGTGGGAAAGTGTTACAGGCAGAAATGTTTGCTTCCGATGGTGAAAACTGAATGGAATTGCAAATGGTAGGTGGAAGGCCTGTTAAGGTATATGTTGGCTCTTCTTTACGAAACTCATTTGTCAAGAAAATCAAAAAGAAAGTGAGGCGGGAAAGGAAGTTGCCGAAATTTGAGTATTCTATGCTACGGGGGTGCCTTCGTCATGTGGATGGAAGTGAGGGGCAGCCTGTAGTTAGTGATGGTGGTATTAATTTTAATATTGATTTGTGCGATGAAGTTGCAGTTGTTAACGAGGTTGATGGGCATAACAAGAAGAGGTTGGGGTTTGGGCTGAATAACCATTTTGCTATCCGGAAATTAGTAAGAGAGGATGTAAAACATAAACTCAGCACAGCGTATGAGCGGGATGGAGACGAGTGAGTTGCGTTTGAGAATTTATTTTTTTTATTATTTCATTTCGTTTTGTGGTTGTAACTGTCTAATGTGTGGTATTTTTTTAGGGCTGTCATTTGGACCGGTGGCAACAAAGATGTGTTCGTTTACCTTTCAAACATTAAAAATTTAGTCCCACATTTTGTAACTAGGGAAAATGTATGTTCCGCATAGTGGCTTGAACTCCGTATGCATGCATTCTAGCTCTACACCATGGCACCTTATTCAACACGCTTGTGGTATCGCATTTGTTACTGTTGTAGTGTTAGGGTAGTGCATACTTGGGCTAAATGTGTAGTTGGTTGGTGGCAGGTGGTTAACGTGTGCACAGAGCTTTTGGTGAGCAAACAAAATGTGCTTGTAGCGAGAGTGGTTTGTCCAGAGAAGTCATATTTCTTCAGTGGCATATGTTTGGTACTTCACATAATTCTGGTTTTAGGGTATGTCGTTGTTGTTGTTTGAAATGGTGGTCACGCAATGGAATGCAGGATATGGTGGTAAACGTAAGTGAAACGTCAAGGGATTGATACCTAGAGGCCAACTTCTGCGCGTGCATTGGTTGTAGATACTTACATATTCCCTATTTTTCCATAAAGCCCACTGGACGTTAGTGGTGTATGATACAAAAGATAGGTTGTGGAAACATTACAATTCCCTTAAGCCACACATTGGTTTGGAAGACATACATTACAATGTAGCATCAATTCTGGTATGTGTTTCCATAAACTGTTGTAGTAACCTTATGCATTTAGTATTTTTTTTATGAAGTTGTGTTTGCCTATGTAAATGTTGAGGTGTTGTGTGACACTTGGTTGTTGGTTAATGTAACAGAAACGAAATGTACTAGAATACATTCGACGAACATGCCAACCAGCCACAGAGGATGAAATTGTTTATACCACAGACTGGGACATGGTGCTAGAGGCCATTACTGATTGTTCGCAGCAGCAGCCAGATGCATAAGTAATTTTAGTCGTGAAATTGTTTTGGTTTCATTGGATACTAATGTTGATGCCTTGCTTTTGTCTGTGTGTGTGACACATCCATCCACAGCAGTCCTGATTGTGCAATCATCATTTTTTATTTAACAAGGCAATATGTACACCACGTCAAGATCCGAAGGGCAATGGAAGGTACTACTTGCATCAGTGCACATGCAACTATGGTGGAAGCTTTTGTGAATGACCTACAAAAGGGGGTGGAAGATGTGGCATGCGAGTGATGTGACTGGAGGTGAAGCGTTTTGTTTTGGATGGTTACTTTTGTTTCACATGGTAATTGTCCCGCAGTTTAATAAGAGAAACTGTGATGACACATTTGGGTGGTATTGATTTTTGAATAGTGGCAATGTTTGGAATAATAGGCCTGAAGTGTCCGGGTTATATGGTACATTTTGTTTCGGAGAAAGTTAACTGCTTGTGTGGTAATGTTTATGGTTGTCTGGATTTATGTTTTCCCTAATCAACTTTGTTTGTGTTTGTTTGCTTGAATTGTGGTTAATCATATGTTGTGGTGTTTGTCATGTGAAGAGTGCAAACAGTAGTTGCACAGTCCATGAACTTGTCCAGATGGTCATCCGAAACGGAGGCAGTAGTGTCGGGTGTATGTAATGTGGGATGCGTTTTTAATGTATTCCATATGCATGTTACAGGTGTTGGTAATTCGCATAAGGAGACTGGTTATGAACGAAGTTGGAGGATTGTTATGACTTTGTTCGCTGTGAATGAATGCGGTTGAAATGTAGTTACTTACATGCATTTGTGTGTGCTTTTTTATTGATTGTTCGTCAACGCCGGGCATGCATGTGGCAAACCCACAAATGCATGTAAGTTGTTAATCGTCTGTAAGGTCAAGTCACATTTGGATTGAACCCCCCTTGTGGGTGTCATTCCCTATGTTGTTTAGTGGTCCATTAGCGTTTGAACAACATTCCCTCCATGACCAAATAGCGTGCCCGAACTTGTAAACGAGGATAGTAATGAAGAAAATCATTCTAAAAAATGAACATCATGTTCCTGTATTGCGATAGTGTAGTTTTTGCAAACTGGGTGGAACTATGTGGGTGCTACATTTTGGATGAAGTTCAATGTGTGAGATTGTTCTAATTTTGGTGTTATGGCACAAGTCACATATGCCATAAAACGTAATTTATTACAAAATCAGGGAAGAGGTATTCCAATAATAGAACGTCACACCAGATGTGACGCAACCTACCCAAACTAATTTTTGCACGTCAATTTGAAAATGAACTAACACATATTATTGGTACAAACAGAAGACATAACACCAACCGTGAATCGGGATAGCACAATTCACATTGCACATCAAATTGAAAACGAACTAAAACATATGATTAGTATCGACTGGAATTAAATGAAAACATGACAGCCTTGTGGAATGGGTAGGTACTCCAACATCAAAAGCATAACACCAACGGTGAACCGAACTATACAAATTTGTGTTACACGTCACGTTGAAACCAAACTAACACATATGTCTGGTGACGAGGGAAATTAAAAGAAAAAGTAATAGTCTTGTAAAATGGGTATTTATTCCAACATCAAAACATGACACCAACTGTGAATTGGCCAAGCACATTTCATTTTTGCGCGTCAAATTGAAAACGAACTAGCACATATTTTTGGTAAGGGTGGAAGGTAGAGTAAAACGTAACAACCCTATGAAATGGGTAGGTATCCCAACATTGAAACATAACACCAACCATGAACCGAACTACCCAAATGAATTATGCACGTCAAATTGAAAATGAACTAACACAAATTATTGGTAACGATAGAAATTTTTTTTAAAAAAAATACGTCAAATTGAAAACGAACCAACACATATTTTTCATAAGGACGTAAAGTAGATGAAAACGTAACAACCCTGTGGAATGGGTAGGTATCCCAACATTGAAACATAACAACAACCATGAATCAAACTACCCAAATTTATTTTGCACGTCTAATTGAAAACGAACTAACACATATTATTGGTAACGATGGAAATTGAAAGAAAAAATGAAAGCATTGTGGAATGGGTTGAATTAAACATTTCGCTGCTATAATGGTTTGTTGCATGTTTTCCTATTATGATTTCCCAATCGCTCGCAACGGCCACATCAGATTTGTTGCACTTCTTTACCTTCGACGGTATCCTCTTTTCTTTGGTCTGTTGGGTGGTTGCCGCACACTCGAAGGTAGGACATCATAATGTCCCAGAATAACCTGTGGTTTCTCAACTATTGGTATCGGAAATATGGCTTGGGAGTATGATGATTGATAGTTGGTGATGTGGAAATAAGGGTCAACCAACGCATTCAAATCACTGCCGCTTGTAGACGCGCCCGTGGGCTTCACTCTACAGTTCGGACTCCCTTTGTGTCGGTTCTAAATCTGAACCAAAGAGTCTAAATCCGGCAAATCGTTTGAGAAAACAGATTTTTGAAAAAGTAGTGCCAAACATGGACTGCTTTGCCAGATTACAGAGTCGCCACCTAAATATTTTAAAATGGGAAATTTAGGAAACCCTGACTCGGTCTTGAAATAACGTGTAAAATCATCACCAAAGTGGTCTTGGCTCGGGAGCTTGGGTACGATCGGGGAAGGTCAGCTATGAGCACCCCCTTTCGCCCGGTCCGAAAACCGGCCTCTACTAATCATGATATTCGTTTTTGAAAACTTTATGCGTTCTTATTCCGGTTATTAACCTAGAATTACTATATGATGCGCACAACACAAAAGTATAGACTAGATTGCCTAACTTGGAAATAAACATTGCATATCCGTTTTGTTCTCGAAAAATATGTTAGATTTTACTACTCGCAAGTAGGCTAAAATACGGATTTTAATGAGTTGTTCCAACTCACGCAATCCAACCTTCACCCACAGGCATTCATACAGTTTATAACACATAAGCATTTAGCCACATGGCAATCATACTGTCATGGCAAGACATTCACACGCATGCGATATGCTAAAGCGTAAAAACTTACATCGTACTCCGTGCCAAAAACAATAACCCGGTTAGCAAACATGCATGACCTAGTTCATGTTAAGTGGCTAATGCAACACAGGCAAGGATGCAATTTAGAGTAGGCTCGGCTAACCCTAAACATGGCATGTGAAATGCGCGAGTAGCATGTATTCAATTTGGAATTGAAAATTGCTATGCAGTTTGTATGATGTACCGAGCCCGGTGCATGTAAACAAATGCATGAATGCACGCATGCATTGCATAAGGTATGCTAAAATAAGCGTGCCCTAATCTACCAACATAAGCGGGTAAATAAAAGGGATAGAAAGAAATGGGGGTTTGGAAGACATACACCCACTCACACACACTTATTACAAATTTGCCCTCGCTCGGAGGGACCAAAAGAATATACAAAACCGAATAACTAATTAACTACGCAAGCTAATTAATTATTACAAATCAACTAAATTAATTAAATAGAATAATTAGTCTAATTAAACAGTAAATCGCCTCGGGATGAGGGCCAAATGCAGCACGCGCTCGGGACTGGCTCAGAATCGCAATGTCATGCATGATTTGCCTCTGTTTCCTCTGCTCTCCTCCTTAGAAAATTGCCAAAGTCCCAGGAGTGCCTCTCAGGGCCTTTGAGGGAGTAGAGCACCACCGGTTTGAAGAAGGAGGTCCACGGCACTAGATGAAGCTATCGGTGTCAATTGATCACGGTCGGCACTAAATAGTGCCGAACCTTAATTCTGCAGAACACGCAACTCCGGTGACAGAGGACAACAACATGCATGGCAATGTGATTCAAGGTATTTATGCACTATACACACCCCCTATCATGTTATTGACTCAAAGGGACATGTGCCTCGATTCCCGGACCACCAATCACGCATTTCCATGTATATGGCCCAAGGAACAAAGTGTGCAAATTCACTTTCAAATGCATGCAACCAAATAAACACACAAAAGTGCCCAACCTCTATCACATTTCACTTCAAGAGGCCAAGCATGCATGCTCATGTGATGCAACTCTAAGCATGTCATCTAACGTGCAACATGGATTATGCAAGCAAGCTAAACATGTTAAGTATGCAACCTAAGCAAAGAGGCATACAAGCCAAGCAATGAAGTGGACTAAAACATGAATTAGACTACTCCTAATTGGCCTAAAATCAGTGGCCAAAGTGCTTAGAAATGGAGACTAAACACACTCACACACATGCAAGTGTTATGATCCAAACCCAAGGCATAAGCATGGCAACTCCCAAGCACACTTGAAGATACCAAACAAAGACAATGAGCATGCATTGTAAAGCTCTGAAAATCATGTTAAACATGGTGCCAAACCAACTAACAGAGCAAGCCAAACAAAGCATACAAATGGTCCAAGCATTAAGGCAAGCCAATGAGACTTTGAACCACACCTAGCACAACCACTCATGGCAATACTTAAGCAACTAAATCAGAGTTTTAACACGTAAAACTAAGCCTAAAAAACCACCTAGATGGCATCTAGATGACATGAATCCAAAGGCATGCATTAAAGCCAAAACACGGAGCATTCATGACATGCTTTCAAAGCGTTAAAGAGGCGACTAAGGTAAGCATACAAGCACACCAAAAGGTCTGAAATAGCATGCTAGGTGGTTCCAAACCATCAAAAATGAAGCAAGCATGGCATGCTACACCTTCATGCTCTTGAGGCCAACAAGCCAAATGTAAAGAGGCTACAATATACATGCTGAGATTGACCAAAATGACTATGGACAGAGCTAAAACATGTCAAAATAAGCATACAAGCTTCATGGATCTAGGCCTAAAACATGCTAGAAAGAAGGCATACAACCTAGGCATGTTAAGGGACCAAAGAGGCATTACAAAGCAACTATACAAAGCATGCATGGAGTGCTAAAACCAACTTAGAAACATGTTATATAACGGCAATATAAGCATGAAAAGCAAACCAAACATGCTCAACACACAACCAAACATGGTGCTCCTTTGGAGGCCAAATCTTGCCCTTTTCAAGGACATCAAGGAGAGGGGGTGGCCCTCCCCTTTTGGAGACTTCAAGGCACCATCTCCACCACTGAAATCCCTCAAGATTTCAGTGGTGAAAAACAAGCACCAAAGTCTCGGAGCTCTCACAAAATGGCCTAAAATGGGGCCTTTTCAAGGCCTAAGGGTGGTCAAACCTACCCAAACCACCAAGCACTCTTAATAAACAATAAAGAGGGTTAAAAATCAGAACTTTTATGTGTTAAATACTAAGCACAAAAACTGTTTTAAGCTAGGCAAAAATGGAGTGCAAGAATGGGGTAAATAAAGCAAGTTTCTTACCCTTGATGATCTTCTTCACAAAGGTTGGAGTTGTTGGTTCCTTGAGCTCCAAACCAGTCAAGAACACTAAGAACAAGCCCTTAGCACCTCAGTTCCAAGAGGAAGGTGAAACACTAGGTGTTGATGTGCAATAGTAAGGCACAAACACCTAGTGTACAAAACAAGAGAGAAAGAGAGAGATAGGATAGATACACAAAACCTAACCCTAAACCAGAGCTTCTCCTCTCCTAAAATGTCTAACCCTCCAAAATTCTAACCCTTGAGCCAGAGAAGAGCCTTCTCTTGTATAGGCCTAAAACTTAAAAGTTAAGGCATCCAAGGCTCATCCCTCCATACCTTTGTATGGAGGAAACAAACACCAGTATGCGAAAATATCTCCAAAATAATTGTAAGAAGTGGTCGGCAGGCAAAATGGTAATTTTGCCAAAAGTGCCGACAAGCACAAAATAGTGCCGACCGGCACAATATAGTGCCGGTGGCAACACCAGCCAGCCGGTGGCCTCTAGCCACAGCCGGTGGTATGTGGGGATGCCTCACAAAGCATTCCCTGCCCCTCCAAGGCAAAACACAAGTGTTTGGTGCAAAACCAGACACAAAACGGTCAAGTTCGGAGGTCCTGAGGCAAGGCGCGTAGCCGAGAACTCCGGGAACTCCAAACAAACACAAACATGGATAATCACCGAGTGTTCGAGCGGTGACGTCCAAGTCTTGAGGACGGTCAAAAATGGGGTATCTACACCGCTGTTGCGGATAGCCACCACTGCATGTTCGCATGGGAGCCCATTGATCTGCCATTGGAAACATGAGCATGTACGTCTGCCAATGTCCAACAAAATAGATGGTGTGAGTGGACCTCGTACACGTCATTGGTAGACTAACTAACAGTCCATGATCTTCCTTTCTTGTACGCCATTTCTAGTTTGTACTCTATGTTTAGCCATATTATAGCAGCCTACGAACTTGATGATCCTCTACGGTCTGACATCTAATTCATAATCTGTGTCCTAATTGTGTCAACCATTCGGGTGATTGGCAAATGGCGTGCTTCCTTTATCCAATTGTTAAATGATTCTACAGCGTTCAAACATATCTCACCATAATGGTTGCCCCTGCAAATGTATGTGGGTTGTGATATGTAATGTTCGATGTCAAACGAGGAATAATTAGTCATGAACATGGTAGGGGAAAAAATTAAATGAAGTTCTTCACGTGTTCCGTTACCTGAAGTACGCGTTTGCCCAATGGTGCGGCTTTAGATCTCGAAAGAAATTGACAGCGATGTGCCTCCCGGACTATATGAACGCCTCTATTTTTTTTTTTATTAAAGTCAGCAGCGGTCGGTGCGTATGCACATTCCCACAATTTACTTACCAACCCAATATGGTACAATTTGTTCACATATTTCATCTTATCCTTCAAATTCCTCTGTAAATGTTACATAAGCATATTATATCTTCAAGGTTAATTGCCATTATAGATTGTTGTTGGTACCTAAGACCCTCCTAGTGTATTTATCCGGTGCCTAAAACCTCTCTTTATGATCTTAAAGACTTAATTATGGCAAATAGTCAAAAGATCTTAATGAGTATATGGGCTTTGACATACACTAAGCATATAGGTTTTACAACAACTATTAATGAAATAAATAATTATGAAGATATAAAATACAAAAAATAATGTTAATAATAAATATGACCATAGTTTGCATAATACTAAAGAGTTTGCAAATATAAATAGTGTGTGTTCTAGTTTAAATAATATTACGGATATTATGTGTTCTTGGTTTTCTAAATTAGATAAAAATCAAAAAATAAATCAAAATTATCTAGTAACCAAAGTTGAGTCTATAGAATCTAAAATGGACAATTTGAGTTCTATAATAAATATTGACTTAAACAAAGAAGCAAAAAACCAAATAAATAATTTGGTGACAAAATTAGAAACTATATCCTTCATAAACAATGATGGAATGAATAGTCCAAGAGATAACTCCATTTCTATGCTATTTTATGGTACTTCAAACCAATACCTATAATAGGACTGAATATGAAAATATTGTTTAAATATTAGATTATTAGAGAAAATTATATAAAGACCCAGATTTAGGTATTGATGAAAGAAATAGGCTAGTAGACCAGATAAGATAAACTTATCTAGAACATGAAGCCCTTTTACAATACTTTAATTATGATATTAATATGTCAACTAATGATGATGACAGCCAATCATCCTCATCCGGAGAAACATTAGATCAAGATATTTCACCAGAAATAAATAAAGGGAAAAGAAAGGCAGAAGAGCCAATTGATCTCAAATTATTTGGCACACGGGGAGATGGAGAAAATTTTGACTTTATTCAAACAAATGAAGTTAAAAATGATACTAACATTGGAAGTACCTCCAATCCTACACCTGAGCCACTAATATCTAGAAAAGATAATAATCATAAGTATCCAATAGCTCAAAATAGTACTTACTTAGACTTGTCTCATGTTCCATTTAAGGATTAGCCACAAGTAATTGATGATTGGGCACAATCCTTGTCCATCATTATTACCCATTATAAAAATAGTTGGTCAAAGGAAAAATTCCTTGATTATATTGCATAAACTCTCCAAGGAGATGTGTTGCAATGGTTAAGGCAGTGGGAAAAATCTAAAATTGGAAAAAGTCAAAAAACGGCTTTGTTGGCAAATTTTCTCACACTTGACACAATTTTAGCTGAGTTTGCAAAAATCATAAAAGAAAACTTATGTGGTTTTGCAGGAGATACTAATTTGCAAGCAGATGCAAATTATATTTTGACTAAATTAGAACTATGTAATATTTGTCTTTTTGAAGACTATGTTCAAAATTTTAAAAACTATTATTATCTTATTGATCCACTAGCAAATCAACCATGGTTAGATCAATTTTTCCATAAACTCCCCAATCCATGGGATGAGTTATGTATTAAAACATATCCTGATTTTCTCAAAAAAAAGGGGAAGGAAGAATATGATAGTCTTGGTTTTCGCAATAATTATGTTCTAAGACTGATAGCAGATCGGTGTCTAGAAGAAAACAAAAAAAATAAAAATAAAAAATCAAATTTCCAACTCACAATACGGTCAAAAATGTTATGATAAAATTTTAAAAGAAAATTGGAAAATTGGATGTAATACATTTCCTAAACGAAAAGGATTTTCCAAAAAACGCAGAAAATATAAATGGAAACTTTGGAAAAAGAACAAAACTTTTTTAAAAAAGAAAAAAGTA
This sequence comes from Camellia lanceoleosa, assembly GCA_025200525.1. Lineage (NCBI taxonomy): Eukaryota > Viridiplantae > Streptophyta > Magnoliopsida > Ericales > Theaceae > Camellia > Camellia lanceoleosa. The sequence goes on along the minus strand of CM045767.1, from coordinate 20,190,297 downwards.
TATTCGAAAAAAGAACCAACAGGTGTTTCAAAAAAGAAAACTTGTAAATCTTACATTTGTAACGAAGAAGGTCACTATGCACCTGAATGCCCAAAAAGGGGAAAAAATGCAAAGAAAATTATCAAAGTTCTTGAAGAGCAAGATTTTCAAATAATATATGGCGAGGAAATTTCTGATGAAGAAGAAACCTTATACGAAATTTCTAGTGATGAAGAAAGTTTAGATGAAGAACTAATCTTCATGATGACTAACAATAGTCAAGAAATATCTTAAGAAGCAGATAGTACATCTCAAGAAAAATTACAAGCCATTCGACTTGGCGATGTAATCGGAGAAGAAAAAACTTTTATCGACGAATAATTAGCAAAATTCGAAAAAATGCAAGAAGTTACTGTTTTTCAAAATTCAACTTCTTTTCAGCGAGAGTATTTGAACAATACAGTGGTAACACTCAAGCAAAATGATCAGAAGAAGGAAATATTGATATTCCTTTTTTTGATAAGAAAAAGGTTGTATGATGGAAAAAGAAATATCTTGAAATTCAATATATTCATATTGGATTAATTCAAGTAACCATAATAGCCTTATTTCGCCAAGGGATAAATACTCCTATTTTGGCAGTAATTTTTGACAAAAGATTTTCCAACCCAATGAAAGCAATTTTGGAGGGATCCAATCTAATTTGGCTAATGGAGTAGTTTGGTTTAATATTATACCAAATTTCTTTATTTCCATAAATGATCTTAATCTTGAAGACATAGTTAGAATAAAAATTCAAACACAAGGATTAGGAATGAAATCAAATTCCCATGATTTGGCTACTCGTTGGAAAATAATTCACGAATTGACCAAATTTACTGAAACAAAAACAAGATCAAACGATAATAAAATCGTTGAAATTTTTGAACCAAGACCATTTGACATGATAATACAACCTCGTCTAATGAAATGGAGCGATTTAAATGTCCCTCGACAATGGTTAATAAATGACCTAATGGGACGAGGAAAATCTTCTAAAACAAAAAATCCTGCACAATTACAAATGCAAGCATCATGAAAAATATTATATATTGAAAATACAGTTCCAAAAATTAAAAGATCAACTTCTATATTTGAAAAAGATTTTCCTAACAAATCATTTTCAAAATTAAGCAATGGAGAATCAAGTAATAATTCTAATCAAGAATCTATTACTTCAAACAATGTTCAGATTCCTATTTTCCCAAGAACAAGAAGACAATTTGAACATATTAAGTCTACATATATGTATAATTTTCAAACAAAAATTGATGATATTATTTTTTCTCCTAGCCAAGGAAAAAGAAGATACACATATGTATTGGGAACATTTAATTTTGTAGGTTATAAACCCTATAGCCTCAGTGTTCTCATGGACACAGGAGCCACAATTAGGTCATGTCAATGGAATGCCATACGAAAAGAAAAATGGACATTAATGAAACATTCAACTTTGGTTACTAGAATTGATGGCAATCATGTTTCCATACAATTCAAGGCTAAAAATATAGCCATTTGGTTAAATGATAGCAAGTTCATTATACCAAAAATTCTATGTTTTCCTTATATGCATGGAGATTTCCTTCTTAGAAATAATTTTATATGTAAATACCTTCCAATGCAAATACAGGAAAAAGCCATTTCATTAAGCGTAAATAATGTCTTAATTCATATTCCCTTATTAGAACAACATAAATATATTTGTCATAAAGAGTTTGCACCTGTTCCGCGTGGTGGTTTAACCCCCATTATCAAAACCATTGATGAATCACACTAGATTTATAAAATTTTAGAAGAAAATTTTGATGAACATCTATTAAAACTATGGCAACGTAGTCCACGTTATTGTAGTTTGAAATTAAAAAACCCAAATGTTATCATTAAAGTAAGACCAATGATCTATACTAGACAAGATATAGATGAATCTGATATTCAACTCCAGGAACTTTTAGACAAAAAGTCAATCAAAGAAACTAGAAGCCCTCACTCTAGTCTAGTTTTTATGGTAAGAAACCATGCAAAAATTAAAAGAGGAAGAACCCGAATAGTAGTCAACTATAAACGGCTAAATAAAAATTTAGAATTTGATGGATACTTTATTCCAATAAAAGATATTTTGATTAACTTAACCAAAGGATCAAAAATCTTTAGCAAATTTGATTATAAGAGTAGATTTTGGCAAATTCAATTGACTGAAGAGTCAAAAAAATTGACAGCTTTCAGTATCTCCTAGAGGACATTATCATTGGAATGTTATGCCCTTTGGGTTAAATATAGCACCATAGGTATTTTAACGATGGATAGATACAATTTTTGAAGATCTTAAAGATTGTTGTGTAGTTTATATTGATGATATACGTATCTTCTCTAAAACCAAGAAGGAGCATAAGAAACATTTAAAATTACTTTGTAAAAAATTTCAAAAACATGGAATTATTCTGTCTCCAAAAAAGATTGAACTAGAAAAAGAATCAATTGAATTTTTCAGAATAATTTTAAACCAGAAAGGTTTAAAATTACAGGAACATATTTTGTCCAAAGTATGAAATTTTCCTGATACTCTTGAAAATATAACACAATTACAGTGTTTATTAGGCATTTTAAATTATGGACGAAATTTTATCAAAAATCTTTCAAAAATAGAAATTCCTTGGTTAACCAAATTAAGGAAAATTGTTGTTTTTTAATGGATAGTAGAAGATGTTGGTTTAATTAAACAAATTAAAGAAAATGTTAAAACTTTACCAGATGTTTATCTTCCTAAAATAGATGATAAATTAATTTTAGAAACAGATGCCTCAGAAGCATGTTGGGGATGTGTTCTTAAAGCAATACCAAATAATTTATGGCATGATAAAGAGAGACCCTTATCAGAAAATGGGATTAGAGTAAGAAAAAAAAATCTAATACCCATAAAATTACAAAAAGAAGAATTAATTTGTGAATATAATTCTAGAACATTTAAACCAAATGAACAAAAATATATTATTTTTGAAAAAGAATTACTTGCAATAAAATGGGCAATGAAAAGTTTTCATATTTACTTAGCCCTAGAAAATTTTATTGTACACACTGATAATAAGGCAGCAAGAGATTTCTTGATCAACAAAAAACCTATTGAGCAAGGAAGAAGATTAGCATGGTATAATAAAATTTCTGAATATACTTTTGAGGTAGAACATCTTAAAGGTACTAAGAATTTTCTTGCAAATTTTTTTAGTAGAAATTGTTTCAAAAAATTAAATTACTAAACAAGTAATTTTAATTTTTGCAGAAGACCTCTAGACTAAGAGGAAACAATGGACAAGGGTAAACAACCCGTTCAAGGAGATTGGGTGACAATTGCTAAAAAAGCAATCCGCAGACAAGAAAGTGTTTATGTTATATTCGCAGGAAAACAACCTGGAATTTACACAGACTGGAATGAATGCAATAAGTAAGTTTACGGATTTCCAAGAGCCAGTCATAACTCATATGATAGCATGACCAAAGCTAAAAAAGCTTTTTATAGTGCACCAGCTATGCTTGTTTATCAAAAGAATTTTTCTCAAATGAGAACTAACCCAGTTCCAACTAATATTCAGACATCTAAACTGGATGAATCTGAAATAAAAGATTTTTTCAACCCTGGTATATCTAGAGAAATTTATACAGAACTCAATGGAGTTTGGAAAACTCACATTGTAGACAACAAAGTGAAATTTCGCAAACACATGGGAGTTCTGGCCAACAAATTAGCTGAGCAAACAGCTAAATTAAAAGATTTCCAAAATCTTTGTTTCAATATCCTTAAACAAATGAATTGGAATGAAGATTTTAATTTTAAAAAAGTAAACAATTTTCTTCAGCTATCAGACCTCATATTAGATGAGTTTTCTGATCCAGTTTTTGAACAAATAAAAATAATTTGTCTTTTTGAAAAAGCAAGAACTTTGCTCCCAAAATAATTTTTTTTGTCTATCAAAAATCAAGTTGAGGATCATCGTGATAAGATTAGACAGATCTTAGAACGATCTTATGATAAATTAAATTTTAAAGATGGAATTTCCAAAATAACCATCATGACAAATCATGACATGTGGTATTTTGAAGATATAGATTGGAAAATAACTAATCAAGTTATTTTCCAAATTTTAGATCCAATCCAATGGATAGAATATCCAATGATCATCAAAACAATGCTCTCATGGGTAGTAAAAGGCTTCCGATGCAATAAATATTTTACTTTCTAGATCTCTAGCACCGTTGGTTGGTGAGAACGAGAACATTTTTTTCAACCATACCAGATTTGGTATCTTAAAGAAACTAAAGATTTTGAATTTAAAGATGATTATTTAGATGAAGATCGCCGGAGAGAGCAATTGGAAAATATCCAAAAACTTTCTTTGACAGAATATTGGATAGATAGTCTAATATCTATTTCACAGGCAGCGTCCAATATCTATGGCTCAACAAAATTGCCATTCATGGTCACAAATGGTAGAATACTATTTATAACTCATTTTTCTAGAACATATCAAAGGTCTCCTACACAAATTAATGAGGCTCTTGACATGTTATTAAATCTCAAAAAGAGAAATAATTTAGATCTACCATTGGAACTAGCCATGATCGCAGATGGTGTAGAACATTTTCGGAATGAGCAATACAGCCAGGATCTAGATTCCTCTCTATCAAAGACTGATGAAGAATATCACAATCTCATCAATAGGATGGAAGCATAGTGGACCCCACTATCACATGCAACTGTCTCCTGATTGACTCTAATGATATCCAGGACACATGGAGCAATCTGCATTATTAGGCAGAAAGTGGTTAGACAAATCCTTTCAGGCAATGCTACACGACAGCAAAGATCAACCAAATCTTATCTGTTTCAGTCTATCCCTTTGAAAACTAGGGAGGGTAGACAGTGTATATAATTGTAGTTTGTCAGAATATGGCAAATAATTGTAGTTTTTGCTTTAGATTTTTTTGTCTCTTTGTATTTATTTTTATGAAGACATTTTGTAAAAGCCTATACATAGGCTCGTAGACTTTGCAAAGTTTTAGCCGTATTGGTGTGGTGCTTGTTAACAAAGTAGATATGTAATAACGTTAGGATGACTTTTGGGTTTTGTTTGTATATACAACATGTTGTTTATAAATTGGCTTTCTAGCAAACATAATAAAGTATGTAAATTCTCTCATCCTTGGTTGCCTACTTCGTCTCTAGCTTCTAACTTCTCTTAACACCATAACTCCATCATAATTCTATAATAATAAAAAGCTCATTTCCTTCTTGTTTTGAAATTGGTATCAGAGCTTGGTGAAGAGCTTTTGAAAGCAAGATCAAGCTATGTAAGTATTTCTCTCCACGTCTAAATTTTTTTTATATATAAATGTGAATGGTGTGCTTTATGTTATAAAAAAAATAAAAAAGAATTCTTCATCAAGTTTAGTCTTTAATTGTGTATCCTTTGTATTTTACATATACAAGAAGCATGATGGGCAGACGGGAAAACAGTAGGCAAAGATTCAATGATACCGACGTGCCGATCGGAAACAAATGTCAAGTTCCGATCCCCGTCAACTACGTTAGCCAAGATTTTGTAAGAACCAAGCCTAATTCACTGCATTTTTAGAATCAAAGATCGCAAAAGCCACTGGGAGTAGACCCGAAAACAAGCAAAAAATAATTTTTAAAAAAAGTTGGTAAATCCCAATATATGTCTACCACTATGTATATAACACTCCAATGTGCGTATAAGCAAACACAACCATGACATGCAAAACAATTATGAGGAACATTACCTTGATTGCCATCTTTTCCAGTAGCCGCAAGCAGGTTGCCTTTAAATCTACTTTTTAGAAAAGTACCATCGAGAAACAATAACGGACGACAGCGGTTAAACCCATCCATGCATGCTTTGAATGATATGAACAGCCTATTAAACCAATGCGTGTTGCGTTCATCGAAGTCAAGATTAATATAACTTCTGGGGTTATATTCCATAACGACATTACTATACCAATGCAACTGGTCAAATGGCACGGAATGATCGCCATAAAGTTCTCCTCTGGCCTTTTCAACCCCCAACCAAGCTACACGGTCACTAATTTGCAACCCGTATGCTTTTTTGAAATCATATTTGGCATCGGTAGGGCGAGTCAATGGTTTGTCATGCACACATTCTGCAATAACATCTACAACAAGCTCGGACCCCATCCTGGGGTTTTTGTTAGTATGCACAGCGACCACACACGTGTGGTCACGGAACCACTACTTCAGATAAAAATACCCATTCGCAGTCAACACCCTCGCATGGATAGACCATAAAAACACCATTGACTCACTAAACATGCATTCCGCCGTAATACGAACTTTCTGAGCCTAAATTGAAACCCACATTCGATAGTGTATTTGCTGAGTACCTTGCGAAATTTTGCAGGTCCATCCTTAAAACATAGCTCTATATGAGTTATGCCACCCGCCCAATCCGCCGACAACAACACCTTGCTAGTGTGTTGGCAAAAATTTGGTAACAAATTAGCCTCGTCATCAATATTTGTGACCATTTTCCCGCCGTCAACACCTGTGTCATCGTGTCCATGTGCCAAACTACCTTCACGTTTGACACCCCGAGCTGCACCACGAAGTACTACATCGACATCGATGTGATCTAGCCAAAATGACCTGGCAAGACACAACATGTTTTCGAAGTCTGCCTCGCTCTCCATTTTGAAATTATTGTACCCTGGGATCTTGAATGACAAGGAAACCGACGTAGGTGTCAGTCCATTGAAACATTTGCACATGAGTAGTCAATCTGCCAAACGTGAAATCAACATGCACCATAACAGCAACATTCTTATTCTCGCACGAACACAACAACATCATACAGTCACATATTCTACACGAAAACAAGAAAAAAAAAAAATTAACAATGCAACTCATGTTCATTAAGTATGCATTACACGTATACCATTACTATACTTCCCGCCAGAGCGTATCAAAGCAAGCGATGTCGGGATGATGTGGTTGGCCTTTTACATGATAATCACACATCCCACACCACCCCACAATCAAAGATAAAAGGAAAAAATAACAAATACATTACCGTTGACGAACTCAATAATGCTATACCACGAACTACACAACACAACAAACGACTCAACACAAAACTGAAACCACCCTTTGAACACCTTGCCTCACCCTTTTCTCTGTGCAGTATTCAAATATTGATAAACCTTGCAATCCTTATAAATCTGCCAATATATGATCTTCCATAATATCTACACCAAAACCAACGTAATCAAAGGCATTCATATCAAACCCTCCCAAAAATGTTTTCAAATACCAAATATAAAAGGGTATAAACGTCCAAAACACCACCCCACAAAACTGAAATGGATCATGCTGAACACAATACACACAAAAATAGGACTCCCACATGTATTATTCTAAAAGGAGGACTAAATGGCCTAAAACTCTCCCAAATGAGATTTTCCAATAATTTCCCCTTAAGTTTATTACAAAATTATAATTAATCTCCATTAACACATACCATTTGATTCATCACGATGTGCTTTTGTGAACTTCAATCCAATTCAATTCTCTAGTTGACGCAATTTTATGTTTGGCAATAGTTTGTTGTTTTTTATTAGAAGAAATGTCATTTTGTCCCCCAAACTATCACGAATTTTTCAATTTGAACCCCATAGTTCGATTTATTTCAATTTAATACCTGAACTTTCAACAAATTGATCAATTTAACCCTGCTTCACATTCTGTCTACAATTGGACGGAATGTGCTGACATGGCACCAAATCTCACTTGGAATTTCATTTTACCCCCCAAACTATATCTTAAAAATCAATTTACCCGCCAAATATAAAAAAATTAAATTTAAATATTTAATAAATTATTTTTTATCTCAATAATGAAAAAATTAAATTTTAAATAATATATACTTTGCAAAAAAATATAAAAATTCCCATTTTGAATTATTTTGAGACTATGAAGCCTAATAATTCGACAAACAAGTCGTACTCGTATCAGGTACTTACCGACGTATGATATTTCTACATATGTATCGGGTACACAGAATATGTACTCAAATTTTTCTTTCTTATTTTTTGGCCTGCCTAGACATATCTAATATATATCTAAGCCACGTCGTACCTCAATCAAAAATAATATTTTTCTTCTACTATGAAGATAAAATTCTTTTTACTAAACTTTTTTTTTTCATTTTTAGTTTTGCACTAAGCATGGTTTTAAAATTAAGTTATGGTTTATAAGTTATTTAATATAATAATATTTAATTTTTATCTTATACTGATGCTTTTGGCATTAATGTCAATTGTATATTGGATTTAACAAATTAAACCATTTAATCAATTTTTGCATTATTTCAATTTAAATTTTTTTTTTTTTTTTTTTTACAAACGTATTATCCCGAGTTGATCATGGAGAAACTTATTGATCCGAAAATTTCTTGACTACTCTATGTGTGTGTGCGCGCGTAATTGTAACTAGTTTATTACCCAAATTTACTTCAATAGAATTGATCAACTAATAGTAATTTCAAAATTGAGCGGCAACTTTTTTTTCAAAATTCAGTAAGTAACCGATACAGGTACGACATGTTTGTCGAAGTATCCATACTTCATAGTCTCAAGATAATTCTAAACGAGGACTTTTATATTTTTTATTATTTTTTTGAAAGTACATATTATTTAAAATTTAATTTTTTCATTATTGAGATAAAAAAAATATTTATTAAATATTTAAATTTAATTTTTTTATTTTTTTATTATTTTTATTATTTTTATTATATTTGGGGGCCAAATTGATTTTTATGGTATAGTTTGGGAGGTAAAATGCCCCTAAATGAACTTTGGTGCCACGTCAGCACATTCCGTCCAATTATAGATGGAATATGACGACAAGGGTTAAATTGATCAATTGGTTGAAAGTTCAGGTACTAAATTGAAATAAATCAAAGTATGTGAGTCAAATTGAAAAATGCATAATAGTTTGGGAGGAAAAATGATATTTCCTCTTTTTATTATTTTTATTTTTAGTGAATTTAGATTTGATGCAAAGTGTAGGGGTGCAAAATGTAATTTACTCAATGTTAAATCCCTAACCGCATTGGCAAGGGCTGAGATTATTAATCCGGCGTAACACTCATAATCCAATGTTTGGTTATAACTTTGTGAAAATTTCACTTTTACCCCTATACTTTGCCTCGATGATCAATTACACCTTCATATTTTGAACAATTTTAATTTTACCCTCAAAGTTTTTAAAATCGTATCAATTTTGTCACTGCTGTCGCATTTGAAACGGAAAAAGTTAGAAAAATTACATTTTAGCCCCAAAATTTAGAAGAAATATGCAAACCCGCCATCTTCTACCCAAACTCACCCTCTCTCATCTTATTCCAATTTTTCCCAGTCTTTTCTGCCCTTGCAGGTGCTGCCACCACCACCAACCACTACCGCAATCACTCAATTCTCCAACCCAACTTCTCTCAAACCGAAATTCACTCACTTACCTATAGATACCATCTAGTAATAGCAGTAAAGCCATTGGGGATGTAGCTACTAATGTTTTGCAGGATGGGTTGGTGAGAAAGAGCAAACGAACAGATGGTAGGTTGGACAATAAACTACAAATTGGGTTAACAACCATGGTTAGTTAGGGTTGAAACCTCTTGCACTTGATGAACAAAACAACATCTATTAAATCAACAAAAAAAAAAAAAAAAAAAAGAAAAGAAGAAAAGAAAAGGAAAGACAATGTAATGCAATAGCTTATGGTGGATTCATTCTTGTTGAAGTATTTAACAATGTTAATAGAAACTACCAACTGCTAAAATATGAGTAAAATATATTCATATATAAAAATTATACAAGGGTTTTATGAAGAATAGAGTAAACTTGATTTCTTATCTTAGATGAGCTTGCTTTTTGTGATAATCTTTGTAGATTGAATGTTGGTGAGGCACATAAGGATTATTCCAAGGTCAGGCTACTCCCAATAGATCCAGTTGGTTTGGATTTGGTGGATGTAATTTAGATGGGACTAGTCCTTGTAATTTTAAAAATTATACAACATTTGATGGTTTTAACAGTGATATTCATGGCTATGGAGGTTTTCAATCTTCAATTCCTGGAAATTCTGTGAGTTCTGATGATGATATGAAGGCAAAACTACTAGGGTTGTGTTAGGGATACAATGCAGGTAATTTGATGGGTTCTCATCTTACTCACAATCACTCCAATGCTTTGTATTTTGAACCCAATTGCTACAATGACAAGATAGATTATGTTATGGACCAAAGAAACCAGCGGGGAAGATTATCTCGTAATGGTGGACTTCAGTTACATAACCCATCAAAGTGGCCTAATCTGTAATTGGCCTAATCTGAATGATGAATTGTCTTGCTCACAAAAACTTGGGATGGGTTTTTATGGAGATAGGAGTCCCTTGAATCCAGTAAATTCCTCTCAATGGGTGTATCCTAGTCTTGCTCCAATACGTAATAATAATTTAGTGTTAAAAGAGAAGACTAGAGCAATCCCAAATGGCAGTGTCCCTCTGTCTCTTTTGTCAATGACAGATGCAGGGGATGTTGAAGCTTTTACTTGTGAGGATAGCTTCATTATTCAAGGAAAGAGTTTGAAACCTATTGCTGACAAGGGGTGTAATCATTCTAAATGTCAGAAGAAGAAGTCCAGCAATGAAATTGCAATGCATAATCGGCAAGAGAAAAGATAAGAGCCACATGGTCAATTGCAATTGAAATGAATTTGTAAGAATAGTCTGAGCCCAAGGAGTTATAGTCTATTGCTTTTCTAGCCAACATTTAGTTCTCTAGCTCAGATACAGGGTTATATGTACTCTATGGCCAAGGATCAGCATGGTTGTCAGTTTTTACAAAAGATATTTGATAAGGGAACCAGTTAAGATGTTCAAATAATATTTAATGAAATCATCAATCATGTCGTTGAACTCATGATGAATCCATTTGGAAATTACCTTAAGTAGAAATTGTTGGAAGTTTGCAGTGAAGAACATAGTATGCATATTGTGCTAATGGTGACTGAAGAACATGGAGGCCTTATTAGAGTTTCTTTGCACACGGGTAACTCTTTCACTTGTTGTTTCATTTTTCCCCCCCCTTCTTTTTCAGCATACTTGCGATGTTTCCAAGTGACTTTATTGTTTTTAAATTAAACTTGTGTGGTGGTATCAGCACTCGCGTGGTGCAGAAGTTGATTGAGACTCTCAAAACTAGATAGTAGGTTTTCTTAGTTGTGCAAGCTCTTGAACCAGGTTTTGTTGATCTTATTAAGGATTTGAATGGAAATCATGTCATACAACATTGCTTACAATGCCTTAGCAAGGAAGATAATAAGGTAAAGATTTTCTTCCTTTTTAATTAGTTGCACAAAAATGACAATCCAGCTCGTGTTTAATCTACTATCTTAATTTTTGCATATCAGAGTGTGCTTGACATGAATGGAGAATAGAGCTCGATTTAAGCATAAAAACCATAGATATTGCATCATTAGCTTCTGTATAGAATGCTCAATCAAGTTGAGTAGATTAAGTTTTGTTTCAGGTAGTTATAATTAGTAATGGGACAAGTACGCTTGGAATTAGTTATAATTAGTTGCTTATCATTAGATTAAGGTTTGTTTCATGTAGTTTTAGGACAAGTGCACTTTTCCCCTTCTGTTCCAACACCAATTTAGGTTGAAACATTCTATCCAATGTGATGCATTTTACTTTATATTTGTTCGATCGCCAATCCAGTAGAGTGGGATGGGATGGAATGGGATACTTGATGAAATGAATGTATTTTTGTACCTAGCTTGGAGACCAGCATATATAGTAAATAGCAAGCAAATAAACGAGGATAAAATGAGCCAAGACTGATTATGTAAAGCCTCAAACCAGTCTTGAGGGCCGAAGCATGACACAATTGACACATTTTGTTGCATCCCTAGTCAAATAATCATTTTTCCTGGTGTTCTCTTCATTTCTCTGGTAAGGCCTACTATCCCTTCTTTTTCTTCTTTTTACTTTTTTCTTTTTTTTCTCTTTCAGTCTTTTATCTGTTTCTTTTGTTAAAAAAAAAAAAAAAAGCTATTTTTCTTCTTTTCTTCCGTCTTTCTTATGGTATACATTGTTGGAACATTACTCGAGAACATATATTCTTATGAAAATCCATCAAAACAGAGTATTTCATTCAAAATAGCGTGGAAAAACAACACGGTTCCTTTCAAACATTCTAAACCTTTGTCCTACAATTTGTTTATAACTTGTGGAGAACCTTAGACAAGATATGGTTTCCACATTCCATTAAACCTATAATTTGATTGCATGCCATCGTGTGATTACTTAGTTACTGTTTTTTTTTTTTTGGCAGATCCATATTCATGTAAAAATTGATTATGAATGTTCTGTCTTTTATGTTTTTTAATCTTTGCAGTTTATTTTTTATGCTGCTGCAAAGTTCTGTGTTAATATTGCAACTCATCAGCATGGATGTTGTGTTTTGAACCGATGCATTGATAAGTCAGAGGGGAAATATCGAGAAAAGTTAGTTCCAGAAATTGCTACTCATGGGCTTATCCTTGCTCAAGATGATTTTGGGTAATTAGTTCAAGAGCTTAGCCAATATCTTTGATTGAATAATTGTTATGCAATATGTATGCATGTGTGTGGGTGTAATATGATACAAAAATCTTAACCATGTGTTTGGATCATGGATTTGGGAAGGAAAAGGGAAATAAAAAAAAAAAAAAATTAACTTATATTCATTCACATTTCCCTCACCTTTTCCATTTCCCTTTCTAAATTCCTAACCAAATCCAAGATCCAAACACAAACTAAAAGTGTAGGATAATCCGTATAGCAATATATTTAAGGTACAAGCATTTTTGTTGTCCATTGATCCAATCAAGATGTACATCTTTACTGAGGTCAAGGAGATGAATATGTTAGTTGATAGTGAAATTTCACACCACCCTATCAAATCAATTTAATCAGCTCATCTCTGTTTAATCTGTTCTTAAATGGGAGTTTGCAGTTAAACAGTAAATTATAGGGTTTTTTACCTGAGCCGATTTCAATTATCAAATGTGAGAATCCTTGAACCCTTCTTGGTTGTTGATGTCCAAAAAGGACAGAAGGCATCCAGCAAGTTAGCTACAAACTAGATAATGATGTCAACGCTATTTATTTTCAAGTATTACACACATTATTAGTGCACACTAAAGCATCCATTTTCATGGTTTAACGAATGAGCTACTTGTTTTCTTTCTTGTTGGGAATTATCGAGCTCATGGAATGCTATTGTTTTTGCTTGAAACCATTTGGTCATATTATTGAATATAATAACAAGGTAATGGATAATCAAACAAAGGCTAGGTTACCAAAAAAAAAAAAAAAATGAAGAACTACTGAAACAAATGCGAAGTACTATTTAACGTTATCTTACTTGAGGGAAATCATTGATGTGAGAGGTTCTTCTGGTGAAAGAACCATGAGAAGTGGGTCTTCCATTGATAGATTGTTAATCCTATTAATTACAAGCTTTATAAAATGTTATTATTAGATTGACAGATTCTGACTTGTTCTCCATTTCTATTTGGCTAAGGCATGATTTATGTTGCATTCCTAAAAAAAGTATAAGCACGGCATTGGGATCTGACACCCTTGTGTAGTGGATGGGGATGGAAATTCACCAATTCCATCCATTAATTTTAAGGGTTTTGGTTGAGATTTTGCCCTATGTAATTAATGGATTGTCCTGATGTTTCCTGTTGCAACTGTTTTTGTAACGCCCTCAAAATAATGCATAAAACCCAACATTTTTGACATGCATGGATATAAGAGAATAAAACATCCTTCCATTCATCAGAGTAGTTAAGTACAAAAATATTACATGTTGACAACAAAAGTAAATGCCCTATGGGCTTATAACTTTCCAAGCCAACACTTGGTCACAAAAGAGAGTATTAACTCAAATACACTTTAAGCCATTGGCTTGAATTTACATGTAATATCCAATTAACAAAATAACCAAAAGAGTCTTCAACTCCAAAATCTTCCAAGCTATGACCTTGGAGGTAACATATCACCTGAACCTGAAAATGATGTTCCATATAGGGTGAGCCACAGCCCAATAGAGATATACTAAACCAAATATAAGCAATGACTAAAACAATAGCATTTGATAGATGGTTAACACTTATAAACCAATTATATCACAATACAGTTCTATGACAATTATGTCCATGTTACGTTCCACTTTCCTTTACTTATCCAAATCATTTCATATACATGGCTCAGAACCTGGCCAAACAATTCAATGAGACTATAACTCATATACCAACACTTCCATATTTCACAATAGATACACATATTTGATGCATCATTATCATATTAAGACACTTCCATACTTCACAAATGATACACAGATTTGTTGTATCAATACTTCAATTTAATACACATATTTGCTACATTAATGGAGTCCATCCCCTATCTCCTCCCAAATAGGTTTGAGAGTCCATCCCCTATCTTCCCTCAAACCATGGAGTACATCCCCTATCTTCTCCTACACAATACACATATTCCAAGTATATAAACAATTATCACAGACAAGGATAATTCAATACACATATTTGATGTATTATTCCAACTGTCATATTCAATGTGATTAGTTTCAATTTTCCCTAATCAACATATAGTGTCTACAACAATCAAGACTTTCCTCTACCGATAGCCCAAAGCAGTTATTTCTAAACAGAAAATAAATGCATTAAACAAATATAATATGAACATTCTCATAGGTGAGTGATTAACTAATCCAACTACACCATTTAATCTCATAATTTCTCAATTTCATTATCCTCAACTCAATTCCACATTTTTCCAAATTAATTATACAAATTAATTTATTACAACAATTAGGGCATTTTCCCCCTTTCTCAATATCAACCCTAAGGTTTGATTTAACCAATTTGACAACAATAATACCATTTTCCATTTTCTCACATACACATGGGATTTGAAAACCCCTCTTATATAAATTACATAACAAACCCTAACTTTCCCCAAAATTACCCAACATCACCAACTAATCAAAATGACCGAAATTTAAGACAAAACTCATAAGATGGAGCAGGGTATCCCTACCTCGAAATGAAGAGAGCAAAGGAGAAGATGGTGAAAATCCAAAGTGCTCCAAATCCACAAATTTTCAAATTAAAACGTAGCCCAAACAACCCCTCTATCTTTCTTACAAAGAACTTAGGGTAGAAACACACTAAAAATAGATGAAACCCTAGAGAGAAGGTAAGTGTAGAGAGATGAGCAGTTGGATCTAGGGTTTATACAAAAGATGAGATGAAAAAGTGAAGTGTAATCCCGCTGTTGTCTACTGATATAACACAGTCTTGCTCGAGCGAAGGATTGGTCGCTCGAGCGACTAGACACAAAGAACTCTCGCTCGAGCGTAGAAAGCCTCGCTCGAGCCAACAATGCGAAGCTTCAAGTCTGCAACCCAGAAGCACGCTTGAGCGACAGAATGCTCGCTCGAGCGAAGAAACCCAAAACATAGACCTCGCTTGCTCGAGCGAAGAATTGCAACTTTTAGGTCCAGAACCAGACGCAGACGCAAGCTCGAGCGAAGGATTTCTCGCTTAGGCCACCAGATACAAAACTCAACTCTCGCTAGAGCGAAGGAACCTTGGCTCGAGCGAAGGATCTAAAACATAGAGCTCGCTCGAGCGACAGAAGGCTCGCTCGAGCGAAGGACCAAAATTCTAAGCAGCAACCATTTGCTCCCAATCACACCCAACCTGGAACAATCCTGCCCAAAACATCCTATAATTCAAATACAAAGTATTGAAGGACAGAAACAAGATATAAACCACAACTGACATCCACGGAACCAAGTCCGGATACAACAACTAAAGGAGGAAGAACCGGGATCGCTATAACCTCCCCCCCTTAAGGAATTTCATCCCCGAAATTAAACACAAGTTTTCAAAAACATGTTTTCTTCAATTCTCAACAACATTACAATTCAAAATTCAGCAACTTGACCCATTACCGGTCATTCCATCTCTATTCAAGAGGCATTTCACAATATAACTTTCAACATGTATTACCAACATGTATTCCTTTCAAGTCCAACAATTTCCAACATACAAGGTTCCCAATTTCATATCATAGTCAATGTTCATGATATATTTCCATTTTTTTACAATACATTCAACATATGCAACGTTAATGACATGCTTGCATTTCTACAACATATTTAACATACACAATGTTAAACTAAACTTCCATTTCAAGGCAAGTTCCGTAATACTTCCATAAACCGAAACATACATAATGTTTTACAACTTAAGACATATTCAATACTCTTAAGGTTTATCAATACAACAAAATATACAACATATGCTCAATACATGTTTTAAACATTAATAAACAAGTCCGGATATTTCTCACGGACTTCCAATTCACGTTCCCAAGTGGCTTCCTCCACTCCGTAATGTTTCCACAAAACTTTCACCAATGGGATGGTCTTGCCTCGCAAGACTTGATCCCACTTATCCAAGACCCAAACCGGTCTCTCCTCATACAAGGCATCCTTGTCAACCTCTAAGTCGGTCCAATCCAATACATGCGATGGATCCAGCTCATACTTCCGAAGCATGCTAACATGAAACACGTCATGAACTCCGGACAACTGTGGCAGCAAAGCTAAATGGTAGGCAACAACCTCGCCAATCCTCTCAAGGATCTTGAAAGGGCCAATAAATCGAGGGGACAACTTCCCTCTCTTACCAAATCTCATCAAAACCCGCTTAGGTGATATTTTCAGAAAAACATGATCACCCGCCTCAATACCAAAGGCTTCCTCCTACGGTCGGCATAATATTTTTGACGACTCTCGGCTGTAACAAGCCTCCTATGGAGAAGCTCAACTTTCTTCGTCGTCTCTCGAACCAATTCCGGGCCCAACAAAGGTACATCACCCACCGCGGCCCAACAAACTGGAAACCTACAAGGTCGACCATATAAGGCCTCAAACGGTGCCATACCGATACTTGACTGAAAACTGTTGCTGTAGGCAAACTCCACTAAGGGCAAGTGCCTCTTCCACGACCCACTAAAGTCAAGAACACAACCTCGAAACATATCCTCCAGGATCTGAATAGTACGCTCGGACTGCCCGTCAGTCTGAGGATGATAAGCTGTACTAAAGGTCAACCTAGTGCCTAAGACACTCTGCAAACTCTGCCACAACCTAGCAGTAAAACGTGGATCTCTATCTAAGACGATCGACATTGGGACTCCATGCAACCTTACTATGTCCTGAATATACAAGTCGGCAAGATGATCTACCAAATCTTTCACGCACATAGGGATAAAGTGCGTTGACTTAGTCAACCGGTCTACAACCACCCAAATAGCATCACTACACCGCTAAGTCCTTGGAAGACCTACAACGAAGTCCATAGTGACATGCTTCCATTTCCACTCGGCAATAGGCAAGGGTTGTAACAAACCCGCTGGCCTTTGATGTTCGCCCTTCACTTGCTGACAAGTAAGGCACTTAGACACAAAAACTGCCACATCTCTCTTCATACCCCACCACCAAAGCTGGCGACCCAAATCATGATACATCTTAGTGCCTCCTGATTGCACCGCAAGACGTGAATGGTGAAACTCTCGGAGTACCTCATCTCGGCAAGACTCCAGTACAAACAGACACTCTCGGTACCTCACACTCAGGTCAGGATACACAGTCAAACCCTTCTCAACCTTCCCGCTAGAGATCTTCTCTCGGAGAGATTCTACCTCAAAGTCACCTTTCTGTGCCTCTAATACTCGAGTCACAAGTGTAGGCTACGCAACTACAGAAAACAAGGCCGCAGCCTCAACAGATTCGTCAAGAAGCAAATCAAACTCGCCAAGTGCACCCAACATCTCCCATTCCCGGATGGCTATACAAGCTACATCACTAATGGAATTCCTTCTAAGGGCATCGGCCACAACATTGGCCTTCCCCGGATGATAATGCAACTCAAAGTCATAATCCTTAATAAACTCTATCCACCTTCTCTGTCTCAAGTTCAAGTCTTTCTATGTAAACAAATATTTCAGACTTTTATGATCCGAGAATACCTCGAACCTCTCACCATAAAGGTAGTGCCTCCAAATCTTCAAGGTAAAAATCATGGCTACTAACTCTAGGTCATGTGTAGGGTAATTCTTCTCGTGTATTTTCAATTGACGTGAGCCATAGGCAACCACTTTCCCCTCTTGTATCAACACATAACCCAAACCCTCTCGTGAGGCATCACAATAAATGACATAACCCAAACCTCTCTCTGGAATAATCAACGCAAGAGCGGTGGTAAGTCTAACTTTCAACTCTTGGAACGACTTTTCATAAGTCTCACTCCATACAAACTTGACCCTTTTTCGCGTCAATCTAGTCAATGGTGAAGCTAGCCTAGAGAAATCCTTCATAAACCGGTGGTAATACCCAGCTAATCCCAGAAAACTGTGAATCTCAAAAATACTCTTAGGCTGTGCCCAATCTTGCACTGCCTCAATCTTGGATGTATCAACAGACACCCCTTCTCTGGAGACTACATGGCCTAAGAACTTGACTTCTCCTAGCAAGAACTCATACTTCCCAAACTCAGCATACAGCCTATGGGCTCTAAGCAACTCAAGCACCACTCTCAAGTGTTCCTCGTGCTCCTCCTCAGAAGGTGAATAAATCATAATGTCGTCCACGAAAACGACTACAAAACGATCCAAGAATTCTCGGAAGATCTAGTTCATCAAGTCCATAAATACTGCCAGTGCATTGGTGAGCCCAAAAGGCATCACCAGAAACTCATAATGGCCATACCGTGTACGGAATGCCGTCTTCGGAATATCCTCCTCCCTGACCCTCAACTGGTGGTAACCCGATCTCAAGTCTATCTTAGAGAGACAATGGGAACCCTTCAACTGGTCAAACAAATCATCAATACGTGGCATAGGGTACTTATTTTTAACCGTAGCCCGATTAAATTTTCGGTAGTTGATACAAAGTCTCAAGGCACCATCTTTCTTTTTAGCAAAAAGGGTCGGTGCTCTCCACGGCGAAACACTAGGGCGAATAAAGCGCTTATCTAGCAACTCCTGGAGTTGAATCTTCAACTCACTCAACTCGGCTGGGGAAAATGGTAGGGTGCCATAGAAATTGGCGCCGTGCCGGGCACTAAATCAACAAAGAACTCAATCTCTCGATGAGGTGGTGAGCTAACAAGGTCCTCAGGAAATAAAATTCAGGCTCAAAGTTTGCCTTAGGCGCCCTTAGTTCAGGATTTCTAGTTATGTCATACTTTTGGGTCAGTAGAGAGAAAAGAATCACCCTGTATCAGTATGCCTCTCCACCCTGTGTGACCGCATCTAATGTGTAAAGTTTTTCATGTTTTGACTTAAACCAGGGTTCTCTCCTTGCTTCATTGGTTGAAGCAGTTCAGCCTCACACCTTCCTTCGAACCAGTCCATATTGCAAGAAAATTTTCTCACACAATCTCACCGTAAGAAAATTGCGAATTAGCAGCGTTTTTAAAATGCTGCAAAAGGCCAGAAAAACGCTGCAAAAAGATAAGGCGATACTTAAAAAATTCGTCGCTGATATGGCCGTCGTCATATCTCTGTGGCGTTTTAAAAACGCCACTATAGAGTTTAGATGACATTTTTTAAAGCGTCACTAATTCTTAACATCTATTGACTATTTCCGTTAGAGGAGTTAACCATGACGTAGTTATGACGACATTTTGCGACGTTTTTATTAAAAACATCTCCTTTCCTTATTTTTTTTTAAAAAAAAAATCAAAAATAATGATGTTTTTGACTTCTATTCAAAGCAAACCTTTTTCCTCACCAAAAAAAAAAAAAAAAAAAAAATTCCAAACAAACAAACAAACAAACCTATAATCCATCACCATTTTCAAAACATATACCATAATGTGAGTCAATATTCATTTTCCAATTTTCCATAACTAAAAAAAAACCTTAAATCACAAACCAACCTATAATCCAAATGCAAATGCAATGCAAAGAAACACATAAGTGTAATCAAAACAAGATATCACGAGTTCGAGTCAAGCTCTCTAAAATCCCCAACAGAGTTGCCAAAAACTGTAGACGTCCTCGAACGTCTTGGGAAAAATCCCGTTTTGTTCATTTAGGCATACTGCAGTTTGGACTCAAATGTCATGGTTCTTAATCTGATCTTGTAAACTACAATGCAAGATTGATAAATCACCATAGAGTCAAAATCCGGCAAATCATTTTGGAAAATTGATTTTTAAGAAAGAAGTGCCAAACATGGACTGCTTTGCCAGATACAGAGTCGCCATCTAAATATTTGATTTTCGGGAGGAATTTAGGAAACCCTGACTCGTTGCCTAAGGCCACGTGTCTGTCATCACCAAAGTTGCCTTGGCTCAGGAACTGGGGTACGATTGGGGAAGGTCAGCTATGAGCACCCCCGCTTGCCCGATCAAAGATCGGCCACTACTAAACATGATATCAAGTTTTTGAGAACACGTGCGTTCTTATTCTGGTTAATTAGCTAGAATTACTAGGTGATGCGCACGACACACAAGTATAGACTAGACTACCTAATTCGGAACAAAGCATCGCGTATCCATTTTGTTTGGAAATGGTTTTGAATTTTGCTACTCACAAGAGGCTAAAACACGAATTTCGATGAATTATTCCAATTCAAGTGATCCAACCTTCACCCACAGGCATTCAGGCAGTTATATCACATAAGCACTTAGTCTTATGGCAAGCATGCTGTCATGTTAACATTCACATACATGTAAGATCCTAAAGCATAAACACTCACAGTGTACTCTGAGCCAAAACAGGAAACTAGTTTGAAATCAAGCATGATTCTAGTTCATGTTAAGATGGCTAATGCAACACATGCAAAATGCAACTAGAATAGGCTCGGCAAATCGAAGAATGTCATGTGAAATGCGACAACTGGATACACGTATTCAAGTTGGAATTGAAATACTATGCAGTTAGTATGATGTGCCGAGCCCGGTGCGTGCAATACAAATGAATGTATGCAAACATACTGATATAAGTATGCTAATTGAAATATGACCTAAAACTAACCATTAAAAGCAGGTAAGTAAAAGGGAGTAAGACCTGGGGTTGGAAGACATTCACACACGCACGCACACTTATTACAAAACTCGCCCTCTCGACGGAGGGTCCGAATAAATAATACAAACCGAATAATTAATCAACTACCCTAGCTAATTAAATATTACAAAACCCTTAATTAATTAACGAATTAATTACAAAACAATCTAAGTATGAAGTTAAAGAGGCCGCCGCAGCTTTGCCTCAAAATGATTGGATGATGCATGCTCGATTTGCCTCGTTCGGAAACCCGTTGCCATGCCAATTGTTGCCTCTGTTTGCACTATTTTATGCCTCTAAAAGCTGCACAAGTCCCAAGGTTGCTTCTGAACCACTCCCTGAGCACTGAGGGATGTCATCGGCCAAGAAATGGGACCACCGGCCAAGTAAACATGGTCATCGACCAAAAGTGGGGCCATCGGCCAAACATTGTTAGCCAGCCGTCATTGAATGTGGCCGACCAGCCATCCCTTCCGGCAGAATTCTGTTTTTGCTGCAGCAGTGGACAGATAGTGCATGGCATGGAATTTACAAGACAATGTATGCATGACCACCCTCCCCATCATGCTATGAACTCAAGGGAGTATGGCTTTTGACCCTCGGGCCACCAATCACACATTTCGATGTATGATGGCCAAAGGTGCCAAGAGGGCAAATTAATGTGGAATGAATACAACAAAACATGTGAATGCCTAGAACTATATCATGCTTGGATCAAGAGCGTCAGCGACTAAGGATTGAGGGGTGTTTCGTCACTTCTAGTACGAACATTTCTCGCTCCTCGTGTTTGGTTTGACACCCCAAACCAAACATAATGTAATGCAAACGAGCATGCCAAATGCAATGCAACAAGACTAATGGCATGCAAACAAACCCAATGCAATATGAGTATGCAAGCAAGCTTGCAAACAACCCAATCATGCAACAGGTATATATTAATGTCATGCGATGCAACTAACTAAACATCATGCAATATACTTAATATGCAAACACGGCGGAATACGAACATGAAAATACCATGAAAGCAAACATGCTCAATGGGCCTAAACCAAAAGGACAGACCTTAGCCATGCCCTAATCAGTGGCCAAAACACCCAAATCAAGGGACAAAAAGGGGAGGAACGCACACACATACATTGGTCCATAAGCTAGACTACAATGCACAATCTTCAAACATGAACAAGATGGGATAAACATGAGAATATGACGATGCAATAAGCTCTGAAATGATGTCAATAATGATGCCAAGTCATGCACATAGGATAAGCATAGCATGCTAATGGACTTAAAGCTCAAAACTAGCCAAGGTACTTGAACTATGGCCATGTCAACCAAGCCCCAAAGGGCCAAGGCGACCCAAAATAGTCCCAAGACAGGCCAAAACAAGGCTAGAACATGCATGGGATGTGGTCAAATCATGCTAGAAAGGTGAGTACAAAAACAAAGCGCATACAAGGCCAAAAGGGGGGATTGCACTACACCCATTACAACCAAACATGGCATGAATCAATCAAGGAAAATCAGAGCTATAGTATGCCAAAACAAACCCCAAATCCCAATGAGATGGCATCCCAAAGACTTAATCATGGAGACATGCACAATGACCCAAACATGGAGCATAAGACACCAACTCTTCAAAGCATTGAAAGGATGGAAAATGCAAGCATACAAGCATGAAACATAGACTGAAATACTATGACAAGTGATACCAAATCACTGAAATGGCCCAAGTAAGCATGCCAATGACTCACACACCCAAAGCTAACAAGCTTGAATGCATGGTGGCTATACAAAGCATGGCAAGCATGACCAAGACAACCCCAAACAGATCTTAAGCATGGTGAAACAAGCCTAAAAACTTCTCAAAGTTAAGTTAGAACAAGTAAGCATGATGGTTGAAATCCAAGAGGCATGTTTTGCAAACATGCAAGGTTACTCTACAAGTATGTGAAGCATGCAAGATGACATCAAACCAACATGAGATAGAGTTAAGGCAGGCCCTAAAAACCACTAAAAAGTGCTGAAATAGAACCAAGACATGCTAAGTAAACATGCTACTCTTATAAGCCAACAACATAAGTAAATGAGACACAAAGGGAGGGGGGTGTCCCTCCCCTATACAAGACCTCAAAACCACTTCTCCACCACTGAAAATCCTTTGGATTTCAGTGGTGAGAAGGCCAAAACAAAAGGGTTCCAAAGCACAAAGAAGAAGGCACAAAAAGAGGCCAAACAAGTCCTAAGAGGGGGGAGTCAACCCCCAACACAAAAATGAGCTTAATGAAACATCTCAAGCATGAAAATACAGAACTTTTTTCAATAGGACACTAAGCTTAAAACAGCATGCAATTATGTGTTTAAGCTTAAGCCAAAATGGGGTATCAAAAGCAAGTTGACTCACCCTTGAAGAACACTTCAAGAACACCAACTCCAGCACCCTTCTTGGATCAAAACCAACTCAAAAACTCTGAAATCAACCTCCTAGTGCCTCAGCACCCAAGGATAGTGTAATGCTAGGTGTTTATGTGCAATAGTAAGAACAAAACACACACACAAATCTAGATAGAGGGAGATATAGAGAGATATATCTAACTTCTATATTAGATGGATCAACCTCTGGAAAGGGAGGGGAGGCCCTCATTTTATAGAAAAACAACTTTGCAAAGCTTCCAAGGGAAGCTAAACAAGGCTCAAATCCCTCCATACACGTGTATGGGGGGCTGAGTCTGTGCTCACCAGCTGGCATAGCTGGCATGCACAATGCCTGAAAAAGGCAAAGAAAAGGCCTCGGCCGAAAAATGTGGCAGACTGACCAAAGAAATGGTCGATCAACCAACTAAAGTGCCGATCGGCCAACATACTTAGCCGATGAAAAGAAAAATGGGCTTCAGGCCTTAGGCCCTGGCCAGTGGGTTGAGAAAATGGTCAAAAAGCCACCCTCTTCCCTTAGAAGCAAAAAACACATGTGTTTGGTCCATAACCAAGCACAAAATAGGTAAGTCGAGAGATCTTGAGGCAAGGCGTGCGGCCGAGACCTTCGGGAACTCAAAACGAACACGAACATGGATGATCATCAAGTGTTCAAACGATAACATCCAAGTCTTGAGGACGGTCAAAAATGGGGTGTCTATAGTTGCCCCTCTGTGACAGAACTCGAAAGTCATAACAATGATGGGAGTGAATGTCAAAGCCCAGAGATGACCCATTTTTGACAAGGCCGAAGACTTAGACATGCATGCAAGATAGCAAGATATGTGCCCGAGGGCAGGGGCAAGATGCAAGGGATATGCACGATGCCGTTCATAACTTATGATCATGTTAAGAAAGTTGTAACGAAGCATAACATGCAACAGTTTTAAGCAAGAAAAAATCGAACTACATTACATGCAGAAAGGTTGTAAGAGACTTATACAATTCACACTACATCTAACGTGGAGAATACAATACCGTCTGGTTCGTCTGGTCGCACCAGCCTCAAATGAACCGTACATACAATATCGTTCCTGAAAAAGAAAGAAACTTAATAGGTACAACAATGTTAGAAACATACATAGCAATGCAAGTGAAAAGTGTGTGACAACGCAAGTGAGGGGGGGTGCAAGACAATGCAACCTAAGTGCGACGCATAACAATGTGGTTTTGAAACAAGCATAACAATGCAAGGAAGGCACGCGCGACAACGCAAGCTGAGTGGTGCATAACGATGCAAACCGAGTAGTGAATAAACACATGTAAGTAGAGTGTGCGTGACAATGCATACAATGTGTGTAATAATGCGAGAAGGGAGAAAGGTGCATAAACACATGTAAGTAAAGCATACGCAAAAACGCATGCAATGTGTGTAACAATGCGCGAAGGTGCATAAACACATGTAAGTAAAGCATACGCGAAAACGCATGCAATGTGTGTAACAATTCGGGGAGGGGAGAGAGGGTGCATAAACACATGTAAGTAAAGCACACGCGATAACGCATGCAATGTGTGTAACAATGCAAAAAGGGGCATAAACACATGTAAGTAAAGCATACGTGAAAACGCATGCAATATGTGTAACAATGCGCGAAGGTGCATAAACACATGTAAGTAAAGCATATGCGAAAATGCATGCAATGTGTGTAACAATGCGAGAAGGTGCATTAACACATGTAAGTAAAGCACACGCAAAAACGCATGCAATGTGTGTAACAATGCGGGGAGGGGAGAGAGGGTGCATAAACACATGTAAGTAAAGCACACGCGATAACGCATGCAATGTGTGTAACAATGTGAAAAGGGGCATAAATACATGTAAGTAAAGCATACACGAAAACGCATGCAATGTGTGTAACAATGCGTGAAGATGCATAAACACATGTAAGTAAAGCATACGCGAAAATGCATGCAATGTGTGTAACAATGCGAGAAGGTGCATAAACACATGTAAGTAAAGCACACACGAAAACGCATGCAATGTGTATAACAATGCGGGGAGGGGAGAGAGGGTGCATAAACACATTTAAGTAAAGCACATGTGATAATGCATGCAATGTGTGTAACAATGCTAAAAGGGGCATAAACACATGTAAGTAAAGCATACGCAATAACGCATGCAATGTGTGTAGCAATGCAATAATAGAGGAAGGCACAGATTCAACTGAAGCATGGTAAAGGCATGTTATTTGTGATGTTGAGATGCAACTTTAAAACAAGACGAGGCATTGTTCAATGCGAGATGCATAACGAGCGTGCTTATTACAGTCAAAACGAAGCAGTGTAATACAAGATATTTAAAGTGATTTGAGGAACTCACAAAATGCAAAAAGATACGAAAGGATACCTTGGACGCACGAAGCATCCCACCAAGAAGACACGACCCGAGGTCAACACGAGGGCCGGTTAAGGTTCAAAAAGTGCACTTTCTTGCACTGTCTTGAGTAATGAAGGTGCCAAACCACATAACTGACCCAAACAAGGGTGTGAGAGGTGCTCTGTTCAGACATTTGTTGCTTTTCTCCCCTTTTTGATTTAATTTTCTTTTTACTGGTAGTTTGAGCACATTGTACTGCCTCAGGCATGTTTTACTTTCTCGAAACTATGTATTTTTTGCGAAAGACATGATGGACATGAAACAGCCATTTTGTTCCAAAAAGTGTTACATTTTATGCATCGCATCGCATCGCATTACATAACAATGTAAATGAGATTTGAACCTTTGTTTGAAAAGTAAGCACTTGTCTCGTAATAATCAGGTAGTGAACCGATTAAGGACAAAAGCAACTTGATAATCAAAACAAAGAACTCGATAAGCTAACCAACTGCAAATACAACTCAATAAGCAAAGCAAAGACTTAAAGAATGTAAAATATAACTCGATAAGAAGATGTACAACAACTCGATAAACAAATCGAAGTAACAGGCGCCAGTTTGCAAAAACATCATCAGAAGGCATTGAAAGTGGTGTCAGTCACCAGTTTTCAGCATGCTTAACATGTATTCAGTTTAGAGAGAAAAAGTAGAGGCCATTGGCTAAAGAGAGACATCATCGCCACAACAAATGGCCCTCGGCCAACATTCTAGTCGGTCAGCCAAAACGGATGGTCAGTCGGCACTACTTTTGGTCGACTGGCGAAAAATGGCAAGGACCTCCAGAATATTGACACTTGTCTTCCACTCAACACCATATCTTCTACAAAAGCCCCAGCTTTGTAGTTTTCCTCATTTCAACACTGATTTGCACCAAATGAAAGAGTTTCTTACCCAAAATCTCACAACTTGGATGGCTCGAAAAAGCTGAATTTCCTGGGCTTCGGCATAAACGCACTATTCACTTTGGGTCGCACCCCACTACGTTTTCCATTCCTCTATGCCGCGGCAAGGTTTTGGAATCCGGTGACACACGTTTTTAGCTTTGGCGGCCAAGAGGTGTGTCCCACCTTCGAGGATTTCCAAGCTTTAATGGAATTCGAGTGTGACGAAGAAATCTTGCCTTAATTCCAGTTTGGCCATGTCCAAGCGCTAGGAAGGATGTGCGCCCTTACTTTGCATGACGCTCGGTCATTGATTCATGATGGAGAGCTGGACATTCCGAGCTTGGTTTGTTGGTTTTCTGATGCCGGTAATCACGGTGATCGTCATTGGCAAGGTCACCGGCGACATGCCTTTTGCTTATGCATACTATCTCATTTCTTACTTGCCCCAGGCTCCGGTGGGTTTAGCGCTCGTCTGATTGAGGTTCCCAGGGGCTTGAAAGAGGGCAAAAGCTACATTGCAATGATGTTGGCCGAGACATTGATGGGCTTGGACGCTTTTCATCGTTGGGAGACGGCTAGTTTTGTGGGGAGTCCATTACTATTGCAGGTATTGTTTCCCACCCTGTCTCACATATATATTGCTCGCATCACTCGTGTCACGACCCGAACCCGCCCCTATGGGTTAAGGCTATAACTGGCCAGTAATCACGAGATTACCTACGGCCTCAAACCAAATAAGATGAGACTCATCAGAGTAAAAGGGGCCAAACGGAAGCAAATTTAAAAATTTGTCCATAGAGCTGTGCTTATATGCACACCATAACATTCCATACGTACATATGTTAATAACTCACAACAGAAAGTGTAATGACATAAGATTCTAGATAGACAGGATCATCCAAACTAAGTCAACCCATGAAAACTATATACAGACGTATTCAAAACTTCGCAAACCTGACAAAATGTAAATACATAACAAAAGGGCGAAGACGGGTCTCGTGTGTGAGACACAAGGGCTGACTCTCTCAAAACCTTAGTTGTTCCCTATAGACTTCACTGAGGCTGGGTCTGGACTTCTCTTGGCTCGCCTACAAACACATGAATGAGCGTGAGCGAAAGCCCAGTGAATAATATCAAATCAAATACAGAAGTTACATAACAATGTAGAACATGTTCCAAACGGCCTTGGGCCCAATTCCTATTTCTATTTCACAGATATATAACTATACGGAATTGAAATCAAGTGACTGTATTTCCAAACATTCTGGCCTTTGGCACATTCAAATTTCCATTCATGTCAAAACGGCTTTTGGCCCATTCATTTATGTCAAAATGGCTTTTGACCCATTCATTTATGTCAAAATGGCCTTCGGCCTATTCGTTTACGTCAAAACGGCCTTCGGCCTATACATTCGTGTCAAAACGGCCTTCGGCCCACTTATTCATGTCAAAATGATCTTAGGTCCATTCATATGTCAAAACGACCTTCGGTCCACTCATTTCTATCAAAACGACGTTCGGTCTATTCATTTCTATCAAAACAGCCTTCGGCCCATACATTCGTGTCAAAATAGCCTTCGGCCCACTCATTTCTATCAAAATGACCTTTGGTCCACTCATTTCTATCAAAACGACCTTCGGTTCATTCATTTCTGTCAAAACGACCTTCGGTCCATTAGTTTACATCAAAACGGCATTCGTGTCAAAACGGCCTCTGGCCCATTCACTTTATTATTCAGATCAAACTGGCCTCAGGCCCATTCAAACTTTCGTATCAAATTGGCCTTTGGCCCATTTATCCTTTCCTATCAAACTATCATTCATATCGGATTGTCGTTCATATCAGATTATCATTCATATCGGATTATCATCCGTGTCAGACTATCATTCATATCAAACTATCATTCATATCATATTGGCCTTTGGCCCATTCACTCTTTAGGCATAGTAAGCGTTTGTCCATAATTCAAATTAAAGACTTATAGGAAGCTAAGCAATTGGACAAATAGCATATTTCAAATAACTTTATTAAGATACTACTCACAGTGATCGGCATGTGGATTTGCCCTGGAGCTTGACCCTACATACCACATAACACATATGGGTCAAAAATAATTCAATCTGTTCTTTAATTCACATATTCCTCTTTAGGCTTTATTCTTATCTCTTTAATTCAATCACAATGATCAATGCATGCCTAAGAGTGCTTAGAAGTGAAAGGGAACAGAAAATAGAACACAGAATGCATTTTCAAAATTTCAGAAAACAGGGTCCCCACTCAAGCGTGGACTCCCCCGCTCGAGCGGACCCAAGAGGCCTGCAAAAGTACTGGTTAGGTCGAATTCATGCTCGATCATGCACTCTGGCGTTCGAGTGGAAGGCCTCTCTACATGGATCCCCGCTCGAGCGTGGACTTCCCCGCTCGAGCGGACACCATGTCTGCAAAAAGTGCTGGGAGCACAAAATTCACGCTCCATCGGCGGTTTCCCCGCTCGAGCGGACATCAAACTTTTTGGAAATTCCAGAACTGTTCTTGGAGTTCAATTTTGGTATTCAAAGGTCTCAACTCATGATTTCAGTCCCAAAAACATATAAACACATTATGTTTCAAGGGTACACAAACAATATGAAGCTAATTACTCAAAATCATGGTTCAATTCTCCAAAATCAATCAACATTCTTGTATAATCATGGCTTATGCTTTCAAATCCCATATGAGCTTCACATCTTCAATGATCAATCATGCATGCAATCTTTTAACTCCAATTCCATTTCAAATAGGTCAAATGATGCTCCAAATCATGAAGCTACACAAAACTACTCATGCATGTAAGGTTTGATGCTCCATTCTTCATATTTAACACGCTACATGCTAGAACACCCAAAATTGTAACAATTATGCACATGCATGTTCATTTTAACTTCAAATTCAACTCAACCTTGGCCATGAGCTACCATACCACTTGATTTCACAAAATTACAACATTAAACTCATGAATTCACTTACCTAGAGGCCCAATCCTTCCAATCTCTAGCAAATTCTTGAGTAATCTTCCAAAATCTCCAAGTTTCTTAACCAACCTTCAATCTCCTACTCTCTCTTCCTCTAACCGACCCTCTCTTCTCTTCTTTGAGTTTATGATCAGCCAAAATGAGGCTAGGAAGAGAGAGATTGAGTGTATAAAGGCCCCTACTGAACCATTATTTTATTATAAAACAATTAGGCACTTAATTCATTAATTTCATCTGATTAATTTGATCCAAATCAATTTCTAATTAAATTTCACCGTAGGCACTAAAAATTATTCCAATCACAATGGCACAATAAATTTCAGGTTCTGTGGCCAATGAGGCCTTCAATTTAATTTCCAAAGCAGATAGTCAAACAGATATTCCTATGGTGACAGATAGAAATTTAAAACCACATATTTTCACATAAATGATACACAAAATCGTATCAAACACGTAATCATATGCATAATAAGGACCAATTAACATAATTCGGGACAGGGTTATCACAACTCGGCCCTCAGGCTCGATTTTTCTCTCAAAACCCTTTTGCTCACTTTTTCTCTTAACGTACATCTCTCTATTCTTTATTCTCTCATTTTTCATCCCTCCCCAGGTGTGGTTGATGGACAAGTTGAGAGTTGTGGACTCGTGTCCGGCATATTCAGCTCGCAGCTATTTCTCCCGACGACGTCTAGTCAATGCCTCGGATGAGGGATGACGGTACAGTTGGATGTGCAATTTGTCCGCGGATCGCATTGCCTGGCACTGCCCTTGGCTCAATTTACCGGCAATGAGCTATAGCATGACCCGTCAGCCCGGGATCTAGTTGATTGGTCTGACACACTGTGTGTTTTACTTTCTGTTCCAGTTCCGGCGCTAGTTCGGACATGATTAGACTTGCCTAGAGGAGGGGATTGAGTACCCTGCTACATTTCTGGTCCGAGGTGCGTAACTAGCTTGGTATGTCGTGGCGTGGAGGACGAGAGAATTTCTGGGCCCCGCTCCTACCTTCACCTAAATCCTCTCTGATGAGTGCTTAGATTGGCTCAATGAAGTGGCACAGATCGGGCCCAGCTTGGCATCAGAGGCTTCGACCAGCTCTGGGAGAGAACAGAGGAACACCTGACTATGCCCCATATTTAGTTGCTTTAATCAGAACTTTCAAGTTTTCTTTATGAATGTAATGAAAAGCAACTTCAATTTTGTATTCAAGAGTAGGAGAACTCTGTGTTGAAATCAATGAAATTGAAGGTCGTGGTACTGAAAATTTTCTGTTTGGTCCAAAAATGGTCTAAGTTGTAAAAAAATTAATTTGAGCAAAATCAACTTTTATTAAAACTTTTCAAAACTATTTTCGATATGGATCAGAACTGGACACGCCTGAGATTTGTCACCGAGATGCACAACCTTGGACCCCAGCAACTGGAAAGTTGCCCCTAGTCTGAGTAACACTGCACTGGAGATCACGACCGAGCTCTTGAATGCTGAATAGACAAAGATGACCAAGGCGATCACATGGACAAAGTTGATCAGGGAAGTGTTTATGGTTGGACTTCAAAATGAAGTTGCCTACGTATCCCAAAGAGGGGAATCAAGCCTCACGTAGTTCGACTTGGGTTCACTCGTGTATTAACTCTCTCCTTTTGTGCTCTAACTTTTGCCAAGGCCGCCCTTTGCGGGTTTTTGACCTTGCGTGCTCAGTTTTTATCATTTCAAATTTTTTGTGCTTTAACTTTTGCCTAGGTTGCCCTTTCGGGTTTTCGGCCTAGCGAACCTCTTAGGGAAAATATTTCTTCAGCTTGTCCATGTTGATCGGTTGGGAGAACTCTAGGCCATCTAGGTCCATCAGAACGACAGCTTCACCCGACCAGATAGACTCGATGATGTAAGGACTAGTCCAATTAGGTCTGAACTTGCCCCTAGGGTCATGGATGGGAGCTCGGTTGTCCTTGAGCACCAAATCTCCTTCTTTCAAATTCCTGGACTTAACTTTCTTGTTGAAAGCCCTGTCAATTCGTCGCTGATAACCCTGAACATGGTACAATGCTTTCAGCCTTCTCTCATCAAAAAGCATGAGTTCCTCGAATCTGCTCTGCTGCCAATCTGCTTTAGCTATCTGACTCTCAGCCAGTACTCGCAATGACGGAACTTCAATTTCGATAGGTAGAACGGCCTCCATCCCATAAACCAATGAATATGGAGTTGCTCCAGTAGAAGTTCTAATTGAAGTCCGGTAGCCCCACAGAGCAAATGGTAGCTTATCTGGCCAGTCCCGATTGGTTTCCACCATCTTCTGCAGAATACGTTTAATGTTCTCGTTGGCGGCTTCAACTGCTCCATTGGTTTGCGGCCGATATGTAGATGACTTATGAAAAGCCACGTTGTATTTCTCCAACAAGTCGATCACTTCCTTCTTGAAGTGGGAACCATTATCTGAAATAATCTCGCTTGGGACCCCATAACGGCAGATGATGTTGTTCCTGATGAACTTTGCAACGTGCGACGCCTTCAACATCGCATAAGATTGGGCCTCAACCCACTTTGTGAAATAGTCTATCGCAACCAGAATGAACTCATGCCCATTAGACCCCTTCAGAGCGACAGCCCTGATCACATCGATTCCCCAAACTAAAAATGGCCATGGTGAAGTCATATTGTACAGCTTCGACGGCGGGATGTTCATGTGGTTTGCATGGATCTGACATTTGTGGCATCGCCGAACAAAGCTGATACAATCCTCTTCCATGGTGGACCAGTAATAACCCTATTTGAGAATTTTCTGAGCTAGCATCACCCTGTTCATGTGCGCTCCGTATTCTCCTCCATGGATGGCCTCCATCAGGTGCTTCGATTCTTCGGCATCAACACACTGTTTATGCATTCCTAGATAATCTCTTTTATACAGTTTACCTCCGCAGATGATGAACTGAGCATCCATTCTTCTTATTGCCCTTTTATCCTTGGCATTTGCCCCTGGTAGATACGCTTCTTTCTCCAAGAAGTTCCAGACATCGTAATACCAGGGGTTCTCATCTTGAACCTCTTCTATGGCAGCAATCGACTCGTAGGCCAGCGCAAACTTCTAGTCAATGATGATTGGACGCATTCGGACTCCAAAAGGGATGTCTATCATGGAAGATAGAGTTGCTAGTGAATCTGCAAACCTGTTGTTCTCTCTTAACAGATGGGCGAAGTTCAACTTCTCAAACCGAGGAATCAACAAGTCCAAGGCCTGATGGTATATTCTCATCTTTTCTTCTTTGACTTTCCAATCTCCTTTTGCTTGAGATACAACAAGGTTCGAGTCCCCGATGACGTCTTACCGTTTTGCCCTAGTTCTAGGCCGGCTTCTAATCCAGCTATACACGCCTCTGCCTCATTGTTCAAAACTTTGAATCGAAGTTTGAATGCTAGAGGTATACGGGAATTGTTAGGCGCTATTAGTAACACCCCTATCCCATACCCATACTAGTTTGACGCTCCGTCAAAGTACATCATCCAAAACTCTTCTTCTACATGCAGAATGGCCTCGTCTGAGAATAGGTACTCGACTTCTTAATCCCCTTCAACTGGGTGATCGGCTAGGAACTCTGCTACTGCTCTCCCCTTCACTGACTTGCGAGTCACATACTTCAGATCGCATTTGAAAAGCAGAAGTAACCAACAGGCTAGCCTACCTGTAAGTGCTGGTTTCTGGAAGAGATATTTGATGGGATCTAATCTTGAAACCAGTATTACAGAGTGAGCTAACAGGTAGTGCCGCAGCTTCCTGGTAGCCCATAACAAGGCCAAACAAGCCTTCTCAAGTGGAGTGTAGCGGGTCTCGTAACCCAACATCTTCTTGCTGAGGTAGTAGATAGCTTTTTCCACTTTGTCCTCGAACTCCTGTGCGAGCATGCAGCCCATTGTAGTTTCAGTCACCGAAAGGTACAAGATCAATGGTTTCCCCGGTTCAGGTGGTGACAACACAGGTGGGTTCTGTAAGTATTGCTTGATCTGTTCAAAACCAGCTTGGCATCGGCCGTCCCATTGGCACTTCGTTCCTTTCTCCAGGAGACCAAAGAGTGGTTCACAAGTCAAGGTTAATTTTGAGATAAACTGTCTTATGAATTGCACTTTACCCAGAAAGCCTCGTACCTCATTTTCAGTCCTTGGTGGTGGCATTTCTAAGATGGCCTTGATTTTGGAAGGGCCGACTTCGATACCTTTCTGTGTAATCAAGAACCCCAGCATTTTCCCTGCTGTAACACCGAACGTACATTTTTGAGGATTCAGCCGCAACCGAAATTCTCTGATCCTTTGGAAGAACTTTTGCAAGGCGGTGTAGTGGCCCTCTCTTTCTTTGGACTTGACAATCATGTCGTCCACGTACACCTCAACCTCTTTGTGGAACATGTCATGTAATATCGTGGTAGCGGCCCGTTGATATGTAGCTCCAGTATTCTTCATCCCAAACGGCATCACTCTGTAACAGTAGGTCCCCCACGAGGTGGTAAAAGCAGTCTTCTCCCAGTCTTCGGGTGCCATCACAATCCGGTTGTAGCCTGAAAAGTCATCCATGAACGAAAGCAAGGCATGCCCCGCAGTGAAATCCACTAACTCATCGATATGCGGCAAAAGAAAGTCGTCCTTCAGACTGGCTTTGTTCAAATCTCTGAAATCCACACATACCCGGATTCTGCCATCCTTCTTCGGCACTGGAACGATGTTGGCCAACCAAGTTGGGTATTCAGATACTAGCAGGAACCCTGCATTAATCTGCCTGGTGACCTCTTCTTTGATCTTGATGGCCCAGTCGGGGCAAATTCTTTTGAGTTTCTATTTGACAGGTTGGGCCTCGAGGTCAAGAGGGATCCGGTGCTGTACAATCTCAGGATCGATTCCAAGCATGTCTTCGTAGGACCACACGAAAACATCTTTGAAATCTTTTAATAAAGTGACTAAGCGCTCGCGCTCCTCCAAAGACAACGTGGACCCAATCTGGACTAGCCGCGGGTCCTTCTCAGTACTAACATTAATTTGGATGATTTCATCAACCAGTGGTTTTACAAACCTCTCCTGCTCTTGTTCTAGCAAATATTTCAAAACTGGAGGAATTTCTTCCTCGTCATTTTCATCGAAGTTTTGAAAGTTTGAATTAATGCAATAAATCAAAGGCACAAAAAATACTCAAAAGCCACAGCCATTTCATTCTCATTAATCACTTCCAAGTTGCCTGATTCCTTTGTTGCAACAAACTCAAAGGAAAAAGAAAAAGACGACCTAGACAGGACTGTGGCATCTGGGTTGTCACTCCCAGGAATACTGGACTCAGACTCAGATAAGCTGGAACCAGATTCCGGCTCACTACCTGACCTGGTGTTGCTCGATAAGAATCCCTCCTCATACTGCCAGACGAGGGAGGGTGCGATGGATGCATCCAAAATGTTCAAAGATGGGTTCGCGGCCGCTCTATTCCCAATCATAGACACTGAGAGATCATCCCCCAAGCACTCATGTACTGTCAGAGGATCTGATAGTAGACAAGCCAGCGTTACCCCTATTTCAATCTCGGTGCTCTCGGAATCCACTTCCTTATACTGCTCAACCTCAGCTGATGGGTCTGTCTGCTCCTCAGCAACATCATCCCCGGTTAATTGTAAGTTAAAGAAGATCTCGAAACCCGACAGGCGCCTCTTTTCGGCATTCAGCCATGGCTCTGGGAAGCCGCAGAATGGAAAGTCTTCCCCATCCCGGATGAAACGTCCGTTCAGGGTGCCTTGGATAGGCCGATGCATCAAGTCAAAATGCCTTCCGGTCTGCTTGGCCCTAGCTCTCCCAGCCATTTCTTTGCCCTTCGTCACTCAATCCTCTTTGGTGGGCAAATAGCCGAAACCAAAGGTATGCGGGTTGTGCGGCACTTCGGCCGATATTGCAATGCCCTTCCGACCACTTTTTCCTAGTCCTATCCTTGGGATATGTTGGAGCTTGTTCATGAGATATACTGATTGTGCGTTGACATACAACCCCTCATCAGCGGCCAAAATTTTCTGAACGACCCGGGCCTCAGCTAGGGTAAATCCTGACAGGAACAGATCCTTCGTACCATGCTTGATTTCCAAAACTGGTGCAGACACTTCTGGCAGCGGATGGATTGACGAATTTCCAAAAACTAGAGCCACCCCCTTCCTGTGGGGGTATTTTATCATCTGATGTAGGGTGGAAGAGACCGCCTTCACCTGGTGCAGCCGTGGCCGTCCCAAGAGTAGATTAAAGGTCGCAGGAACATCCAGGACATGAAAATTGATCTCGTGTTGTCCCGGACCAACCTTAGTGTGAATCCTCACGGTTCCCATCACCTCTTTGCTCATATTGTCATATGCTCAGATCACCTGGGCAGTTGGCTCAAAGTCCACGGGCTTCAACCCGATTACATAAGTTGTCATAGACGGGCACACGTTAATGGCAGATCCTGTGTCGACAAGAACTACCGGTATTCATTTGTCTCTACATTCCACGGAGATGTAGAGCGGTTTGTTATGGTTTATGCCCTCGGGCGGCAGTTCCTTGTCAGAAAAGGTCAACGTCGGGGAAGCTCCTCCTGGAAAGACCAATCTTACCAGCTACTCAGGCGTGGTATCTATTGAGAGTTTGGCTTTGTCCATTGCAGATAGGACAACTTGTCTATGTACTCTTGAAGCCATCAATAGTCCCCAGATGGAGATGTCTGCTTGTATTTTCTTCATTTTTTTCAGCACAGCTTCTTCTTCGAGTAGCTTTTCTTTTTGCTTGTCTGCCTCCCTGTCCTTCCCGGACGCCTCTGGTTAATCTAGGTGTGGAGTTTTGAAATACCGCCCGCTCCTAGTCATGTGATCAACTTCGCCAATGTACCAGGTATCATTCGGCTGGTTGCTCTTCCAGTCCTCATCTGTGTGGGCAAGACATAGATCGTTATCCTCCCACCACATGCCATCGGCAGCTAACAAACACCTGTCCGACTCCGTCACAACTATTCTTGTATCCATAACACCTTCTATTCCCATGCCCGCAGCATGCTCTGCTCCTGTGCACATAGTGCGTTCTGTCCCTGTAGGGACCTTGGCCTTTCTGACCCTCTCAGAATCTTCGATCCTTTCCCGCTCAAACTGTTTTAGTGCAGCTTGCTGTTCAGTATCTCCTATATTCAAATTGCCTGGATCCCGAGCGAAATTCTTAACACCAACACTCTCCAGCGATGCACCCAGATTCGCGGCCCTTCCGGCCACAGTTGATGTCCCCGTCCCTGACGGACCCTGTTTTAGCTGAGGTTGTTCAACAACATCTGGTTGGTCGTCAAGCTACCCAGTAGACTTTGCTGCCCTATCTGAATCAAACCAGTTGACTGTCACATCTTCCGAGTCTTGTTCATTGAAGAATTGAAAGTTCACGATGTCTTCCTCCAGATCTGTTGAGTCATCTAGCCCCTGATTGAATCCATCCTCCCGGACTACACAAATCCCTGCCCCTACTGGTAATTCCACATTCAGCCTAGCCTGCCCTACTGATGTAATGTAACCACTCGGGTTGTACACAAAGTTTGCAGACCTCTCAGGCTCTGTATTTGCATTCTCACCTGCCTCCACAGTCGACCAACTTCTATCTTCGACAGCTACCATCACCGTTTCAGGCTGGGCTTGGGAGATGTCCAACACGCACAAGTCAGTGTTGTCAGGGATGAACACCTCCGGCTTAGGTAGGTGAGAAGAGGTGATGTATATACTAGGGTCGTATGACTCAACCCCAGTTTGGATCATATTAATGTGTTTGGGAGGTGGAGCTTGGTTATGTGGTGGGAGAGGGTTAGTTGTGACATTCGGTTTCTCAAGAGGCACGATCACCCTATTGTCGATGAGATCCTGAATCTCATGACGTAATCTATAGCATTGGTCGGTGTCATGACCATGCTGTTGGTGAAATGCACAGTACTTCGCCGGGTTATGGGAGGGGGGAAGTTTTTCTGGCAATGGCTGCGGCTCTAGGGGCTTCAAGTGACCTTTTCTGATTAAAACCCTCAAAGCTTTGGGCAGGGACATATATAGTGGAGTGAAGGCTCTTTGGCCTTTGGGTGCGTATCTGGCTACTTGCAAGCTACTACCGGACACACCGGTGAATGACGTAGCTGTAAGGGTTCTTGGGGTACTGGTGGTGGTAACCATACTCAGATCTGAAGATCTAGCAGCTGCAGCACTGCTCGTGCCTGCATTTGTACTGTGGTTGAATGTTCTCTTGGGCTGTTCTCTCTCATTATCGATGAGGCCCTGCTTCATATCGTCTTCAATCTGCACCCCTATCTCATGTAAATTTGCAAAGATAGGAAGGTGGAGGATGATCATCTTCTGCATAAGCTTGGGCAAGAGGTTGCGCACAACCATCCGAATCTGATCTTTGTCAACAGGCCTGATGGTCATCATCGAGGCCTTGGCCCTCCACTAGGTCACAAAATCGGAGAAACTCTCCTTTGGTTCTTGCCTGGTGGTCTCGAGATCACGCGTTGTCACCTCGATCTGTGTATTATAGGAGTATTGAGCTATGAAGGCCTTGGCTATGTCCTCCTAGTTCCTCTTGACGGAATCTTCCAATTTTGCATACCAGATGGCCGCTACACCTGACAGGGTCCGGCCAAGCAGAGACAGCTTTTGCAACTTGGAGAGGCCCATCGGCCTCAGTATATCTGAAAACAACTGTAAATGCACCATAGGATCGCCGGATCCATCAAAATGATCAACGTTAGGCATCTTAAACCGGTCCGGCAGCGTCACGACTGCGTCGGTGTACCCATCTTCGATATCTGGAATGGTCTTGACACCCTAAGATTTCGTGAATAGCTTTTCAAGCTTGCTCACCTTTAATGCCGTGGGGTCCACCTTGAACTCAAAGGGAGAATTCGGTAAGTTGGTAGGTGTTTTGGACAGCTGGGGTAGAATTGGGGGTGGAGCCGGCCCAGTCGGAATGTCTATATCTTCCTAGACATTTGGTGTCTCTCCGGGTATTGGAACCCTTGGCGGGAGAGGAGCTTGGTACGAAGCGGATGCCCTGGCTTGTTGCTGTAGTTTAGTGATTAGTTCTGCCTATTAGGCCATGATCTCAGCCTGTTGTTTGGCAAATTCCGCTTGACGAGAAGTGTCTTGCTGCATGGTTTTCATGCTCTCCTAGACTTGACGTATCATTTCTTCCATTCCTGCCATACTGCCCTGATCTAGCTGAACTACCGGTATATGTTCCCTCTCTGTGGGAGAAACAGAACTCTGATCCCTACTATACTCAGGTGGGGTAGACAAAGCCCTCTGAACCAACTGCTGAACTGATATCCTCTGCCTAACTGCCCTCTGCCTAGTAACCGGGGGTAAAGAATGGAACACTGGCTGTCCGTCTACCAGATCCTCAGATTGATGGAGTCTATGACCTCTAGTCTAGAGTGCTTGGGGGATATCTATCCGGTCAGAATCAATTGTGCTAAACTACCTAGCAAAAGATAAATAAAGCATAATAAGGAAATAATGAATAGAAAAACGAGCAGCATAACAGCTTAAATAAAGACAACACACAGTTGGCAAATATAAACCGAATGGACTGCTCTCAACCACTGATCACTATTCCCCAAATCACTACCCCAAAATCTGAATCTGATACCCGCAGATATAACGGATTCTCAAAACACTGATGTCCACAAGCCTAATACCCAAACTTGCAGACTGATACGTGCATATGCTTTAGAGGTCAACTCAAAAAGCACATAACAAGCAAGTAAGAGCCAAAACACCCCTATGTTGGGGTAGGGTTTCCCTGTCCTATTTTGTCGGGAGCTAGGGTTTCACTACGCACGCAGCGGTTTCAAACAACCTATAATCGGGTGGCAACCTGTCCTAGTTTGGAATGGTCACTATGGACTCCGAATATGCAGTAGGTTGAATGGTTGAAAAGGGTGCCCTGGTAAAAACTGGGGTTTGTGTTCCCGTTGTGGCAGAGCCCGCAACCGGTCAACCTTATGGTACGCTTCTCAAAGCGAGCCTCTGGCAAACCGTTCAGGAATAGCATACGGCAAGCACGGTGTCCTAGGCGCAACAATGCAAATGCAATGCAAAGAAACACATAAGTGCAATCAAAACAAGGTATCATGAGTTCGAGTCAAGCTCTCAAAAATCCCCAGCTGAGTAGCCAGAATCTGTAGACGTCCTCGAATGTCCCGGGAAAAATCCCGTTTTGTTCATTTGGGTTTACTACAGTTCGGACTCAAATGTAACGGTTCTTAATCTGATCTCGCAAAGTGCAATGCAAGATTGATAAATCACCAAAGAGTCCAAATCCGGCAAATC
Source organism: Camellia lanceoleosa (assembly GCA_025200525.1). NCBI lineage: Eukaryota > Viridiplantae > Streptophyta > Magnoliopsida > Ericales > Theaceae > Camellia > Camellia lanceoleosa. The sequence continues at coordinate 20,149,957 of CM045767.1, read as the reverse complement.
GTTTTGGAAAATTGATTTTTAAGAAAGAAGTGCCAAACATGGACTGCTTTGCCAGATATAGAGTCGTCACCTAAATATTTTATTTTTGGGGGGAATTTAGGAAACCCTGAGTCGTTGCCTAAGGCCACGTGTCCATCATCACCAAAGTTCCTCAGCTCGGGAACTGGGGTACGATTGGGGAATGTCAGTTATGAGCACCCCCGCTCACCCGATCAAAGATTGGCCACTACTAAACATGTTATCAAGTGTTTGAGAACACATGCGTTCTTATTCCGGTTAATTAGCTAGAATTACTAGGTGATGCGCAGGACATAGAAGTATAGACTAGACCGCCTATAGACACCCCATTTTTGACCGACCTTAAGACTCAGACGTCATCAATTGAGCGCTTGGTGATGTTGCATATTGTGCTCGTTCTGAGGTTGTGGAGTCCTGGCTACGAGCCTTGCCTCCGGACTTCCGGACTCTTTTATGCTTTGCCTCGGTTTGCGAACCAGGCTCCGTTTTCTCAGTTTTCTCTTACCAAAGGGAGGGAGAGGTCTAATAGATCATCTCTCAGTGGCCGTAGGCTACGTTTCGTGGTCGTAGGCCATTTTTTTCCATTTTGGAGCCCAATTCCCGGTTTTCGGAGCCGTCAGGCTGTGTGCCTCGATTCGGGACTGCCTAACCATCTCCGATTGCCCCGGTTTTTGGCATGCATCCTATTTACTCCCTTTTGAGGGACACTGTGATCTGAGAGACCAACTTCGTGGTCGGACACCACTTCCGGTGCCTAACAAGCCACTTTCGGGGCCCCGAACTGCGTGTTTCGGCTCCCGAACCCTCATCTTGCATTTTTGGGCCCCGACCTGAACTTGAGATAGTCATATTTTGAGGTCCTTTTCATGTTTGATTAAGGACCTTTTACTGTTTGACATCTCCATCTGTCACTTGTCTCTTTACCTCTTTTTAGGCCTGTTTTGCACGGTATTTTAGGCGTACTTGTGGGCTGTGTTGGACTTGGTTGTAAACTACAAAGTGTCTTATTTTGAGTCCCTCTTCAACTTTGTTGAAGGGCTCTCGGCCATTTGAGACCCGCACCTATCACTTATCCCTTTAACCACCTTTTGGCCCTTTTTGGTGCACCCTTTGCTCAAGGCTTCTTGAGGAAGCCTTGACCCCTTGTCTTGGCTTCCTCAAGAAGCCTACCAGCTGTCCAAGCTTCTCAAATAATCCTTGCACCCTTTGCCCCTTTGCTTTAGCTTCTTGGAGAAGCTTGGAGCTTAGTCCATTGCCTATATAAAGAGCCCTTCTCTCCCATTGCAAAGGGTTGGAGGTTTTGAACAAAAAAACCAGAGGATATATACATATATCCCTTCATCTCTCTCTCTATATCTATCCCATCCAAGCCTCCAAACACCCTTGTTCTTGGGCCATTCCTTCACGAACTCATAGCACAAGGCACCCTTGCTCCTTTCCAGAAACTTGGGGCTGTTTTGCAGAGGCTAGAAGCTCATTTCCTTGGATCAAAACTTGCTGGTTTGCTACTCTACAAGGGTGAGTCATTTTCTTCCCCTTTCTAGCCTTTTCTTGCTTCATATCTAAGCCGTATTTGCTCGCATCTTTGGGCTCCGACCTAAACTTCAAATCATCATATTTTGAGGTCCTCTTCATGTTTGATTGAGGACCTCTTGCTGTTTGAGGACAGTAGCTAGCACTTCCTTCATTAGCCCTCTTTATGCCATAATCTTGCATAGTATGTTTGGCTTGTGTATAATCTGTTTTTGAGCATGTAATAAACTGTAAGTAGGCTCATTTTGAGCCCTTCTTCAACCTTCTTCAATATTGAAGAAGGGCTCAACCTTGTTTGGGACCCCTATCTTGCACTTGTTTCATAATCTCTTCTATTTACCGTAATCTTGCATGCTTTGTTAGCCCATCTTGCTTCTGTTTTTGGGCCATCATCAGAACTGAAAGGGGTCATATTTTGACCCCCTGGACACATTTCATTAAGGGTCTTTTCTTGTTTGAGGAATGTTTGGTGTACCTCATGTTATAGCCTCTTGTTGGCCTATTTCTTGCATGGCATTCTTAGCATGTTTGCATACTGATTTCGGGGCTGTCATAAACTGCAAATGTTCATATTTTCTGTCCCTCTTCAGTGTTGTAGAAGGGCATTTTTCTGTTTGGGCTTTGCATTTTACACTTGCTTTGTAATGCTCTACTTTTTCTAGAAATGAGCCATGAGTTTAGGCCATGTTTCTTGCATGTATGAGCCTCACTTCATGAATATATTAGCATCATTTTGCCATATCTAGGTCTGTTGGCCACTGGTTTTACCATTTTTGGTATGCTTAATGTAGTTGCTTTGCATTATGGCTTGTTAGCCTTGGGTATGTGATCCATGAACATGCATTGGTTAGGCTATTTAAGTGATTTGGAGTCATTTAACATGCTATTTCAGTCCCTATACCATGCTCATATGTCTCCATTTATCACCTCTTCCATGTCTTGAAGTGTTGGTCTCTTATGCTTTAAAGAGGGCATTGTGCATGCTTGTATGTTTAATGCATTTTTGGGGCTGCCATATCAAGGTTTTTGGGTTTATTTTTGCATGATGGAACTCTGTTTTTGCTTAAATAATTCATGCCATGATTGGTCTTGGTAGTGGTGGAAGGGTGCTCCCTTTTTGTGCCTTAATCTTAGGCCATTTGACTTGCATGCTTGCACAAGTATTGGTCACCACTTTGGGCATGTTTCGCCACTGTTTTGGGTTGGTTTGAGGGCTGCCCCATTGTGGTTAATTCCACTTTTGCATGCTTGCATCATGTTTGTTGCATGCTTGAGTAATGAGGTCTTGTCACATGTTAACTCTATTGCATAAATGGTCTATGTTTGTATTACACTTTGCACCTTGCATGCTTAGTATTTCACACTTGCCATAGTATGTTGCATTGCATTTGGTATGCCTTGCATTTCACCTCATATTGCATCATCTAAGCCATGTTGCATGCATGCATTCCATGTCTTGGTTTGGGGTGTCAAACCAAGTGTAAGGGTTGAGAGGGGTTCACACTACAAGTGGTGCAACTTGTCTCAACTCTTGGTCACTAAGGCCCTTGATTTTACCATGATAGGGACTTAGTTCTCATTTGTGTGTTGCATGCATATTGACATTAAAGTTGCAATCTTGGCTCCTTAGGCCATCATGCATCAAGATGCATAAGTGATGGCCCAAGAACCAAGGGTCATGCTTCCTTGAGTCCCATACATGATAGGGAGCATTGACCATGCTTACATTTGCTCTAAAATCCATATCATGCACTGTCTGCCTGCTGTTGCTGTCAAACTGTCCTCTGCAGGAATTTTGTGCCGACCGGCAGTATAGAGTGCCGACCGGCACTTTATGGGTAGCCGATAGCTTCATCTCTAGCCGATGGATATTTTACACGGCCGGTGGACATTTCACCCAGCCGATGATGATCTTCAGTGTTCAGGGAGCATGTTCTGGGACTTTGGCAGTTTTCAGAAAGGCAGGATAGCAAGAACAGAGGCAACAGTGCTATGGTGCGGGTTTTCCCAAGTAGTCGAATCGAGCATGCATCATTCACAAGATCCCGAGGCGGGCTGCGCCTTTCCTATTCTCGCATTTAATTTATTAAGTAATTAGAATTTTGTAATAATTAAATTCATTTATTATTCGGATCAGATATTCTTTTGGTCCTCCGTGAGGGCTTAATTTGTAATAAGTGTGCGTGGGTGTGTATGTCTTCCAACCCCACTTATTTCTTCCCTTTTATTTACCGCTTACGATGGTAGATTAGGCACGTTTATTTTAGCATACCTTATGCAATGCATGCGCATCCGTGCATTTGTTTACATGCATCGCTCGACATCATACAAACTGCATTGTATTTCAATTCCAAATTGAATACGTATTATTTGTAGCATTCCACATGCCATGTCTAGGATAGCCGAGCCTGTCTAGATTGCATCTTTGCTTGTGTTGCATTAGCCACTTAACATGAACTAGGATCATGCATATGATTACTAACTAGTTTCTGTTTTGGCTTGGAGTACTAGGTAAGCTTTTATGCTTTAGCATATCGCATGCGTGTGAATGTTGCCATAATAGCATGATTATCATGAGGCTAAGTGCTTATGTGATATAACTGCTTGAATGCCTGTGGATGGAGGTCAAATTGCCTAAATTGGGATAATGCATACTGTGAGTTTTAAAGCCCACTTGAGGGTGGCAAAACCTGCATTTTAGCCTACTTGCGAGTAGCAAATCATTTTCAAAACAAACTTACAATGTTTTGTTCCAATTTAGGCGATTTGGTCTATACTTGTTTGCTGTGCGCATAACATAGTAATTCTAGGCTAATAATTGGAATAAGAACGCATAAAGTTTTCAAAATCAGATATCACGGTTAGTAGAGGCCGGTCTTCGGACCGGGCGAAAGGGGGTGCTCATAGCTGACCTTCCCCGATCGTACCCAAGCTCCCGAGCCAAGACCACTTTGGTGATGACGGACACGTGGCCTTCGGCACCGAGTCAGGGTTTCCTAAATTTCCCATTTTAAAAATATTTAGGTGGCGACTCTGTAATCTGGCAAAGCAGTCCATGTTTGGCACTACTTTTCAAAAATCTGTTTTCTCAAAACGATTTGCCGGATTTGGACTCTTTGGTTCAGATTTAGAACCGTGACAATCGAGTCCGAACTGTAGTAAACCCAATATGAACGGAACGGGACTTAACCCTCCCGGGGCGTTCGGGGACGTCTACACCGCCTAATTCGGAACAAAGCATCGTGTACCCATTTTGTTTGGAAATGGTTTTGAATTTTGCTACTCGCAAGTAGGCTAAAACACGGATTTCGATGAATTATTCCAATTCAAGCGATCCAACCTTCACCCACAGGCATTCAGGCAGTTATATCACATAAGCACTTAGTCTCATGGCAAGTATGCTGTCATGTTAACATTCACATACATGCAAGATGCTAAAGCATAAACACTCACAGTGTACTCCGAGCCAAAATAGGAAACTAGTTAGAAATCAAACATGATCCTAGTTCATATTAAGATGGCTAATGCAACACATGCAAAATGCAACTAGAATAGGCTCAGCGAATCGAAGAATGTAACGTGAAATGCGACAACTGGATAAATTTATTCAAGTTGGAATTGAAATACTATGCAGTTAGTATGATGTGCCGAGTCTGGTGCGTGCAATACGAATGAATGTATGCAAACATGCTGATATAAGTATGCTAATTGAAACATGACCTCAAACTAACCATTAAAAGCAGGTAAGTAAAAGGGAGTAAGACATGGGGTTGGAAGACATTCACACACGCACGCACACTTATTACAAAACTCGCCCTCTTGACGGAGGGTCCGAATAAATTATACAAACCTAATAATTAATCAACTACCCTAGCTAATTAAATATTACAAAACCCTTAATTAATTAACGAATTAATTACAAAACAATCTAAGTATGAAGTTAAAGAGGCCGCCGCAGCTTTGCCTCGAAATGATTGGATGATGCATGCTCGAATCGCCTCACTCGGAAACCCGTTGCCATGCCAACTGTTGCGTTTGTTTGCACTGTTTTATGCCATTAAAAGCTGCACAAGTCCCAAGGCTGCTTCTGAACCACTCCCTAAGCACTGAGGGATGTCATCGGCCAAGAAATGGGACCACCAGCCAAGTAAACATGGTCATCAACCAAAAGTGGGGCCATCGGCCAAACATTGTTAGCCGGCCGGCACTGAATGTGGCCAACCGACCATCCCTTCCGGTAGAATTCTGTTTTTGCTGCAGCAGAGGACAGACAGTGCATGGCATGGAATTTACAAGACAATGTGTGCACGACCACCCTCCCCATCATGCTATGAACTCAAGGGAGTATGGCTCTCGACCCTCGGGCCACCAATCACACATTTCGATGCATGATGGCCAAAGGTGCCAAGTGTGCAAATTAATGTGGAATGAATGCAACAAAACATGTGAATGCCTAGAACTCTATCATGCTTGGATGAAGAGCATCAGCGACTACGGATTAAGGGGCGTTTCGTCACTTCTAGTACGAACGTTCCTCGCTCCTCGTGTTTGGTTTGACACCCCAAACCAAACACAATGTAATGCAAACGAGCATGCCAAATGCAATGCAACATGGAGACATTATGCAATGCAACAAGACTAATGGCATGCAAACAAACCCAATGCAATATGAGTATGCAAGCAAGCTTGCAAACAACCCAAGCATGCAACAGGTATATATTAATGTCATGCGATGCAACTAACTAAACATCATGCAATATACTCAATATGCAAACACGGCGCAATACGAACATGCAAATACCATGAAAGCAAACATGCTCAATGGGCTTAAACAAAAAGGAAAGACCTCAGCCATGCCCTAATCAGTGGCCAAAACACCCAAATCAGGGGACCTATAGGGGAGGCACGCACACACATACATTGGTCCATGAGCTAGACCACAATGCATAATCTTCAAACATGAACAAGATGGGATAAACATGAGAATATGACGATGTAATAAGCTCTAAAATCATGTTAATAATGATGCCAAGTCATGCACATAGGATAAGCATAGCATGCTAATGGACTTAAAGCTCAAAACTAGCCAAGGTACTTGAACTATGGCCATGTTAACCAAGCGCCAAAAGGCCAGGGCGACCCAAAATAGTCCCAAGATAGGCCAAAACAAAGCTAGAACATGCATGGGATGTGGTCAAATCATGCTAGAAAGGTGAGTACAAAAACAAAGCGCATACAAGGCCAAATTGGGGGATTGCACTACACCCATTACAACCGAACATGCCATGACTCAATAAAGGAAAATCATAGCTATAGTATGCCAAAACAAACCCCAAATCCCAATGAGATGGCATCCCAAAGACTTAATCATGGAGACATGCACAATGACCCAAACATGGAGCATAAGACACCAACTCTTCAAAGCATTGAAAGAATGGCAAATGCAAGCATACAAGCATGAAACACGGACTGAAATACTATGACAAGTGATACCAAATCACTAAAATGGCCCAAGTAATGCATGCCAATGACTCACACACCCAAAGCTAACAAGCTAGAATGCATGGTGGCTATACAAAGCATGGCAAGCATGACCAAGACAACCCCAAATAGATCTTAAGCATGGTGAAACAAGGCTAAAAACTTCTCAAAGTTAAGTCAGAACATGTAAGCATAATGGTCGAAATGCAAGAGGCATGTTATGCAAACATGCAATGTTACTTTACAAGTATGTGAAGCATGCAAGATGACATCAAACCAACATGAAATAGAGTTATGGTAGGCCCTAAAAACCACTAAAAAGTGCTGAAATGGAACCAAGACATGCTAAGTAAACATGCTACTCTTATATGCCAACAACACAAGTAAATGAGACACAAAGGGAGGGGGGTGTCCCTCCCCTATACAAGACCTCAAAACCACTTCTCCACCACTAAAAATCCTCTGGATTTCAGTGGTGAGAAGACCAAAACAAAAGGGTTCCAAAGCCCAAAGAGGAAGGCACAAAAAGAGTCCAAACAAGGCCTAAGAGGGGGGAGTCAACCCCCAACACAAAAGTGACCTCAATGAAACATCTCAAGCATGAAAATACAGAACTTTTTTCAGTAGGATGGTAAGCTTAAAACAGCATGCAAGTATTTGTAAAAGCTTAAGCCAAAATGGGGTATCAAAAGCAAGTTAACTCACCCTTGAAAAACACTTCAAGAACACCAACTCCAGCACCCTTCTTGGATTAAAACCAACTTAAAAACTCTGAAATCAACCTCCTAGTGCCTCAGCAACCAAGGATAGTGTAATGCTAGGTGTTTATGTGCAATAGTAAGAACAAAACACACTTTTGAACTCAAACACACACAAATCTAGAGAGATGGAGATATAGAGAGATATATCTAAGTTATATATCAGATGGATCAACCTCTGGAAAGGGAGGGGAGGCCCTCCTTTTATAGAAAAACAACTTTGGAAAGCTTCCAAGGGAAGCTAAACAAGGCTCAAATCACTCCATACACGTGTATGGAGGGCAGAGTCTGTGCTCACCAGCTGGCATAGCTGGCATGCACAATGCCTGAAAAAGGCAAAGAAAAGGCCTCGGCCAAAAAATGTGGCTGACCTACCAAAGAAATGGTCGACCGACCAACTAAAGTGCCGATTGGCCAACACACTTAGCCGATGGAAAGAAAAATGGGCCTCAGGGCCTGGCCAGTGGGTTGAGAAAATGGTCAAAAAGCCACCCTCTTCCCCTAGAAGCAAAAAACACAAGTGTTTGGTGCGCAACCAAGCACAAAATAGGTAAGTCGAGAGATCTTGAGGCAAGGTGTGCGGCCGAGACCTCTGGGAACTCAAAACGAACACGAACATGGATGATCACCGAGTGTTCAAACGATGACGTCCAAGTCTTGAGGACAGTCAAAAATGGGGTGTCTACAATTACACTTCAATAAACCCAATAAATATATAACTGAAAAAAAAATATTTATATCAGAAATCAACCTCACAGGCCACAACCTCACTCTTGAACTGCACACAGCTAATAAGCTTTTCACTTCTCATAGTTTTAACCAACCAACCAACCCCTATCAATAATCATGTGCCTCTTTCTGTCCAAGAACCTCAATGGAAAAATAAATTAATTAACATAATTTACTTTAAAAGTGATAGTACATAAACAAGCAGATAAAAAGAGCCAATGTTTCATTTTCCCCTCATTTTAACACCCAGATTCGTAAAATTCACATTCTCTTAATTGTCTTATCCTACTTACCCTACAAACATTTCATTTGATCCAAAATCATCAATTGCACAAACAAGAATCAACTAGATTAATGGGAGTTACAAACTAAACTACCTCAGCTTAACCTCTGAAAATGTATGTCAATGGACAAGGAAATTGCCTAAAAAAGAGAATGCCATAATCTTGTGGCATTTGTTTTTGTTCATTCAACATTATGATAATATGAAATTGCTAGCTCCAACATAAGCATTACTTGTGTTCTATCACACAGTGTACGCCGGTTTATTTGTTAAGACAAGCTTATGAGGAAAAAAATTTCAAGTAAATTTTCAGATGTCAAAGAAATTAATCAACTGTTTCACATTCAAATGCAAAAATAATGTATATATCGAGGCATAATTGGTAATGGATTTGACACCTCCAGCTCCACCACAAGTGGCACAATGGAATTCATCCTGAATATAAAAGTTCAAGGGTGACAAACCTTCTTGCATATACAAAAACCAAAACCATATAAAACCTTTCACCTTTCTAAATCAAATTCATAATCCAATTTTTTGCCAAGAAAAAAATTTGAAGAAAGAAACAAAAATGTCACCTTAAAATAGTTTCCATTTTATACCTCCCAGATTGAAACGGTAATATAAGTGCACCAATGATCCATACAAAAAATTTTAAGATGATTTCAGCCATACATACCATCAAAGAAACCTCAACAGTGCACCTATTATACTCAACATTCTCAAAAGTGTCCAATATATCTAATTTAGGAAGTGTGATACCCAATAATACTTGTGGAAAAAGTCTGTTATAACACAGAAAATGAAATACAATTTGTGTTTATTGTGAAATGGTGTCAAATGAAACCTGTCAAGCTCATAAGACTAACCATCCTGTTTTTATGTGGCAAATGACATAATCAAGTGGGCTCGATTTTTAATGTGCCACATGCTTAGACAACCGTGAATATTCAAGCAGTACAAACTGCAAACATAAAAAAATTATAAATTCCAAATGCCACTTCCTCAATGCACTGTCACAGCACCAACCAACCTATTATCAAAGAGGAACACACCAAAGATATAGTATAAACAAATTTTGCAGGCACATAGAGAAAATAATAATTGATCAAAAAATTCAACACGAAGACATAAGTTGATTCACAATCAAGTGAACTGAAAAATTTGTCAGGATAAAAGAAAAAGAAAAAGATGTTGATTCCTTAAAAAGAGAGGGTCCAAAGACCACAAGTTGAACAAATTTTAGATATAATGTAGAAACAAATTAGTCACTAATTCATATCCCAAACATCAAAAGCAGCCTAAATAGTCACTAATTCCTCGGTCTTGCACACTGTTAGGTCCCTTAGTCTTGCCAATTCCGCGAACAAACAAAACTTATCGAGTTGTAATTGTTCTTGGTTTTTTTGTCTTGCTCACTCGAGTGAAGAAGACTTGCTCCCAGTAGTTTCATTGTCTGCAAAAATACTGGGAAGGTTATTTGCGTGCTCGAGCAAAGGAAGTTTGGGTTGAGCGAAGGCACTTTTGGTTTACACGCATATCAGCTTGGCTTGCGGCCCTGTTTTCTATAAATATGTGTTTCAATCTGTTTTTAGGGTTACGGCTTCCATATCTTCTTTAAGCTTTCTTGGGTTTTCTTCTGGGGTTATTTTGCTAGTTTTCTTTGATTGAGTATTAAACTCATGGTTTGACAAACATACATCAAAGAGTTGTTTGATTGTTCAACTTCAAGAGTGTTATTCTTCGGTGGAATCTGGAGATTCAAGCATGGATTATTCGAAGGAGATCGAAGTTATGTGTAGTCGTTGATTCGACATGGATGTTGAAATTGATTGCATTTGGGTAATTTGTTTCGTTAATTTTGTATTCTTTATTTCTTTCATAGTGGATTAATTTGTGGTGTTTCGCCCGTGGTTTTTTAATCCCAATTGGAGGTGCTCTAATTGTGGTTTTTCCACGTAAAAATCTGTTGAGTCAATTTATTGTTTTTGAATCAACAATCTAAATCACTTTTGTACGTGCTAGATGATTTAGATTGTTAGTTTTAATCATTTGGGAAATGGTACAATTAATCTTGATCCGAATCACGAATTGCTTAGGTTTTTCAATTGGTATCAGAGCAGGTCACTCTGTGTTTTTATTAAAACTATAGGAGTGTGATTTTGTGTGATTTGTGATATGGATTCAATTCGTGAAGGTAACTTTACCTGTAGACCTCCGTTACTTGACTGTACAAACTATTCTTATTGGAAAGCTTGCATGAGAGCAGTTTTAAAATCTATTAATGAGAAAGTTTAGCACTGTGTGATCTATGGATGGATTGAACCTATTGTCACCATTGATGATGTTGATATCCCCAAACCTCTTGATAAATGGGTCGCATTAGATTATCAAAACTTGAGTTAGAACAGTAAGGCTCTCAATTCTCTCTTCTGCTTCGTCGCAACTGAAAAGTTTTTGTCGTATTTGCATATGTGAGGTAGCAAAAGAGGCTTAAGACATTCTTGAAACTATTCACGAGGGTACTACTGTTGTTAAAAAATCAAAACTTCAACGTCTCACCTCTTCTTTTGAAACTCTTTTTATGCATGACGATGAGATGTTTGATGATTTTTATGCTAAAATTAGTGACATCATGAATTCCTGTTTTACTCTCGATGAAAAAATCCTCGAATCAAAGGTTGTTGGAAAAGTTTTAAGGTCATTACCCAAGAGGTTCCAATCAAAAGTGATAGCTATTGAGGAGGCTCAGGATGTTGAGAACCTCAAGCCTGATTAGTTGGTTGGAAACTTGCAGACTTATGAAGCCCACCAGATTTCTACGAAAAAACAGAAAGATAGTGTGGCTTTTACCAGTGCTTATGAGACTGCTAAGACCCTTGAGGTTGAGTTTGATCTAGAGTTCGAAATGACGGTGTTGTTTACCAAACAATTCAAAAAAAAAAAAAAAAATAGAGAAAAAAAAGCTTAATTTCAAGGACTCTAGCTCAAAAGATAAGGGTAATGAAAAAATCAAAACTTTTCCACCAAAGGTTATTCCTAAAACTGAGAAGAAGATTGTGAAGGGGCAAGGTGTTAAGTGTTACGAATGTCAAGGGTTTGGTCATATTGCTCTTTGATGCCCATTGAAAAAGAATCGAAAGAAAGTCTGTACAGTGACTTGTGATGATGAAAGCGGGTCAGAGCAAGAACCCAAAAGAAATCGAATCTGGTGAAGATGGAGATAGTACCTACATGGCATTCTGGTCTACTGTAGCTCAACCCCCTCCAAAGCCAATTGAGTTTGCTCATGGTTAGAGTCTATACTATGCTCCTACCTTTGATGGGAGTAACTACCTGTTTTGGAATATCCGAATGAGGATGTTTCTTAGAGCTCATGACCCTGAAGGTTGGCAAGCAATTGAAGAGGATGTTGAAAGTGTTGACAATCCAAGAAATCGTTGTAGCTTGCTTTTTATGCTCCTTTCAGATACGATAGCCCTATAGTTCAGACTCCCATGGTTCTGAATCTGATTCCACAAGTGCAATGTGAAATAGATAAATACAAATGAGTCCAAATCCAACAATTCTTTTGGAAAATCCATTTTGAATCAAAATTCCAAAAATGGACTGCTTTGACAGATTACAAAGTCGCCACCTAAATGTTTTTGGAAAATTTAGGAAACCCATGACTCGTGCCAAAGGCCATGTGTCCGTCATCACTAAAGTGTCTCAGCTTAAGAACTTAGGTATAAGAGGGGAAGGTCATGAATTGAGCACCCCACTCACCTGATCAAATATCGGCCTCTACTAATCATGATGTGATTCTGATTTCCATTATATGCTCTTGTTTTGATTATTAGGCTATTACTATGTGACACACACAAGTATAGACTAATTTGCAAAAGTTGGAACACTTTAATTTCATGTATGTTTTGAAAAGAGTTTTGAATAAGTGCCATTTTGAAAAAGCAATATTATATGTACATTAATCAAATTATCCCAATTTAAGCAATTAGCCTTCATCCACAGGCATTCAAACAGGCATATCACTTATGCACTTAGCCGCATGGTAATCATGCTTGATATGGTAACACTAACACTCATGCAATATGCTAAAGCAATAAGTGCTCACCTAGTACTCCAAGGCAAGCCAAAAGAGATAAAATAGTTAGGAAAAATGCATGATCCTAATGATGCAAAATGACTAATGCAAAACATGCAAAACTGCAACTAATAGGTTCAGTTGTCTAATATATCATGTAAATCGCTTTGATAGCACGCGGTGGCGCATATTCAAGGAATTAATAAATGACAATGCTGTTAGAATGATGAACCGAACCTTATGCATTAAAGACAAATGTATGCAAATCATGGTAAATGTTGAAAGAAACATGATGTTATATGCTATTCATTATAAGCGGGTAAATAAAAGGGAGAAAGAACGGGGATTGAAAGACATATACGTTATTACATTTTTGCCTTCATACAAGAGGATCTGAATAAATGTCCTAGCTAATTACGAAATTAACTAACTATTACAAACCAAAGGAAATAAATTAACTATACTAGCTAATTATTACAAATGAAGATTAAACTAACTAATTAATTACAACACAAGATGAATTAACTGAGTTATTACAAACTCAAAGGAATTAACTCACTAATTAAATAACAAATTAACTAAGGGCTATGAATTAAACTAATTAAACTCCAGCGGGGGTTAAAGAACTATGCATGCCAATGCGAAAAATCCGCTTAGAGAAGCCTCTATTTTGCTGTCAGAACTTTCTGTTTGCAGAAAATAATTCTATGTTTGTCTCTGCTTCTGCTCTATTTTGTAGGAAAATGACACTGCCATGCTAAAAAGAGGTGGCCAATCAGCTAGAAAAAGTGATCGACCGAATTCAAATGGTGGCCAGCCAACTACTATTGTTGGTCCTGCCTTGTTGCAGTAGAAAAGGAACAGAGCGAAAACAGGGTGTTTTCAGGGGATGTTTGTCATGACCCGAACCTGTCCCCGTAGGTTAAGGACATAACCGGTCAGTAATCATGGGATTACCTGCGGCCTCGAACCAATCCAAACCTATTTTAACAGAGTTAATGGGGGGCCAACGGAAGGAATTTTAAAAAAAATTTGTCCATAGAGCTGTGCTTACATGGCACACCAAAACAAACCATGCATACCTACATTAATAACTCACAACAGAAATACAGTAACATAAGTTCTATACAAACAGGATCTTCCAAAAGTAAGTCAACCCATGCAAACTATATACATATATATATAAAGGCTTCGCCAACACGACAACTTAGAATAAAATGACAAAAGGCGAAGGCGAGTCTCGTGCGTGAGACACATGGGCTGACTCTCCAAAACTGAATTGTTCCATACAGACTTCACTGGGGCTGGGTCTAGACCTCTCTTGGCTCACCTACAAACACATGAATGAGCGTGAGTGAAAGCCCAACGAGTCATATCAAATAAAGAAAATACATTGGAACATTATACATCAGACGGCCTTAGGCCCAATTCATTCATGTCAGACTAGCGTCTGGCCTTTTTAGACTTTCTTATCAGACTGGCCTTTTGGTCCTTCAAACTTTCGTATCAGACTAGCCCTTAGGCCCTTTCAAACTTTCATATCGAACTGGCCTTTAGGCCTTTCAAACTTTCATATGAAACTGGCTTTTAGGCATTTCAAACTTTCATATCAAACTGGCTTTTAAGCCTCTCAAACTTTTCATATCGAACTGGCTTTTAGGCCTTTCAAACTTTCATATCAAACTGGCTTTTAAGCCTCTCAGACTTTCATATTGAACTGGCTTTTAAGCCTCTCAGACTTTCATATCAAATTGGCTTTTAAGCCTTTCAAACTTTTCATATCAAACTGTCCATCATTCAAATTAATGAACTTTACAAAACTTATATAGAAGTGAGCAATTGGACAATAACATATTTCAGATATTACTCACAGTGATCGGCTTGTGGAGTTGCCCTGGAGCTTGACCTTACATATCACATAACACATATGGGTCACAAATAATTCAATCCGTTCTTTAATTCACATATTCCTCTTTAGGCTTCATTCTTATCTCTTTGACTCAATTACAATGCTCAATGCATGCCTAAGAGTGCTTGCAACTGAAAGAGAACGGAAAACGAAACACAAAACGAGCATACAAAAGATCAGAAAATAGGGTCCCCGCTCGAGCGTGGACTTCCCGCTCGAGCGGACCCTTGAGGTCTGCAAAAGTACTGGTTAGGTCGAATTTACGCTCGATCGTCCACTCTGGCGCTCGAGCGAAAGGCCTCTCAACATGGCTCCCCTCTCGAGCGTGAACTTCGCCGCTCGAGCGAACGCTATGTCTGCAAAAAGTACTGGATGCATCATTTTTACGCTCGAGCGTGAACTCTGACGCTCGAGCGGAAGTTCATCCTACAAGATCCACGCTTGAGAGTGAACTTCCCCCGCTCGAGCGGACACCATGTCTGCAAGAAAAATACTGGGAGCTCGAAATCTCCGCTTGAGCGGCTATTCCCCCACTCAAGCGGACATCAAAATTCTGGGTTTCCCAGATTGTGTTCTTGAGTGCCAATTCGACTTTCAAATAACATTTCTTGCATGCAATGGCTCAAATGTCACATATACACATACTAACATGATACCAATACCAAATTACAACACTAGGAAGCTCAATTTCTTGAATTATCTACATGCATGTCCCAAATTATCTCAACTCATGCATTCTAGGTTTCCATTTTTAATACACAACATGCATGCCCATTTTTACTTTCATTTTCACTTCTAGTGATGCAATTAGTGCTCATTCCCATGAAACTCAACAAAAACATGCTTGTATGTGGGATTACACTTCCAAACTTTCATAATTCAGAAATTACATGCTAGATTATGCAACTTATGGCAATTGATAGCAATTCTATGCATACATGACCATAACTCATCAAAATCAACATAACTCATGATTTAGCTCACCAATTAATCTTGAATTTACAAATTACAAGCAAAAATCCGTGAGTTTACTTACCTAAGAGTTCAATCTTCCAAGCTATAACAAAATCTTGGGTTCAAATCTTCAAATTCCCCACACTTTAGCCAAAATCACACAATTCTCTCTCTCTCTCTCTCTCTCTCTCTCTCTCTCTCTATGGCCGGCCCTCTCTCTATTTTTGAGTTCAAATCAGCCAAACGAAGTTATGGGGAGAGAATAGCAGATGTAGTGCCTTGATACAACCAACCCCACTAACAACAATTGAGTAATAATAAATAATGGGTACTAATTCAACAATTTAATCAACTTAATCTGGCCCGAATCAATTTTTCAATTAAATTTCATCGTAGGCTCTAAAAATTATGCCAGTCACAATGGCGAAATCAATTTTGGTTTCGGTGGCCGATAAGGCTTTCAATTTAATTCCCAAAATAGATAATCAAACAGATATGCCTACGGTGAACAGATAGAAATTCAAAACCACATATTTTCACATAATGGCACACAAAATCATATTAAACACATAAGCGTACTCGTTTTAAGGACCAATTAGCACACTACAGGACAAGGGTATTACAGTCTTCCTCCCTTTAGGAAGTTTGGTCCTCCAAACTTAATTTACCTTCATCGGGAAACAAATGTGGATAACGTAGTCGCATTTCCTCCTCATGGGATGGACTTGCTTCTCAATTGTTTCTCTTATCGGTCAACAATTCGTTCCAGCCATTCGACGTATTCCATATTTTCATCAATAGCTACTCGGTGATAATCAATCACATGAAACGGGTCTCGGAGGTAACCCCTCAACATCGACACATGAAACACATTATGGATTTGTTCGAATCCTGGTGGCAAAGCAACTCTATAAGCAACTGGACCAAGCCTTTCCAAAATCTGAAACGGTCCAATGTAACGAGGCGACAACTTGCCCTTCTTTTCGAACCTGACTTGGCCTTTCATCGGAGAAACACGGATGAACACATGGTCACCAACCTCATACTCAAGAGGTCTTCTTCGAACGTCTGCATAGTTCTTTTCTCAGTCTTGAGCTGTTTTGAGCCTTTGCCGAATAATTTTGATTTTCTCAGAAGTATCTTGCACAATTTCAAGCCCAAATAAAGCTCTATCCCTGACCTTTGTCCAACAAATAGGTGATCTACACCTTCTACCATACAAAGGCTCGTATGGTGCCATACCGATACTGGAGTGGAAGTTGTTATTATAAACGAATTCTGCAAGTGGCAAATAGTCTTCCCAACTCCCTTGAAAATCCAAAGCACACATTCGAAGCATATCTTCCAAAGTTTGTATTGTTCGTTCTGATTGCCCATCTGTCTGGGGGTGGAATACAGTACTGAACCTTAGTTCTGTTCCCATGGCTTCCTACAAACTTTTCCATAATCTAGATACAAATTTTGGATCTCTATCCGATACAATAGATACTGGAACTCCATGTAAACGAACAATTTCATCAACATAAATAGTGGCCAATCTATAAGCATTAAATGTAGTTCTGACAGGTAGAAAATGTGCAGATTTAGTCAGTCTATCAACTACAACCCAAATAGAATCCATACCTCGAGAAGTCCGAGGTAGACCAACAACGAAATCCATAGTCACATGCTTCCACTTCCATTCAGGAATAGAGAGAGGTTGAAGTAGACCGCCTGGTTTCTGGTGTTCAGCCTTAACTTGCTGACACTGAAGGCACTTGGACACATATTCTGCAATCTCTTTCTTCATTTTAGCCACCAATAGGTTTGTTTTAAATCCCGATACATTTTATTGTTACCCGGATGCATAGCAAATACGGATCTGTGGGCTTCATCTAAAACCTTTTTCTTTAGTTCCGGAATGTCTGGAACACACATTCTATTCCGAAATTTCAACACTTCATTTTTAATGCCAAACTCTGCTTTCAGACTTGTCTCAAATTCATCGATTACTTTCTTGAGGAATTCATCATCTTTCTGTTTCTGTTTGATTTCATCAAAGATTGCCTATTCGGTTGTAATAGCGGCTATCAATCCGCCCTGTTCACACATCACCACTTCAATTTCAGACTTCTCAAAATCTTGCAAGATCTCTTTCTGTTCAGTAAGCAACCAAGCCATACACCCCGTTGATTTTCTGATCAAGGCACCGGTAACTGTGTTAGCTTTCCCGAGGTGATACTGAATCTCTAAATCATATTGCTTTATTAATTCCAGCTATCTTCTCTGTTGCATATTCAACTCCTTTTACGTGAAGAAGTATTTCAAACTTTTGTGATCCGTGTAGACTTCACACTTTGCTCCATACAGATAATGCTGCCAGATTTTCAAAGCAAAAACAACTGCGGCCAATTCTAGGTCATGTGTTGGATAATTCTTCTTGTGTGGCCTCAACTGTCGAGAGGCATAAGCAATAACCTTTCCGTTCTGCATTAACACACAACCCAAACCTTTATAAGACGCATCACTGAAAATTACAAAATTCTCCGTACCTGAAGGTAGTGTCAAAATTGGTGCAGTGGTTAATCTCGTCTTCAATTCATGAAAGGCTGATTCTCTTTCATCGTTCCACTTAAAAGGTTGCCCCTTGCGTGTCAGTTGGGTAAGAGGCACAGCTAATTTTGAAAAGTCCTTCACAAACCTCCTGTAGTATCCAGCTAGGCCCATGAAACTGCAGACTTCTGTCACATTAGTCGGTGCAGGCCAATTCACAATTGCTTCTATTTTCTGCGGGTCCTCTGAAATTCCTTCTTTGTTGATCACATGCCCTAAGAAAACAACCTCATCCAACCAAAACTCACATTTCTTTAGTTTAGCAAATAATTTTCTTTCCCGAAGTATTTGTAGGACAATTCTCAAATGGTGTTCATGTTCAAGTCTATCTTTAGAGTATATCAAAATGTCATTAATAAAAACCACAACAAATTCATCAAGGTAGGTTTTAAAAATTTGGTTTATTAAGTCCATAAATGTTGTCGGAGCATTAGTCACTCCAAATGGCATAACAAGAAACTCAAAATGACCATAACTTGTTCTAAACGATGTTTTCTCAACATCTTCTGCCTTTACTTTCAACTGATGATATCCGAACCTCAAATCAATCTTAGAAAACACCTGTGATCCTGAATCGTCAAATAAATCATCAATACGGGTAGGGGTACTTGTTCTTTATTGTTACCTTATTCAATTCCCTAATTGATGCACAAACGCAAAGTTCCATCCTTATTTTTCACAAATAATCGGTGCACCCCATGGCGAAGTGCTAGGTCGGATAAACCCTTTGGTAGCGGTGTCTTGCAACGTTTCTTTCAATTCTTTCATTTGAGAGCCTTTCAAAGAAGAGCTACTCGTAGGGAGTTTTAGAAATGGGCTGGGTGCCTGGTACAGTTTCAATAGTAAACTCTATCTCCCTATCTACCAATTCCCCTCGCAATTCATTTGGAAACACGTCCGGAAATTCTCTAACAATAGGGATGTCATTCAATTCAACATTCACAGTTTGTTCAGTCAACACATAGCACAAATAACTCTGGCACCCTTTCCTGATCAGTTTACATGCTTTCATTGCAGATATCAAATAAGGTGGAGGCACTACCCCATTACCCACAAATACAATCTCTTTCTGTTTTGGTGGTTTAAACACAACCCGTTTTGTCACACAATCAATGGTGGCACAATATTTGGTCAACCAATCCATGCCCAAAATTACATCAAAATGTCTACAATTCAAGGGCGACAAGTCTACATATAGGATAGCATCCTCAACACGCATATCACAGAATCGGTATATATTTTCACACAATACAGATTCCCCAGATGGAGCAGACACACATAGTAGATATGGTAGTAATTCTAAGAGTCTATTCAGTCTAGATGCAAATGCATATGTCACAAAAGAGTGTGTGGATCCGGAGTCAATTAACACAAAAGCATCCTGATTACATATAGAAATAGTACCTGAGACAACTGCGTTGGCATTCCGTGTATCACCCGAAACAAGCGCAAAAACTCTACCCTATCTCACGATATCCCTGGTGGTGGCTGATCTCAAGGTGTTTCCCAGCTTTGGGATCGATGCAGTGGAACTAGCAGCTACCCTTCCACTGTTCTGATTACAATCTCGGGCCATGTGCCCTTGCTTGCCACACTTGAAACAGGCCCCTGACACACGGTAACAAACTCCACGGTGCCTTTTGTTGCAAATATTGCACATGGGAGATGTGTCTTGGGAAGTATTCGAAGTATTTGAGGAGCCCATTGTAGATGCGCCCCGCGTGAGGGCCTCCGTGCTACAGTTCGGACTCAAATTGTCACGGTTCTTAATCTGAACCAAAGAGTCCAAATCTGGCAAATCGTTTTGAGAAAATAGATTTTTAGAAAAGAAGTGCCAAACATGGACTGCTTTGCCATATACAGAGTCGCCACCTAAATATTTTTTTAATGGGGGAATTTAGGAAACCCTGACTCGTTTGCCAAAGGCCACGTGCCCGTCATCACCAAAGTTGCCTCGGCTCGGGAACTTGGGTACGATTGGGGAAGGTCAGCTATGAGCACCCCCTCTCGCCCGATCGAAGATCGGCCTCTACTAACCATGATATCTAGTTTTGAAAACTTTATGTGTTCTTATTCCGATTAATTAGCTAATCTTACTATGTGATTCACACAACACAAAAGTATAGACTAGATCGCCTAATTTGGAATGAAGCATTGCATATCCGTTTGTTTGGAAAAATGATTTGAGATTTGCTACTCGCAAGTAGGCTAAAATACGGATTTCAATGAGTTGTCCCAACTCAAACAATCCAACCTTCACCCACAGGCATTCAAGCAGTTAATCAAATAAGCATTTAGCCACATGGTAAGCATGCTGTCATGTTAACATTCACTCTCATGCGAGATGCTAAAACATAAAACACTTACAGTGTACTCCAAGCCAAAACAATAAACTAGTTAGTAATCATATGCATGATCCTAGTTCATGTTAAGTGGCTAATGCATCGCATACAAAATGTCACTAGAATAGGCTCGGCTAATCCTAGGATGGCATGTGGAATGCAACAAGTAACACGTATCGAAATTAGAATTGAAATACAATGCTGATAGCATGATGCACCGAGCCCGGTGCATGCAATACTGATGAATGATGCACGCATGCATAGCATAAGGATGCTAAATTAAACATGTCCTAATAGTAACCATCAAAAGCAGGTAAGTAAAAGGGAGAAAGAAGTGGGAGTTGGAAGACATGCACACACGCACCCACACTTATTACAAATTAGCCCTCGCTCGGAGAGACCGAAAGAATAATACAAATTTAGCTAACCTGCAAGCTAATTAAATATTACAGACCAATTAAACTAGTTAAGCAAATTAACTAATCTGATAAAACAGTAAACAGCCTCGGGAAGAAGGCCTAATACAGTGCGTGCTTGGCTCCGCTCGGAAGTCCGCTGCTATGCACAAGTTGCCTCTGTTCACACTGTTTTCCTTCTTTGATCATTGCAAAATTCCCAAGGTGCACTCTATGAACCCTGTGGGATACCACCAGCCAAAGGAAATGATCACCGGCCATCAATTATTGGTCGGTCGGCACTAAAGATGGCCGGCCGGCCAAACCTTCCTGCAAAATCCTGTTTTGACAGTAGCAGAGGGAAAAACAAGGCATAGCAATGCATTTCAAGCAAATGTGTACACCAACACATCCCTTATCGTGTTTATGACTCAAAGGGACATGGTTCTTGGTTCTCGGACCACCAATCGCGCATTTCGATGCGTGATGGCCTAAGAAACCAAGTTATGCACTTTGATTTCAAATGAAATGCACATAAACAAGCAAGAAGCTCAACCCCTATCATACTCAATTCAAGAGGCTAAGCATGCATGTCAATGCAATGCAACCTAGACATATTAGCTAGTATGCAACATGAGCAATACGAAGAAGCATACAAGGCATGTGACAATCATGCTAACCAATAAGTATGCCAAATACAATGGGGATGTTCAAGTATGCAAGCAAGCATGTGACTTCATTCAATCATGCCACAACACATGGAGCAAACATGTTAAACAACCTAAACATGTGACAACACACAAGGTGAGCATGCAACAACATGTGAACTATGGACTTAAACTAATTTGGGCAGCTCTATACTAAGCCCAAAACAATGGCCAACATGCTCAAGAATGAAGGCAAAATGACATGCAAACATGCATGCACACAAGGACCAACACTTAGGCATATAGAAACAACTCTCAAGCACACTTAAGAGGATGCAAACATGGACAAATGGCATGCATTATAAGCTCTGAAAATCATGTTAGAGAAGGTGCCAAACCAACCTACCAATGCAAGCTAAACATGCAACCAAGCCCAAGGACTTAAACCATGGCCATATGACATATGAAGCAAAGGACCAAAATGAACTAAAACAGTCCTAAATCATGCAACAGTAAGCCTCAAAAACCACTTAGATGGCATCTAAATGATCTAATCCTAGAGGCATACACAATGGCACAAACATGGAGCAAGAAACACCAACCTTTTAAAGCATGAAAGGGGCATCAAATGCAAGCATACAAGCATACCATGAGGATTGAAATGACATGACAAGTGGTTCCAAACCACTGAAATGATGCAAGGATGGCATGCTAGAGGGGTCCATTCTTAAGGCATACAAGAGAGGTTATATGGTAGCTATACAAAGCAAAGCATGGACAATCCAAATGACCAAAAAGAGACCTTTAACACATCAAAACATGCATATAAGCTTCACAAAGCTAGGCCGAAATCATGCTAGAACAAGGGTCAAAACCTAAAGCATGTTAAGGCAAGCATGGTGTGTCAAAACTAAGTAAAAACATAGCTATATTATGACATAATAACCACAAAAAATAGCTAAGGGATGGTCATCATACACTTAAACAAGATGCTCACACATGAGGCAAAAATGGCCCTTTTCAAGGACAACAAGGAGACAGGGTGGCCTTATCCTTCTTAGGACCTTAAGGCACCATCCTCACCACTGAAATCCCTCAAGATTTTAGTGGTGAGGAGGCCCAAACAAGGTGGTCCCGAAGCTCAACTAAAATAGCACAAAATGGGGCTAAACAAGCCCTATGAGGGGTCAAACAACCCCAAACAAAAAAACACTCTTAAACAACTATTTAAAGCACTCAAAAGCCAGACTTTTATTAGTTATATACAAAGTCTAAAAATAATTGCACGATAGGCTAAAAGGCTATGCAAAAATGGGGAATAAAGGGTGAAGTTCTTACCCTTGATGACCCTCTTCACAAACAACACTCCAGCTGGTTCTATAAGCCTGAATCCACTCAAGAACACCAAGAACAGCTCCTCAGCACCTCAGAAACCAAGAGAAGGTGTAACACTAGGTGTTTGTGTGCAATAGTAAGACTAAAACACCTTAAGGCAAAAGAGAGATATAGAGATAGAATAGGTACAACTATGAACTAACCCTAACTCAGAGCTCCCTCTGTATTTTTTGTAACCCTAATGGAGGGAGAAGAGGCCCCCCTCTTATAGACAATCCCTCTTGCAAAGCTTCTCAAGTAAGCTAGTCAAGAGGGAAATCCCTCCATACACGTGTATGGAGGGGAGCAAAGGTGTATGCCAGCTAGCACAGCTGGCATAAAAATATCTGCAAAAGCAGATGCACAGTGATCGGCCGGCCAAAAATGCAATTTGACCAAAATAGATGGCCGGTCGGCTACAAAGAGTGCCGGTCGGCCAAACATTTGGTCGGTGGCAACAAAAAGCCATGGCCAGTGATGTGTGGGGATGGTCAACAAGCCATTCCCTGCCCCTCAAAGGCAAAACACAAGTGTTTGGTGCAAAACCAAACACAAAACAGTCGAGTCGAAAGATCCTGAGGCAAGGTGCGTAGCCAAGACCTCCGGGAACTCAGGACGAACACAAACATGGATGATCACCGAGTGTTCAAATGGCGACGTCCAAATCTTGTGGACGGTCAAAAATGGGGTGTCTACACCCTTATTCTGCTTCTTCATAAATTTCTTCTTTGAAAAAAGGCCTTGCCTTTTATTGCCATTCCATTCTGTTGTTGGCTTAGTCTGTCTAGCTATGTTGGCTTCTGATATGATGGCCCTGTCTAGCACCCCAATGTAAGTCTCCAGTTTCAGGACATTCACTCTTTCTAAAATGTCACTTCGGAGCCCACCTTCAAAGCGTCTCGCCTTCTTATAGTCAGTATCAATTACATGTGGTGCAAACTTGGCTAATTCAGTGAATTTGGCCTCATACTCGGCTACAGTCATACTGTCTTGTTTCAGTTCCATGAATTCTGCCACTTTCCTATCCCGGACACATTGCAGGAAGTACTTGTCATAAAAGATTTCCAAAAATTTTGCCCAATCTGCATCTTTGTAATTCTCACGCATTAACATCCACCATCTTTTTGCTTCGTCTTCTAGCATAAAGGTGGCTAGAAGCACTTTCTGTGTATCCGAACACGAAAATACTTCAAACAGTTTTTCAATGCCGAGGACCCAAGCTTCAGCTTTCAAAGGATCCAATCCACCATGAAACTGTGGTGGTTTCATTTTCTTGAACTCTTTGGTGAGAGCTATGATTCGGTCATCATTCTGATTATCTGGCACAAGAGGTCCTGGAGGTGGTGGTGGAGGATGTGGTTGCTGCCACTGTTCTTGCCATTCTTGTTGTTGTCACAATGCCTCTGCCATTTCCTGAATCAGTCTTTCCATTCTATCCAGTCTGGCAGTAGAAGATTCCTCTATCTCATCACCTCTTGTTCTCACCATCTGATTAAACTTGCATTATTCTTTATACAAAGGTTCACAATTATGCATAGAACAAAAAGCATGCATATTCAACTAATCTGCAATACAAGTAAATCACAATTTATAACACATAGTTGTTCATATTAAAACAGTTAAGCACATTCTCAATGCTTTCAGATTCATACTCATCACATGAATGTATTTGACATCTTTTCTAGACGCTTATTGCTCTTTTTAGACAAGTGTGTGAGTTATTAACTCGTGCTGTGATACCACTCTATCATGACCCGAACCCGCCCCCGTGGGTTAAGGACATAACCGGCCAGTAATCATGGGATTGCCTACGGCCTCAAACCAATCCAAACCTATTTTAACAGAGTTAATGGGGGGCCAAAGGAAGCAATTTAAAAAAAACTTTGTCCATAGAGCTGTGCTTACATGGCACACCAAAACAAACCATGCATACCTACATTAATAACTCATAACAGAAATACAGTAACATAAGTTCTGTACAAACAGGATCATCCAAAAGTAAGTCAACCCATGCAAACTATATACAGATATATATAAAGACTTTGCCAACATGACAACTTAGAATAAAATGACAAAAGGCGAAGGTGAGTTTCATGTGTGAGACACATGGGCTGACTCTCCAAAACTTGGTTGTTCCATACAAACTTCACTGGGGCTGGGTCTGGACCTCTCTTGGCTCACCTACAAACACATGAATGAGCATGAGCGAAAGCCCAATGAATAATATCAAATAAAGAAAATACATTGGAACATTATACATCAGACGGCCTTGGGCCCAATTCATTCATGCCAAACTGGCCTCTGGCCTTTTTAGACTTTCTTATCAGACTGGCCTTTTGGCCCTTTCAAACTTTAAATGTCGGTGGCCCTTAGGCCCTTTCAAACTTTCATATCGAACTGGCCTTTAGGCCTTTCAAACTTTCATATCAAACTGGCTTTTAGGCCTTTCAAACTTTCATATCAAACTGGCTTTTAAGCCTCTCAAACTTTTCATAACAAACTGGCTTTTAGGCCTTTCAAACTTTCATATCAAACTGGCTTTTAAGCCTCTCAGACTTTCATATCAACCTGGCTTTTAAGCCTTTCAAACTTTTCATATCAAACTGTCCATCATTCAAATTAATGAACTTTACAAAACTTATATAGAAGTGAGCAATTGGACAACAACATATTTCAGATATTACTCACAGTGATTGGCTTGTGGAGTTGCCTTGGAGCTTGACCCTACATATCACATAACACATATGGGTCACAAATAATTCAATCTGTTCTTTAATTCACATATTCCTCTTTAGGCTTCATTCTTATCTCTTTGACTCGATTACAATGCTCAATGCATGCCTAAGAGTGCTTGCAAGTTAAAGAGAACGGAAAATGAAACACAGAACGAGCATACAAAATTTCAGAAAATAGGGTCCCTGCTCGAGCGTGGACTTCCCCGCTCGAGCAGACCGTCGAGGCCTGCAAAAGTACTAGTTAGGTTGAATTTATGCTCGATCGTCCACTCTGGCGCTCGAGCGGAAGGCCTCTCAACATGGCTCCCCGCTCGAGCGAACGCTATGTCTGCAAAAAGTATTGGATGCATCATTTTTACGCTCCAGCGGAAGTTCATCCTTCAAGATCCACGCTCGAGTGTGAACTTCCCCCGCTCGAGCGGACACCATGTTTGTAAGAAAAATACTGGGAGCTCGAAATCCCCGCTTGAGCGGCTATTCCCCCGCTCTAGCGGAAATCAAAATTTTGGGTTTTCTAGGTTGTGTTCTTGAGCTTCAATTCGACTTTCAAACAACATTTCTTGCATGCAATGGCTCAAATGTCACATATACACATACTAACATGATACCAATACCAAATTACAACACTAGGAAGCTCAATTTCTTGAATTATCTACATACATGTCCCAAATTATCTCAACTCATGCATTCAAGGTTTCCATTTTTAATACACAACATGCATGCCCATTTTGACTTTCATTTTCACTTCTAGTGATGCAATTAGTGTTCATTTCTATGAAACTCAACAAAAACATGCTTGTATGTGGGATTACACTTCCAAACTTTCATAATTCAGAAATTACATGCTAGATTATGCAACTTATGGCAATTGATAGCGATTCTATGCATGCATGACCATAACCCATCAAAATCAACACAACTCATGATTTAGCTCACCAATTAATCTTGAATTTACAAATTACAAACAAAAATCCATGAGTTTACTTACCTAAGAGTTCAATCTTCTAAGCTATAACAAAATCTTGGGTTCAAATCTTGAAATTCCCCACACTTGAGCCAAAATCACACAATTCTCTCCCTCTCTCTCTCTCTCTCTCTCTATGGCCAGCCCTCTCTCTATTTTTGAGTTCAAATAAGCCAAACGAAGTTATGGGGAGAGAATAGAAGGTGTAGTGCCTTGATACAACCAACCCCACTAACAACAATTGAGTAATAATAAATAATTGGGTACTAATTCAACAATTTAATCAACTTAATCAAGCCCGAATCAATTTTTCAATTAAATTTCAGCGTAGGCTCTAAAAATTATGCCAATCACAATGGCGAAATCAATTTTGGTTTCGGTGGCCGATAAGGCCTTCAATTTAATTCCCAAAGCAGATAATCAAACAGATATTCCTACGGTGAACAGATAGAAATTCAAAACCACATATTTTCACATAATGGCACACAAAATCATATTAAACACATAAGCATACTCGTATTAAGGACCAATTAGCACATTACAGGATAAGGGTATTACAATGTTTATCCTCTCTGCCTCTCTCTATCATGAAATTGCTCAAAGGAGGCGTAGAATCGATTCACAAATCATCAACAGTTGCAAAGTTATTGCATGATGATCCATGACTCGATTGGACAAAAGCTCAAGGAGGGAAAATAAAAACCTCCTCCCTATCGTGGAATTGATCAAGGGAAGTGGTTGACATTGATTCTCAAACCATTATCATCAGTAACACATATGAAATGGCCTAAGACTCAATGGGTTCAATATCTAATTGAACCCAAACCAATTTTATTATCTTGTTCCATTTTTTTACCTCTTTCAATTACCTTTTCATTCCTTAGTCATTTTAGTCCAAAATGATAGTTAAGTCCACTAAATGGAGAAGAGTGTCAAACAAGAAGTTGTTTTGGGCATGAGAGAGGTAATACCCTGGTAATGAACCTCCGAAGAAATTAAACCATTTAGCATTGTATGGTCCCTTTCTCAAGCTTAAACAACACTTGGTTGAAACAATTCTCAAAGAAATAAAAAAAAAGCCAAGAAAAGAGGGAGAGTGCAGAGATGATTTCGAGTGAACACAAGTATGGAAAGCATGAAATAAATGCTATCAACTCAAATACGTTAGTGTCTAATGCCTAAAATACCAAACCTATGAGGACAACTACACTACAAGCATGCTATACAAAGCACATATGAAGTAAACAACCTAAAAAAGTCCTAAAATAGCTCAAAACAGTGCTGAAATTCTCATGGAAAAGCCTGAAAAAGTTAGCAAAAATAATGGAGAAATTGAGAGAGTAAACAAGCATAAGGAGGGGTGGCTAACCCCTCCATTTTTGGGACTTTAAAACTAAATTTTTATCATGTGAAAAACAGTGGTAAAAAGCTGGAAAAAAGTTGAGAAGGAAGTGGGAAACACAAGGGCAAAAGCTTAGAGAATAAGGTTCAAAGAAGGGTTGTTAACCCCTCCACCTTTGATAGCTTTAAGCCAGAAGTTTCATCCTATAAAAATAGTCCAAAAATAGTATAAAAATAGCAAGAAAAGAGAAGGAAGAAATAGTGTAAAGATAGTCAAAATTATAACTCTTGAAGAGGAGTAACTCATTTGTTTACAGACCACAAAGCTTACACTCTCAAGGGTTGAGATTTGAGCTTAAGAACCTCAGCAAGAAGAGCCAAATGTTTGGTTTAGGAAGTATAGAGAGAGAGAGAGAGAGAGAGAGAGAGAGAGAGAGAGAGAGTGTGTGTGTGTGTGTGTGTGTGTGTGTGTGTAGGTTGCAAGATAGAGAAGAGTGCTATGCAAGTATTGGAGCTTTTAGAATTTTTTCTAACCTAATTTCAAGAGGGGTGGTCATCTATATATAGAAAAACATGTGCCTCAGTCAGAAATATCAGTACAGAGACAGCTGGTGCAGTGCATGCACCTATGGGAACAACTGGTAACAAATATCTGCAAATATCTGCTTTGCAAGAACAACTGGCTAGTCGGCCACTAGGGGGATGGCCATACACTTATATATGGCCGGCAGGCCACTAGTTGGCCTGTGGGGACACTTGGTTGGCCAATCCACTCAAAATGGCCTAATTTTTCACAAGTGGCCGGCCGGCCATCCACAAAAATTTATTACCAGGCCCGACTTCAAACGGGCATGTCGCCGTCATCCGGACTTGGTTACAGGTGATTCTTGAGTCTAAATTGAAGCCCCAGAAGTATGCTTTCGAATGGTCATAGCCTCACATCTACATTCTAAGTGTGCAAAGAGATATTCCTAATTTAGTGAAAACTGCTCATTTCTCTCTTAACGGTTTGATACCCAACCTCTTCCTCACTTAGTTTTCTTCCCTCCCCTCCTATTTCCTCCAACTCTAAACCTATAAATAAGATGTTTTTAAAGATTTTTCAAAGTGTTCACCTCCTTTTCATTTATTTCCAATTTGTCCTTGCTCGATTTACTGAAAAGTGCAATATTTTAAATGAAATGTGAGCCTCTGAACATCGTAGAAACATTTGGAAAAATATTTTGAAAAAAAGGATTTTGAGATCTAAAATAGTTTTGGTCAAAATAGTTTTGATCAAAATGGGGTGTAAGGTTGGGATTAGAAGCTCAAAAATCGAAGCCTTTTGCTAAAGAACTTGAATGATTGTAAAGCATAACTTTTCATCATCGAGTGATCAACCTGAGGTGTCCAAGTCTTAAGGGCGGTCAAAAATGGGGTGTCTACAATCGCAAAGTTCTAACTACCATCCGTGAAGCAATTTCTGAAGCAGAACAACAACGGATTGCTCATTGCACAAAGGCCAAAGATGCATGGGACATTCTGAGTCAAGTCTATGAAAGAGGAGAATCATCTTCATAGCCATCTATCAACTTTCATGCCTTAGTTGCTCGATTGGATAAGATTGAGAAGGAAGAGAAAAAAAAATAAGATGTTGAAATCTCATAAGACAATGATGAGATTGATGGTGATGACCTACAACAAGCTTATGAAAAGCTTTATAATGAATCTCTGAATCTGTCCAAGATCAATGACAAACTCACTCTCAAGTTCAAAGCATGTGAAAACGAGATTGTCAAGCTAAAGGGAGAGATTGGAGCAACAAAAAAGGATATCATCTAGATCTCCAATGATAGGCAAGACCTCTGTGGAAACTTCTATCTTGTGAAACTGAGAGGAATGAACTTCTGAGAATCCATGCCACTTATTAAGAGAATATTGGAATCCTTGAGATGTCACAAGTCGATTTGGAAGAGTTGATTGGTCAGAAAGAGGAAGAACTCAAAGTTGCTAGAGCCACAATTGATATGTGGAACAAAGGGGTCAAAGACACTTGAAGATATCATCGGGTCTCAACAGATAAGTTGTGACAAAAGTGGGATAGGCTATGGTGATGCTACATTTCAAAAGGGACATGCCTCTATATCACATGACCTGAAGCCTCAAGCAAAGGGAAAGCTCAAGGGTGATCCCTCTCTTCATCAACCTAAAGGGGGTAAGGTCAACAAAAGGGAGGTAAAACCTATGTTTGTTTGTCATCATTGTGGTAGGTATGGCCATATTCGTCCTTATTGTTTTGAGTTGTTTGGTAAGGTATCTCAAAAGGGTAGAATTTCTATTACTTTTTGGGTTAGGAGACAACCTTACATGTCTAGGCAGAACACCAAGATTCATGAGGGTGTTCATAATGCTAAGACGTCTACCAAGACTGCTAATCCTACTTCTGTTAAGACCCAAAAGATATGGATGAGAAAGAGTGACTTAACTTGTTTTGTTGTTCACACTGCACTGAAAGTACATAATTCACACATGTGGTATCTTGATAATGGGTGCTCTCGTCACCTGTCTAGTGACAAATCCTATTTCACATCTCTTGACAAATATGAAGGAGGAATTGTAACCTTTGGAGATGGTGGCACTTCTAGAGTCATTGGTTAAGGCACTATAAGTGTGGCTGGTCTTCCTAAGCTCGAAAATGTCTTACTTGTTGATGGCCTTAAAGCTAATCTGTTAAGCATTAGTCAAATGCGTGATTCCTATCTTGAAGTATTATTTTCAAAAAATAAATGTGAAATTTTTGATAAGAAGGGAAATACTGTCATGCATGGCGTTCGTACATCTGATAACTGCTATGGGATTGTTACGACTAATGATCTCACTTGTCATTTGGCCGTCATAAGTAACCTTGACCAGTGGCATCAAAGATTAGGTCACATGAATTTCAAAGACCTAACCAAGATAGCCAATAAAGAGCTTGTGAGAGGAGCACCCAAAATTGGTAAGAATGTGAACCATGTGTGTGGACCATGTCAACTTAGGAAGCAAACTAGTGCCCTCACAAAAAGGTGAACATCTTCACAACCAAACGTCCTCTTGAACTGGTTCATATGGATTTTATGGGACCCACTTGCACTGAAAGCATTGAAGGTAAAAGATACATTTTTTTAACTATGGATGATTACACTCGTTTTTCATGGGTTAATTTTTTAAGAGAAAAACATGATACGTTTGATGCTTTCCAAGCCTTAGTCTTTAAAATCCAAAATGAACAGGGTGTCTCTGTTGGGCGTATCATAAGAATCCGAACTGATCATGGTCGTGAGTTTGAAAATAGTTTGTTTTCGAATTTTTGTGATATACATGGAATTAAGCATGAGTTTTCTACACCGATTACTCCACAATAAAATGGAGTTGCTGATAGGAAGAACAGGGTTGCTCAAGAGATGGCTAGGGTCATGCTCTTTAGCAAGAAAGTTCCTCCTAAGTTCTGGACTAAAGCCTTAAATACTGCTATTTATGTTGTGAATTGTGTATTTAAGGCCTGACACTTTACAAACTCCATATGAATTATGGAAAAGGTTGAAACCTAATGTAAAATATTTCAAAACTTTTGGGAGTAAATGTTATATTTTCAAAGATAGATAGCCTTTGGGAAAATTTGACTCCCGAAGTGATGGAGGTACTTTTCTAGGGTATTCAATCACTAGTAGAGCTTTTCGTGTCTATAACCTACGTACTTTATCTTTAATGGAATCAATCAATGTGGTTATAGATGACATAGGTTCTCCTACTCCAGCGATACATGAGGAAGAAAATGGTGAGTCTCCAATCTTGGATACTAAACCACAAAGTCAAGGAGAAGCAGAGCGCCAAGCCCAAGAAGGTGAACTAGCACCAACTTCAATGGGAAGTCCGAGTCCAAAGAGTGTAGAAAGAGATACCACCTCTTACGCTCTGGTCACTACCAGTCTAGAGTTCAAACCATTAGCAAAGGTGATTGGAAATGTCTCAGACAGAATGAAAACCCGAAAACAAATTCGGGAATAGGTATCTCATATGCTATGTTTCATTAATTGAACCTAAGAATATAAAAGAGGCCTTACTAGATGATAGTTTGGTCAATGTTATGCATGAAGAGTTAGGTCAATTTGAATGTAACAAAGTCTAGACTCTTGTTCCCAGACCTAGAGACATGAATGTGATAGATACCAAGTGGATATTTAAAAATAAATTTGATGAGAATGGTACTGTGATTAGAAATAAAGCTAGGTTGGTAGCTCAAGGCTAAACACAAGTAGAGGGTGTTGACTATGATGAGACGTTTGCCCCTGTTGCACGTCTCGAATCTATTCGAATTTTACTTGGTGTACTAAATTATGTGGCACTCTCTGGACTTGGATCGCTGGGACGCTCATTCGGTAAAATGAGCTTCTTCCCCGTTACTGCCTTCTCAATATCATTGTTTGTACTACTCATTCCTCCAACATTACCCAAGATTAGGGTTATGTTTTGTACTGCATTGCCCATCCTCTCATCATCAACCTCTCTGAAATGATTGTGGCCAAGATGATTGGTGTGTTTGAAGGTCGTAAATCTTTGAGTCTCCCTTACAGGTGTTTGTTGAACCCTTTTCTTTCTTCTCTAGGTGTCCCTATTTTTTATGTTGATGCGTTTGCTTCGCCCATTAAACCTGTCACCAAACAAAATGTCTCCCAGAGTCAAGCCCACATCAAGGGGGGTCCGGGACCGGGATTTTTGATGCAGGTGATAATCCTCTTGCTGAGGAGGCAGAGTTTGATGCGGCAACTGCCGATGCACCCGAGTTGCATTCTCAGTCATTTCGTGACCAGCTACAGCAGTTCGAGTAGTCTGTCACCCACCGCCTTGATCAGCTGGATGCCCGGTTAGATGTGTTTGATGGCCGCCTTGATCAGCAGACCGCCATGCTTGCCCAGATCCTGTCTCTATTATAGTTACAACAACAACCTCTGTCGTCCTTATAGTGATGTTTTCTCTTCTTTTTGGACAGTTTGTGTTTTTTTTTTTGGCCCCGTTTTGTATTTGGACAGTTTATTTTCTGGTGCTACTATTTTTCTTTCCTCTTCCCTTTGTCTCTCCCCGGTCAAAAAGAGGAAGTGGTTAGTTAGTAATATATTGGGATATTGTTTTGCATAGTGATATATTGGGATATATAGTGATATATGGGGAAATTGTTTACATTGTTTTGCATATATTTGGTATATTGGGATATTGGTTGTTCATACTTTATACTGTTTGTTTATTGGGTATGCTAATTGGATATTGACAATGGACTAATCAATGTTTGGGATTTTGGATTATACTAATTAAGTCTAGTGTCATTATGTCTTGATATGATATTTGTTTTGGTTCTTGATTAATAACTCTATCTTTTCCCAGTGGTTTGGTTTATATATTTTTGCAGGGTATTTCATCAAGGCTATTGATTTAGATTAGTTGGGCATGTTTGGTTATTTTTTTCTAGTGCGTGTGTTTACTAGGAAACCTTGTTAGAATGTTTTGCCCCGAAATTGACAAAGGGGGAGATTTTTAGGTCCCTTAGTCTTGCCAATTCCGCGAATAAACATAACTTATTAAGTTGTTATTGTTCCTGGTTTTTTGTCTTGCTTACTCGAGCGAAGGAGGCTTGGCTCGAGTGAAAAAGACTTGCTTCCAGTAGTTTCATTGTCTGCAAAAATACTGGGAAGGTTATTTGTGCGCTCGAGCGAAGGCACTTTTGGTTTACACGCGTATCAGTCTTGTCGCTTGAGTGAGAGATCTTGCGCTTGAACAACCATCGCGGCCCTATTTTCTATAAATATGTGTTTCAGTTCGTTTTAGGGTTACAGCTTCCAGATCTTCTTTCAGGGTTTTAGGGTTTTCTTTTGGGGCTATTTTGCTAGTTTTTTTTTTTGTTTTTTGTTTTTTTTGTTTTTTTTTTTTTTTATGTTTGATTGAGTATTAAACTCATGGTTTGACAAGCATACATCAAAGAGTTGTTTGATTGTTCAACTTCAAGAGTGTTCTTCTTCGGTAGAATCCACAGATTCAAACGTGGAGTATTCGAAGGAGTTTGAAGTTGTGCATAGTCGTTGATTTGACATGGATGTTTTGGATTCAACATCAAGCTGATCAATTCTGAGACGAAGGCAGTGGTGAAAAAGATACAGATTGTTGAAGACAAATTGAATGTGTTTGGGTAATTTGTTTCAGTAATTTTGTATTCTTTCTTTCTTTCATAGTAGATTGATTTGTGGCGTTTCACCCGTGGTTTTTTAATTACAATTGGAGGTGCTCCAATTATGGTTTTTCTACGTAAAAATCAGTTGTGTCGATTTATTATTTTTTGAAGCAACAATCTAAATCACTTTCGTACTACTAGATGATTTAGATTGTTCGTTTTAATTGTTTGGGAATTTAATCTTGATCCGAATCACGAATCACTTAGGTTTTTCACATACTTTCCATTGAAGAAGTCTACCAACAGACTAGGGACTGTACTCTTTATTTTGTTACCTACACAACTTTCTCATGTCAGAAACAAATCTCTGAATTTGAGGTCTGGAAACTTCTCATACCATTAGAGCATGAACATATGTGATGACCGGGTACACTACTCATTCCATTTTTCCTTCGTTTAGTTTTGGATTAGTCTTGTTGGGGTGTCGGGTTGGCTTAGAAAACCTTGTTAGTGGTTCAAAATTGTTGCATTCAGGAGTTTC
The DNA here is from genome assembly GCA_025200525.1 of Camellia lanceoleosa. Lineage (NCBI taxonomy): Eukaryota > Viridiplantae > Streptophyta > Magnoliopsida > Ericales > Theaceae > Camellia > Camellia lanceoleosa. The sequence continues at coordinate 20,115,099 of CM045767.1, read as the reverse complement.
TCACGAAACTTGTTCTTGTCCTTTTGGTGATTGATTTCCTTGGTTTTGGTGGGTGCACGGCCGAGTTTGGGATGTCCGGGAACGAGCGAGGAAAATTTTGGACAGCTGGGCCAGGGTGGCACATACGGGGCTCGAGGCCGCACGTGCAGGGAGGTGAGGCCGCATGTGCGGGGTAGGGCGAGCTGTGGAGGGTTGCACACAGCCTAAAAGGTAGGTGCAGAGTGAAGTGAGGGAAGAACCACCGCATGTGCAGGGGTGAGGGCCACACGTGCAAGGAAGGTGCTTTGCATGTGTGGGATTCTGGCAGTCCGAATCTCTTTTTTTTTTTTTTTCTCCTCTTGGTCGTGTGTGTATCACATTTTGGGCATTTCCCTCTCACTTTAAACACTATTTTTCTCTTCCTTCTCTCTAGAAACGCTCATCAAACACTAAAACTCTTTGATTTCCTTACAATCCATTGGGTATAGAGTCATCTTCCCTCACTAATCTTGGAGATCAAAAGCTAGAGTTTCACATTGTGTGGTGGAAATCAAAGATCTCTGATCCTTGATCCTAGGGTTTCATCAATCTCTTTATCAAGTTTGAGGTAGGGATTTCTTGAGTTATATATACATGTTTTGCAAGATTAAATGTTGATTTTATGTTTCTCTTGAATTTATTTTGAGAGTTGGGTTTGTGGCTCAAGAGTGTAGAAATTTTTCAAAAGAGGGTTTAAACTTTCTAATGTTTCCTAGTCAATCCTTAAGGACTTCATTTTATTAATCTAAGAAAGATGTTTTGGATGGGGTTTCACAAAGAAATGGGGAGATTTTTACTTTTGATAAAGAACCCTAGAAATTTGGGGATTTCGAGACATATGAGCAAAACCTATGGATTTTCTTTCTTTCTTGTGTTCAATGAGGAAGGAGTGTAGATTTTATCACATGTTTTGTTAAATAGCAATCTTCTTGATTTATGAGCAAATGAGAAATTATTTCAATATTATTGTAAAATACATGAACATGTATAGTTGAGAGGTGGCAAATTGTTGTGGGCCGTGGGTTGCGAGAATTGTAAATCTTGGAGATTAATGTTTGAAAACATTGCATGTAGTCTTGAAGAGACTAAATTGTTAAGAATTGTGCATGATGAGAAATTATTGATGTGTGTTGATGACATATAGTTATTTTGCGAAATAACATTGTAGAGAGGAAATGGGAAATGTATTTGTTTTGATATTGTTGTCAAGATACTTGAAAATGGAGACATTCTATAAGGCAAGGAAGACCGTTGCATTGCATTATGCATTATGCATTGTGAATTTAGATTGGAGTTATTTACTTCAAGAAAAGAAAAAGGTATTATAATAAGAACTATGGAAATGTTATGGGGTAAATACGTTGGTAAGTCTGAATAGGGGGTGTAGATGAATTTGATAAGTTGGCTTGAGTGTCCTGGGTGAAAGACTGAAAACACGCGCGGAGGAGGTATCACTTCCCTTCCGGTTAGCAACCGGTAAAGTGGGGTTATTGGGTAGTGCTTGTTGAGCCTACTTGTAGACACCAACCTAGGGATTACCTGAGTCATATTTACCACTCCTAAAGATTAAAATTGGAAATTTGAATTTGATGAGTTTGCAAAAATGTTAATGTAAACATGTTGGTTTTCAAGAAGAGCATGAAATGAGATTATCTTTGAAATTGCATTGCATTAAATGCTGGAAAAATTTGCATAACTGTATATACTTTGTAAGGATTTCTCTACTGGGCATATTGCTCACCCCTATGGGATTTGGTGCAGGAAAAGATGTGGTGATCCCACCAAGTTGAGGGCGTGGATAATTTGTGAAGAGTATATAGCTTTATTTTGTTGTGATTTAATTGCTTGCCAAGGGCTATTTTTGTATGGGTCCAAGAGGCCACTTTTGTGTAACCAGGCTTAAGCCTTGGAAATTGTAAGCCCATGAGGGCACTTTATTATTTTTGGGAACATGACGCTCTACATGCTATAGATTCATGTATTCATTTATCCTTGAATGTATAATTCGCATGTGGAACCATGTATAAACTTGTTGATTACCAATGTACGGATGGGAGAATTGTTGTTATTATTTAGTGGATGTTGGTTGGAGCAATTGCTTTATATTAGTTATTTTCGGGGCATTACAACTTGATATCAGAGCTATTAGGTTTGAATACTTGGGGCTCGCGGGAAGTGATTGTTTTACCACAATGGGTTCATTTCGCATGATTAGGAAATGTTTTGTTTTTCGTGATTATGTGATAACATGCTTATGTGACTATATGGGTATGAGATTAGACTTTTGGGATGTTATTTGCGCCTATTAGATTCCTTGAGGTCTTATTAGAAGGATACTTGATCAATACTCATTCTACTAAGAATTCTTGATTTTTCATGGGACAAATCTCATCACTTAAGGATAATTCATATGCGTTTATGTGACTAAGTGCATATGTGGAGTTTATTGAATTATTTGTGTGATAGAATATATATGATTGTTATAGTTTAATGTGTGAGGCAAATTGCGAGCACATTTGGAATCATGTGCTAAGTTGTTTATCTTGTTCCTTAATTAGGATGTCAGGAAGGGTTCAAACTCGCGGTGGTAGAGGTGGAAAGCATGGTCGGGGTCACTGGGGTGTGCATGGGGTGCTGGTCCATGAGGCTCCGGTGCAAGAAGAGGGTGTACCCCAAGCTAACATGGCCGAGCAAGGGAAGCCTGCAAGCGGGTCAAGCAGAATGGGGGTCAGAGTCTTGAGAAATGGCGGGGGCATTGAGGGAGTCCATGAACATACTTAGGGTGGAGAACCAAGCTAGGGAAAACGCCATAGAGAAAAGGGAAAGTTTCCTCATGAGGGAGTTTTTGCGGGCCAAACCGGATGAGGTCCATGGTGGCCCCGAGCCGAAGAAAGTGGATGAATAGCTCAAACAAACCGTGAAGACTTTCGAGATGCTTCACATTAAGGATAGTGAGCTTAGAGTGACTCTTGCAAGTTACTACCCCAGGGGGGACGCGGGCCAATGGCGGAAGTATGCCAAAGGCCAAATAGAACCGACATGGGAGGTATTTGTGGTGGCCTTCCAGGACAAGTACCTACCTTCCATTGCGAGGGAGAGGTTGAGACAGGAGGTCCAAGACCTTAAGCAACTTAACATGTCTGTGGCCGAGTTCGAAGTGGCCTTTTCTAGTTTGTTCCGATTTGCACCGGAGTTGGTAGCGACAGAAGAGCATTATTCCATTGAGTTCGAGAAGAAGTTGAGAACTAAGATCTTGTTCAAGGTTGCCGGGAACATGATATGGAATTATGACCATCTTGTGGAGGCTGCCGCACATGTGGAGATTACTGTAGAGGCCGAGAAGGAGAGACTTCAGAATTCGAGGTCTAGAGGCCAAGGGTCACAAGGAGACTATAGGCCCAACAGGAAGAGCAGAAACACCTTTTCATCCCAATCCCAACCACAACAATCTAGATCTACCTTCCCATTGCCTAGTGTGGGCTTGGGGAAGAATGCACCGAGTGAGTTTTCTTGCTTCAAGTGTGGCCAACTGCATCACAAGGCCTTTGCATGTCCACAGAAGGGAGGAGGACAGCAGATGTTGCCACCACCACCACCTAACCGATCCTAGAGCCATTCTTAGAGTAGAGGGTAGGGACCTACCTGCTATCAGTGCGGTCAGTCGGGGTATATGAAGAGAGCTTGCCAGTAGCTGGGAGGCACATCTGGCGCATCAAGGTCGAGGCAGACTCAAAGCCACCAACAGGCTCACTCAGTTCAGACTTCGTGAGTTCATTAGGGAGCCGCTTTGGCTCAGTTAGTATAGCAAGCCTATGCTTTGAGGGATGAGCAAGTTGATCAGAGGCCCCAAGGACGCATGTACGCTGTTACCGTGCTAGAGCAGCTATGAGAGGTATTTTTATTGTGTGTAATTCTTTGGCCAGTGTGTTGATAGACACGGGTGTGTTGCATTCATTCATATCTACTGCATTCTATAGACTCGACTTATGTCGCGTGCCCCCTTTTTGAAGAGGCGCGAATTGGTCTTCTACAGTTCGGACTACTGTCACAATTCTAAATCTAATCTCACAAAATGCAATGTGAGACTGATAAACACCAAAGAGTCCAATCTGGCAAATCATTTTGAAAATTTGATTTTAAATCAAATAATGCCAAAACTGGACTACTTTGCCAGATTACAGAGTCGCCACCTAAATATTTTATTTTGCAAAATTTAGAAAATCCTGACTTGTGCCAAAGGCCACGTGTCTGTCATCACCAAAGTTACCTCGGCTCGGGAACTTGGGTACGAGGGGGGAAGGTCCTTAAATGAGCACCCCCGCTCGCCTGACCAAAGATCGGCCTCTACTAAGCATGATATGTTATTTGATAAACACATGTGTTCTTATCCGGTTATTAGCTAACTTTACTATGTGATGCGCACAGCATACAAGTATAGACTCAATCACAAGAATTGGAATGAAACAACTCATGTTTGTTTTTTAAAATGGTTTGAAAGTGCTACTTGCAAGAAGGCTAAAGCGCGGATTTTGCCACCCTCAAGTGGGCTTTAAAACATGATTTGCCACTTCGCAAAACGGGCTTAAAACTCACAATCATCGAGTTGTTCCAATTCAGGCATTCAAGCAGTTAAGCACATAAGCAAATAGTCTCATGGCAAGCATGCTATCATGGCAGCACTCACACTTATGCAAGTATGCTAAAGCGTAACACTTACAGTGTACTCCGAGCCAAAACAGAAAACTAGTTAGAAAGAATGCATGATCCCTAACTATGCTAGCAATGCCTAATTCAACACATGCAATATGCATTGAAATAGGCTCGGCTATCTAAGATGGCATATGAATGCAACATTTGATACACGTATTCAAATAAGTATTGAAATACAATGCAGTTTGAATGATGCGTCGAGCCCGGTGCATGCAATATAAATGAATGATGCAAACAAGCAAGCATAAGGTATGCTAATCAAAACGTGCCCTAAAACTAACCATCAAAAGCGATTAAGTAAAAGGGAGAAAGACGTGGGGTTGGAAGACATGCACACACACCCACGTTTATTACAACATTGCGCCCTCTTGAAGGAGGGTCCGAATGAATCAGCTAAGCTACGCTAAGCTAAGCTAATTATTACAAACTAACTAATTAACTATCCTAGCTAATTAATTACAACACAAGATGAATAACTAGCTAATGCTAAGCTAATTAAAATATTACAAACCAAATTAAACTAATTAATTATAGCATATGTATTAATTAGCTACAACTAACTAATAAAGCGATAAAGTGGCCTCGCGAGCGTGGGAAATATGTATGCTCGGTTGGCGTCCGCTCGGAAATCCATTGCTTTGCCGTCAATTGCCTCTGTTTGCACTCGCCTTGGCTTCTGAACATTGAACCAACCTCCACACTGTTTCTGCTCCAAAATAGAATCATTTCTGCACAAAAGTGGACTGGTGGTCGGTCGGCCACAAAAAGTGGCTGCCAACCACTTCAACTGGCCGGCTGGCTAGTGAAAGTGGTCGGCTGGCTAGCTTAAGTGACTGGTCGGCCACCTGCTTTTCCAAACTGCTGGTTTTGCTGCAATAAAGAACAACAGAAGCACATCAATGTATTTGCAAGGAAATGTATGCACTGCCACTCTTCTTATCATGTTTCAAGCTCAAAGGAGTGTAGCGCTTGGCTTTCAAGCCACCAACCAAGCATCTCAATGCATGATGGCCCAAAAACCAAGCTTGTACAAGCTTAGTGAATGCACAAACAATACACAAAGTGCCTCCACCCCATCATGCAAGATCAAGGGTGTCAGCGACCAAGAAATGTGACACGTTTCATCACTTCAAGTATGAAACGTCCCACATTTTCTTGGGTTTGGATTAACGTCTGATCCAAACACATGCAATGCAACACAAATGCTTATCTTGCACGTGTTTTACTTGGTCCATTTCTTGTTTACTCATTTTACATTACCAAACCATTTTTTACTTGAGTTGTCCAATGTGAAAGTCCTCTAATGAGAGAGGAGTTAACCAAACAAATGGTTTAAGGCATGAGAGAGATCATGCCTTTGACTAGGAGGAATCCTTATAAGAGGATTAAAGCCATTTGAGCACAAACTCTATCAAGCTTAAACACAAGCACAAGGTAAACCAACCCTCAAAACAAATCAAAAGTGAAGAAATGTGGGAGATGGCAGATATTCAGTGCTAAAGTGGCATGAAAAACAATACAACAACATGCAAACAACACATGCACGACATGTGGAAGGCCAAAAGTATTGAAACTAGTGAAGGATGCAACACTAAAGGCATGCAATACAATGCTCAAATGGCCAAACAAGCCCTAGACAGACCTCAAACATGCTAAAACAGTGACCTAAACATGTTGAAATTAAAGCACAAAAGAGTGGAAGACCATGCGCACATGTTGGCTCGCAAGCAAGGCATAAAGGACAACTCTCGAAAACAATTAAAAAGTGATATATGTGTGAGTATGATAGAAGTATATGCTCTAAAATTACAGGTTAAATGATGCCATATCATGCAAACATCACAAATGAAGCATGCTTGAGTGCCTAAAGCACAAAGCTAGTAAAGGCCAACTATACTACAGCTATACAAAGTAAAGCATATATAACCAAGGCCTCCCAAAACAGAGCTAAAGCATAGCAAATCTATAGCAACCCTAATTTTCTTAAGTCATTATTTATTATTATTATGATTATTATTATCTTATTTTATTTTCAGCTTTATTAATTGTGTGGTCACATGAGGATTTAATGTGATATTTAATGAATTTAATTTGATAATTAATTAATTTAATGTGTTATTTAACTATATATAATTAATCTAAATATTTTAATATTTATATTTGTTATATATATGTAAAAAAAAAAAAGAGAGAGGGTGTTACATGTATTGTTTTTATAAAATATATTTATATATTTTGTAGTTATTTAATAACATAAAATATATATCATATTTATTTAGGTTGCATTTATATTGTATTTGTATTATATAATATAATAGTCATTAGGTCATTATATATATAATATAATATAGTAGTCAATTAGGTTTAGAAGTCAAGAAGAAAGAAAACAAAATAAGAGAGTGCTCTGTGTGTGGCGTGAGAGAGAGAGAGAGAGAGAGAGAGAGAGAGAGAGAGAGAAATCAAAGAAAGAAGATAAGGTTATGTGTAAGCGCAAGCCGAGAGAGAAAGAGGAGAGGAGGGACAAGGAAAAAAAAGATTAGGGTTTTATTTTGGTGGGTTCATTAATTATTCAAGTAATTCTTTGATCTTCAAAAAAAATATTGTGAGTACAAAACCCACTTCCCTTGATTTATGTTTAATCCGTTGTTTTTATTTATTTATTTGATGTTAGTTTGATTTTGTATTTATATAAAGATGATAGATTGATTTTAATTATTTTGATTAGTTGGGTATGTAAGGTTTAGGACTTTTAGATGATTGATTGATTTTAATTATTTTGATTCATCATGTATGTAAGATTTTGGGTTTTTAGATGATTGATTATTTTAATTATTTTGATTAGTTGTGTATACAAGGCTTATGGTTTTTATATGAATTTATTTTACGATTGTAGTCACACTCATGGTTATATGAAATTAAAATTAATTGGGAACCCATTGATAAATTCCTTATACTCCACCATGACTCCATGGATTGTTGTTTTATTTGAGTGTTGTGAGAAAGAGTGTATAAAAAAAAAGTAAGGATTATGAGATTTATTTGAATGCCTTAGGCTTGGCATTGTTATGTTTATTCTCATGAGTGAGATGTTATGTAAATATATATTGTTGCCTCGTTCTCATGAGTAGACGAGTGCTTCGGTTTACGCGTTTACGTATATGCTAATCATCCGGGGAGTGTGGGTCAAACTCGAGACGATATCCCCGTGCAAGTTTGGCTTCGGAGCGGTGTTAGGTATACATGAGGCACATGGGATATATGTGTAGGCCGGAAGTGGAGGGCCGAAGTGGTGGCGTTAAGGTACAAAGAATTTAATTATGAGATGATTGTTATAGTGTGTACTGTATTGATTTGTACAGGTTGAAAAATAGTAAACGACCTTGATAAATTATGAAATTTGAGCAGTGACATGTATACCTGATTCTAGACAACTTTTGTGTTTTAGCTTGTTATTAAAAAGATCGATTAGAACTTATAATCGGATGATCTTAGTTATTGTCGGTTTGATTCCTTTTAGCAATGAAGATTTTAGAGGATATTTTAACCAATGAAATGAGCTCATTTTTATTGGTTTCACGCAAACTGAAGTAAAACATTATTCTGCACACTTTTCATGTTTTGAACGTTTTCGAAAAAAAACATCTTAGGGCAGTTTCTGTTCGTTTTCAGCTTCAGATTTTTCGATTGAATTCCGTTTAGGTTTTTCTGTCAAGTTTTTCTCTCAACCTGTTCAGATTCTGTTAAATTCGCTTGAGCTATATTTTAGGAAATTTGATTCTGTTTAAGTCTGAAACGGTGCATTTTTATACTTCTTTCGCAAGTTACTTATGATTAAATTATACTAACTTTATTTTGTAGGATGGTGGGTCTTACTAACTTTTTTTTTTTTTTATACAGGGCTGACCTACCATATTTTTATTTCTATTTTGTTTACTTTATAATCAATTTATATTTCGTTGTGTACAGGTAAGAAACTAAATGCCACCGTATCTCGAGAAACTACCCATTCGTCTCGGTGCGGATGGAACTACTTGTCTTGTCCTGTAACAAGAATTAAATGTATTTTTGTTTGTGTTTGGTGGACATGTGGGAGTTAAATTTTGTACTCATAGCAGTATACCTATATACTGACACGTTTTGTCTTTTGGCAACTCGGGTGCATTCTGTTTGAGCATAGCTGAGCTTCCTTTGCCGGATTAGTTGGTGCTATGGTGGTGACGTGGAATTACTATAGTTGTTGGACTTGTCGTTTGGACTTCTATTGCTTTCTTGAGCTTAGGGTAAATATTAGTTTATGTATTTATTATTATTATTATTATTATTTTTTTATGACTTTAGCATTGGGATAATTTTGCATGGTTTGTAACCGTACGTTATTTAAGTTTATTTTGACTATTTATTGTTACTTTATTGTTGGAGGTATTAGTTAGTTATGAAATTATGGTGGATGGTTTGGTTGGCGTTTAGTTTTTTTTTTTTTTTTTTTTTCACCCATAGGATTTGGATGACGGAATATTGATTGGGGTTTAGTCCTAATCTAATATTTAATATTCCAAAATTTGGGGCGTGATAGTGTGGTATTAAAGCACTAGGTTACCCTAGACTTGTGAGAGTTTAGGTGATCCTCAGATTGTAGAAACATGGGTTAGCTGGTTTAGTTTGGTGGTTGAGTTTATTCTAAGAAATTATGAACGAATTCTTTTTTGTGTGTTTAACTTGAAGGTGATGGCTGAAAGGTATAATTTAAGAGGTGTTGAGTCCAATGGTACAGGGGAAGAAACAATTGCTAATGCGGCGGCAGCGACGGCTGCTGTCGGGACAACCAATACGGTGCAGGTTAATGTTGGGGAGATAATGGCTCAGTTACTTCAGGTTGTTCAGAACAATAGTCAAGGCCACTAGGGAGATCCCTTTGCGAAGAGAAACAAAGACTTTGGTTCTTTGGGAGGTCAAAAATTCTCTAGAGATGGAGGACCCATTGCAGCTGATGCTTGGGTTTAGAAATGCGAGATGGTGTTTGGTCGTATGCAGCTCACCGAGGTTCCAAAACAGGAGTTGGCTACACATCTGCTTAAGGGAGCAGCCCTATTTTGGTAGAACTCGTGGAAGGAGGGTCTAGATTTGACGACTTTGACTTGGGCAGATTCCAAGACTCGTTTTGACCAGAAGTTTGTTCCTGCTGCTATTTAGTCTCAACTGAGTGATGAATTTTTTAAGTTGACTCAAGAGAGTAGAACAGTGATTGAGTATGTCACCAAGTTTAATGAGTTGTCTCATTATGCCCATTACTTGGTCGACACACAGGAGAAGAAGAATAAGAAGTTTATTAAGGGATTGAATCATTACCTGTCTAAGTCCCTTATTCCCTTTGATGCTGAACCATTTGACAGAGTTCTTATCTTGGCATTGAAGTATGAGGAAAATGAGAAGCAATTTAAAGAAGGGAAGGCCAAGGTCGGAGAGACTTCTAGAGGGAGTCACTTCCAGCAGCAGGATGGGAACAGATACCGACCCTATGATCAAAGACATAGGGGTCAGCAGTTTCAGAGGCCACAACAACAGGGTAGTCAGGGAAATTTCAGACCTCAGGGTAATTTCCGGCCTCAGGGCAATTTCCAGCCCCAGGGGCACTATTTTCAGAGACAAGGTGGTCCGCGCCCACAGGGTTATCAAGGACAACACCAGCAAGTGCCACAGTTAGGTTATCGTCCTCCCATACCTCAGTTAGAGGGGCCCCCACCTATCAGACCAGTAGCACCTCAACTGATCAATAAGATGTGTTTTGGGTGTCAGCAGTTGGGGCATGTAAATTAGGGATTTCCCTCAGAGACACCAGGTGCGACAGGGTCAAGCAGCTCCAGCCAGGGCATTTGCAGTGATGGCAGGAACTGACAAAGTGCAAGGTACTTTTAATCTCTTTCAAGAACCCATTAGAGTACTTTTTGATACTGGTGCCTCTCATTCTTTTATATCTAGACAGTTTGTAGAAAGAGAACGTATTGTAACTACCTCCTTGTTTAGACCTATTCGTGTTGAGACCCCTTTAGGAGGGGCAGTTACTCTTTATGTCATGTGTAAAGATTTTGAGATTGACTTTACGGGCAAGGTCTTGTTTGCCGACCTAATTCTTTTAGGGTTTGAGGGGTTTACAATTATTTTGGGTATGGATTGGCTGCGAAAACACTTTGCGACTCTAGATTGTGCTGGAAGGACTGTAAATATAGATATTCCCGGTATGCCACGACTTACTCACACTTCTAGCGATGGAGAAGGGTTGGTGATGACGAGTTTTTTATGCTCGGTAGAAATCCATAAATAGGATATTAGTGAGGTAGATGTGGTACGTGAGTTTGAGGATGTATTTCAGGAGATACCTGGACCCCCACCTCGACGGGTAGTAGAATTTCGCATTGACCTAGTGCCAGGAATTGCACCAATTTCTAAGGCGGCATACAAAATGGCGCCTAAGGAGCTTGTGGAGATGAAAAAGCAGCTGGAAGAGATGCTTCATAAAGGGTTCATTCGTTCAAATAACTTCCCGTGGGGAGCACCTGCGATCTTTGTCTCCAAGAAAGATGGCACTCTTCGTATGTGCATAGATTACAGAGAGCTAAACAAGGTGACTATCAAGAACAAGTATCCACTACATAGAATTGATGACTTGTTTGATCAGTTGAAGGGGGCAGCCATGTTCTCTCAGTTTGATTTCAGAACGGGTTACCATTAGATGGGTGTGTTAGACGAAAGTATTTCGCTTACTGCTTTTCGGACCCGGTATGGGTTGTACGAATTGCCTGTAATGCCTTTTGGTTTGACCAATGCTCTTGCCTATTTCATGGACTTGATGAACATAATTTTTCAACTGTATTTAGATAAGTTTGTGATTATCTTCATAGATGATATCCTGGTGTATTCTAAGAATGAGGAGGAACATAAAGAACACTTGAAAGTCGTGTTGCAGACTTTGAGTGAGCAGCAGTTATACGCTAAGTTCAGTAAGTGTCACTTCTGGGAGAAAAAAGTTTGATTTTTGGGTCATGTTGTATCCAATCAAGGGATAGCGGTAGATCTTGAGAAAGTTGTTGCGGTCAAAGAACGGAAGTAGCCCACGAACCCTACAGAGGCGAGAAGTTTTTTAGGACTAGCTGGTTATTACAGGAGATTTATAGAGAAGTTTTCCACTATTGCAGTACCCATGACCAAGTTGACCCGCAAGAATGTGAAGTTTGTATGGACAGATGATTGTGAGAAAGCTTTCCAGGAGTTAAACCAGCGGTTGACTATAACTCCGGTGTTAACTATACCAATACAAGGGAAAAAGTTAGTAGTGTTTACTAATGCAAATGGAACTGGGTTGGGATGTGTATTGATGCAGCATCAGAAGGTTGTATCTTATTCTTCTCGACAATTAAAACCTCATGAGAGACGATACCCTACTCATGACTTAGAGTTGCCAACGGTTGTTTTTGGTTTGAAAGTGTGGCGACACTACTTGTTTGGGGAGCACTTTGAGTTGTACACAGGTCACAAGAGCCTCAAATATCTCTTTTCTCAAAAAGAGTTGAACATGAGGCAACAGAGGTGGGTTGAATTCGTCAGTAGTTATGATTTCAAGATCCTTTACCACCCGGGGAAAGGAAATGTGGTCGCTGATGCACTTAGTCGACAACGTGGGATTATAGCTTCTTTGATGATTCAAGAATGGAAGTCCTTGGAGTTAATTTCGATGCATGATTTTCAACCAATAGAGAGTGCTGAGAGGGCATACATTGGTAGTTTGACCGTGCAGCTGACGTTACTGGGTAAAGTTCGTCAGATGCAGAATTTAGATGGGTTTCTCGTCAGCAAACTCGATGATCTTGTAGTGGATTTGATCGATGATTGTCTAACTGATTGGACTGTGGACTCAGATGGGGGATTACGATTCAAGGACAGGTTGTGTGTACCTAACATTGTTGAATTGAGAAAAGAGATTATAGATGATGCCCATAGGTCCCGATATACCATTCACCCTGGTGGGACTAAGATATATCATGACCTGAAGAGGACGTTTTGGTGGGAAGGTATGAAGAAAGACGTAGGAGAGTATGTTTCTCGATGTTATGTGTGCCAACAGGTTAAGGCAGAACACCAACGACCGTTTAGACTTTTGCAGCCTCTTGAGATTCCTACTTGGAAATGGGAGTACATCTAAATGGATTTCGTGGATGGATTGTCGCGGTCTAAGCGAAGCAATGAATCTATTTGGGTGATAGTGGATCGACTCATTAAGTCTGCTCATTTTATTTCTATTAGTGTTCACCGAACTGCAGATAAACTAGCTAGGCTGTATATTCGGGAAGTGGTGCGACTTCATAGTGCACTAGTTTCTATAGTTTCGGATCGTGATCCGTTGTTTGTGGCAGAGTTTTGGGAGAGATTTCAGTATACTTTGGGTGCTAGGTTAGACATAAGCACGGCTTATCATCCTCAGACAGATGGGCAAACTGAGCGGGTAAATCAGATCTTGGAGGATATGTTGAGAGCATGTGTCCTCGATCTTGGTGGTAGTTGGGAAGAACACTTGCCATTGGTGAAGTTTGCTTATAATAATAGATATCACTCCAGTATTGAGATGGTACCTTTTGAGGCTTTGTATGGGAGGCCATGTCGATCACTTGGTTGTTGGATAGAGGTAGGAGATGCGCCATTGTTAGGGCCAGAGTTGGTGAGAGAGACCACAGAGAAGGTGAACATTATTCAGAAATGTATTAAGACTGCACAGAGTCGTCACAAGAATTACGTTGATAGAAAACATAAGGGGGTTGAGTTGAATGTTGGAGATTTTGTGTTTTTGAAGGTCTTGCCGATGAAGGTGATCATGAGGTTTAGAAAGAGGGGAAAGTTGGCACCTAGATTTGTCAGACCATATGAGATCACTGAGAAGATTGGTAATGTGGCTTACAAATTAGCCCCACCACCTGCTTTAGCTATGATTCACAACGTGTTCCACGTATCCTTATTGCGGAAGTGTGTGCAAGATCCTTCCCTAGTAGTATCACTAGAAGTGTTGTAGATTAGTGACGATCTAACGTATGTGGTGCGACCGGTTACTATTCTAGATCAGGATGTAAAGCAGTTATGGTGCAAGAAAGTGAACTTGGTGAAAGTGCAATGGAGCGAAGATGAGAACGATATTACCTGGGAGTTAGAAGAGAAAGTTTGGCGTATGCAGCCAGAACTTTTTGTTTAGTACTCTCTCCTATCGAATCTCGGGACGAAATTCTTTTGAGGTGTGTATATTGTAGCGACCCTAATTTTTTTAAGTCATTATTTATTATTATCTTATTTTATTTTTGGCTTTATTAATTGTGTGGTCGCATAAGGATTTAATGTGATATTTAATGAATTTAATGTAGTAATTAATTAATTTAATGTGTTATTTAATTATATATAATGAATCTAAATACTTAAATATTTATATTTGTTATATATATATATATATATAAAAAGAGGGTGTTACATGTATTGTTTTTATAAAATATATTTATATATGTTGTAGTTATTTATTAACATAACATATATATCATATTTATTTAGGTTGCATTTATATTCTATTTGTATTATATAATATAATAGTCATTAGGCCATTATATATATAATATAATATAGCAGTAAATTAGGTTTAGAAGTCAAGGAGAAAAAAAACAAAAAAAAAAAAGAGAGTGCTCAGTGTGTAGCGTGAGAGAGAGAGAGAGAGAGAGAGAGAGAGAAATCAAAGAAAGAAGAGAAGGTTATGTGTGCGGCTGTGTGAGTGCAAGCTGAGAGAGAAAGTGGAGAGGAGGGACAAGGAAGAAAAATATTAGGGTTTTTGTCACGCCCCAAACCCGCCCCTAAAAGTTTGGGCATGACCTACTCAAAAACAGACCAATAACCTAAGATACATAGGATACGGGGCCTTGACGGAAGCACTATAATCAAATAAAATAGCAAACTCCATTGAGCTACTACTAATATGCCAGGATCACATTCATTACATACAATATAATAACCAGACCTGAGTCAAAATTATACCGTGAGCATCAGTCATATAGAGTTACATATACAGACTTAGCCCTATAATCGGGCATCAATAAAAGCTACATGTACACAACTTTCAATGAGTCAACAAAATACAACCAACACCCTAACGAAACTTCACGGAACTCAGGTGGTCTCGCTTAGTGCCTGGACTCATAGGGAACAGACGTCCCGGGGTAGATCTGTCCTCCTGGTTGATTACCTATAGAAACAACATATAGAGGGTGAGCCAAGCTCAGTGAATAGTAATACTTAATTGATATAATGCTTGACATGAATCAAAATAAAAGAAAACAAATAAATTCGTAGCTTGTCAACCCTTGTTACATTCTAAATCGTATCCAAAGTTCCTTGGGAGCAGAAGAGAAAGAATCATGAACTTATTACAATTCATACTTAACATCCCACAATTGAAAGCATATACCTATCAAGCTTCAGAACATGTACTTGAAAACATATACGTAAACTTCCTAACATACACTTATCATTCTTCAAAACATATACATAACAGCATATACTCATTACACTTCATAACATGTACTTACCGAACTTAAGTCATATACTTATCATCTTCAAAACACTTCACATAATGCAAAACTCACGAGTTAGTCGAGTCTATATACTTCGTTATGGTCTTAGACTCCATCTAGAAACATGTCACGAGGATCTTACATCATATTAACTTGAACAAACTTCATAACATAATAACTTGATCATCGTAAAACATATTAACTTAAGCAACTTAAAACACATACTTATCATTACCGTAGTCGATCTTGTGCGGTACATAACGCCTTAAGCCCAATCTGCAACATCACACCTTTGGTCGTAATTGAACATGTGGCCCGAGGCCCTTGTAACTTGTGGCACTAAGGCCCTTGTAACTTGTGGCACTAAGGCCCTTGTAAACATGATGGCATTAAAGCCCTTGAAAAATGGCGCTATGGCCCTTGAAAATGGCACTATGGCCCTTGTAAACTTGTTGGCATTAAAGCCCTTGAAAAATGGCACTATGGCCCTTGAAAATGGCACTATGGCCCTTGTAAACTTGTTGGCATTAAAGCCCTTGAAAAATGGCACTATGGCCCTTGAAAATGGCACTATGGCCCTTGTAAACTTGTTGGCATTAAAGCCCTTGAAAAATGGCACTATGGCCCTTGAAAATGCTTTTCTTTACATACTTTAACTTTCAACATTAGTGTTAACATGCGTGAAACATTAACGTGAATACATTACATGCTTGAAACATTAATATAAGTGCTTTCTATGTCTTGAAACATGCGTGAAACATTAATATAGTTGCACAACATTTATATAGGTACTACTACTCACAGTGCTGTGATGATGTGCTAGTTCCTCCCGAGTGTGTCCGCACACAATTATACTTGTACATTAGTTCTCTTCCCTCTTAAATCATTGAAACCATTCCCTATGTTTTTACACTTCATATGAATTTATCTTTATCTTAAAGTCATCGAAAAATATTCCAAAACTACCAGAGGACAAGCAGGCAAAATGGAACAACATTTATTTTTTTCTGAAAATAGGCCTCCCCGCTCCGGCGCAAATCTCTGTCGCCGGCGGACTAAAAATTTCACAAAACTGCTGGGAGGTGGTTTTTCCCGCTCGAGCGGGCCTTTCTCCGCTCGAGCGGGCCTTTCTCCGCTCGAGCGGACCAAGCGAATTTCTGAAATTCTGGGTTTCCAAATCGAAATCCAACTCCATTCTCATGTCATTTCATGCAATACAAGGTGAATTTGAGACACAACGTTAATCTAACATTACCATTACATAGATTCTACCTTCAATTTGGCCAATTCATTAGTTATTATCATTAATAAAACTTAGGGTTTCAAGAAAATCAAGGGTTTCAAGACAAAAATCCAAACTCCTCAAACCATTACTTCTTCTTCCCATTTTCTCATCGATTACAAATCTAAAGTTCATAATCCATCACAATTGCATCTCCAATCATAATAAACCCAAACCCCCAAATCACAAATTGGACATAATATACATAAAATCATAGATTTGTAGTTATATACATAAAATGCCATAAATTTACACCCAAAATACCATAACTCCATCAATCAATACAAATAAGATCTCCTACCTCAAGATTGAAGGCAAGGAAGCTAGGTCAAGAGCATCACTTCGAAATTCCAAAATCAAATCGGTTGAAAATGTTCCTCTTCTTGTCTTCTTCACTTCTTGGTGAAAGATCTTGATCAAACCTAAGGGAAATGGTGAGGATTGGGATCAAAACCTTAGGGTTTTGGACCTAAGGAGAAGGGAGAAAGAAAAATAGCAAGAATGCTCTAGAAATCCCGTTTTTAACGCTGCTGTCACGCAATTCCGCTCGAGCGTCCTTATTCCCGCTCGAGCGGACTGTCCAACCTGATTTCCAAACTTCAACAGGTATAACTTTCCCATCCGGACTCCGTTTTAGGTCATTCTTGTGCTCAAATCGAAGCCCGAAAATAATCTTTCCAATGGTTCTATCCTCCCATCCAAATTCAAAGTGTGGAAAAAGAAAAGGACAAAAGAGTGATGGCTGATCGTAGTCGAATTATTCAATTCGACTTTTGATCTAATCTTACTTTACCATCACACCACTACCTCAATCAATACTCCAAAATGGATAAAACATTCTCAATTCCAATGAATATAATTGAATTAAAACACATTAACCCCCTACTTAAATAAGGACGACTTTTGGGGTCATTACATTCTCCCCACCTTAAGAAGTTTGGTCCTCCAAACTTGATTCACCTTGCCACAAGTCTAATTTCGTCCTGGACATATAACATTTCTCAATCGTTGCTCATTCACAATCCTATACCGACTCGGATGGAATATGCTCCCAAAATCACAAGTACTTCATCTCTATTAGCTACTACTTGGTCACCCAATTGATAATAATACTTACTAACATCGAAACATCGTCCCATTATTCATAACCTTATACATTCTAATTTATGACCCCACAAATCATATCTTTCACATAATATAACATCCTAAGGGTATTCAGAAATGAATTTATTTCAAGTATTCGTTTGCATGCAGCTCATAAACTATTAAACATAATTCAAACTCACAAATAACCCTCATTAACATAATTCCTCAAAGGTTAAAGAACATTCACGACATAATCACATTTCCAAGGTATATACCTCGTACAACAAGTGACCCATCGGAGCAATTAAGTTCTAAATCGACGATTTCATGGCTCTTTATTCATTATTTGAATTGGAGTTCAAATCAAATCCCTAACAAACTCCAAATGCCAACTTAAATTCATATCAAGAAATTATATGTTCAGAGTAGAGAATTCATAAAATCAAATATAGATCAAACTTTAATGGTCATACATCCCACATTACAGTAAAGTAGTAGTCATTCAAAATTCATGCTGGCTTAGAAGACCTCAAAGTCAACATCATGACATCAAGCACATCAAGCACATAGTACATCTACCATGGAATTCTTATATTCTTGTTTCATAGGTAGTAAAATGTTTCTAACATGGATGAAAACATTTTCCAAACATATGCAATACATAAAGTTCTTCAAACCCTTCATACGTACATGCAATACGTTGTTTAGAGATATTACTTAGAACTTATCAGGCCTTTCCAAAGTAACAGATAATGAAATAATTCTCAATGGCATTAAACTTATTTAAACTTTGTCAGAATATCTCCGATTCAACTTATAACAGATAGGGCAGAATAGCTTGAAACTCAACATGAAGCTTTCCTTAGGTATGCAACAATAATTTATCAAATGAAGAACTCATTCATATATAGCAAAATATTTCTTTCAAAAATCTTGTCATATCAGGTCTTTATGATACACTTATCAAGGATAAATTAGTTCTCATTTTATTGTGGGTTACATAATAAGGGTAACCTTTGCATTCCTGTCATAGATTCTAAGCCACCTCGGGTTCATACATAGCATAAGATAACTCTCAACTTTGTACAAGTACCATAATTACAAATGTCCATAGTTCCATTATAAAATCATAAATTTCATTAAACATGCCGCATTCATAGTTATCATATTTATCCCGATTCTGAAATGTTGAAAATAAACAGACAATGATATAATAAAAGGATACTTTAACACAAATCAATTCATAACCACGTATTAAGTATTGTTCATATTCGTATCAACTTACAATAAGAGGTAAAGGTCCAATGTCTAACCTCAACCAACCGTTAGTATAACATAATCCCAATTCCATTTATTTCTATTAGAGTTCTCCATGTCATGCAGAACAGTTCGTACTTGAGTGCTTTTACAATCTTAACTCGTACTACACAACAAGGTTCAATTCTTGCGGTAGCTTGTCAAATTATCAGTCATTCAGCCTCAGTCTCAAAGTAGTTAATGACTACCCATCTTTGTCAAATATCGTGTGAGCAGGCTCATAACGTGGGTGAAATTCCTCACGTCTTTTAACCATTCTTTATAAGATTACACATAACAAAACGATTCATAGATTCCGAATACATTGACAATAACTTCGTCGGTTCACGACCTCATTTTTAATCATAACTTATTCCAACATCTTAATTTATAGTATTTGACCAAGTCGGATCAAGTCAATAACCCAATGTCCAAACATGACTAATACATAAATCATTCCCTTATTTCGCATGAACTATCCGTAGGAACCCAGGTTATAATCAATTATTTCTTTACATAGTTACAAGAGTCCATATGCATCACTTCTTATCACAGCCAGTCCTTCTCAATTTTATCACAAAGCATCATGCAGAACTTATTCTTCTCAGAAGATCTAATTACGTTAACCTTGCAGGTGTAAACACTACTATAATAAGGAGAACGTGGCTATACTACAAAAAGTACATATTGCTTATATTATCTTGTTTAATCCCTAAGTTTTAGGAATGATCCATATTTAAGGTGTAAGGATTTCAGTTAAACAAATGCTAGGAAGCACATTCATATTGTTATCATTTTCCACAGACATCCATCAATAACTAATAACATACAATTCACTTACACATAGGCTTATAAATTATCTTACCAATCAGCTCGAATTCTTACCCATCGAAAGTAGAATTCTTTATCCTTCTTCTCGCCATATTCTGCACAACAATCATTAGACAGTAGACATAATTCAAAATTGTTAGCCTTTTCAGAGTACACTTAACGTTGCTATCGATCTTCCATGCACTTTTTGGATGTCATGTAAGATGCCTAAAACTTTTCTAGACATCCTAGAGCTCAATGGATCCGTGTGTGAGATAGCAACTCGTGCTCTGATACCACTTGTCACGCCCCAAACCCGCCCCTAAAAGTTTGGGCATGACCTACTCAAAAACAGACCAATAACCTAAGATACATAGGATACGGGGCCTTGACGGAAGCACTATAATCAAATAAAATAGCAAACTCCATTGAGCTACTACTAATATGCCAGGATCACATTCATTACATACAATATAATAACCAGACCTGAGTCAAAATTATACCGTGAGCATCAGTCATATAGAGTTACATATACAGACTTAGCCCTATAATCGGGCATCAATAAAAGCTACATGTACACAACTTTCAATGAGTCAACAAAATACAACCAACACCCTAACGAAACTTCACGGAACTCAGGTGGTCTCGCTTAGTGCCTGGACTCATAGGGAACAGACGTCCCGGGGTAGATCTGTCCTCCTGGTTGATTACCTATAGAAACAACATACAGAGGGTGAGCCAAGCTCAGTGAATAGTAATACTTAATTGATATAATGCTTGACATGAATCAAAATAAAAGAAAACAAATAAATTCGTAGCTTGTCAACTCTTGTTACATTCTAAATCGTATCCAAAGTTCCTTGGGAGCGAGAGAAAGAATCATGAACTTATTACAATTCATACTTAACATCCCACAATTGAAAGCATATACCTATCAAGCTTCGAACATGTACTTGAAAACATATCGTAAACTTCCTAACATACACTTATCATTCTTCAAAACATATACATAACGAGATATACTCATTACACTTCATAACATGTACTTACCGAACTTAAGTCATATACTTATCATCTTCAAAACACTTCACATAATGCAAAACTCACAGAGTTAGTGCGAGTCTATATACTTCGTTATGGTCTTAGACTCCATCTAGAAACATGTCACGAGGATCTTACATCATATTAACTTGAACAAACTTCATAACATAATAACTTGATCATCGTAAAACATATTAACTTAAGCAACTTAAAACACATACTTATCATTACCGTAGTCCGATCTTGTCGGAGTACATAACGACCTTAAGCCCAATCTGCAACATCACACCTTGGTGTAATTGAACATGTGGCCCGAGGCCCTTGTAACTTGTGGCACTAAGGCCCTTGTAACTTGTGGCACTAAGGCCCTTGTAAACATGATGGCATTAAAGCCCTTGAAAAATGGCGCTATGGCCCTTGAAAATGGCACTATGGCCCTTGTAAACTTGTTGGCATTAAAGCCCTTGAAAAATGGCACTATGGCCCTTGTAAACTTGTTGGCATTAAAGCCCTTGAAAAATGGCACTATGGCCCTTGAAAATGGCACTATGGCCCTTGTAAACTTGTTGGCATTAAAGCCCTTGAAAAATGGCACTATGGCCCTTGAAAATGCTTTTCTTTACATACTTTAACTTTCAACATTAGTGTTAACATGCGTGAAACATTAACGTGAATACATTACATGCTTGAAACATTAATATAAGTGCTTTCTATGTCTTGAAACATGCTTGAAACATTAATATAGTTGCACAACATTTATATAGGTACTACTACTCACAGTGCTGTGATGATGTGCTAGTTCCTCCCCGAGTGTGTCCTGCACACAATTATACTTGTACATTAGTTCTCTTCCCTCTTAAATCATTGAAACCATTCCCTATGTTTTTACACTTCATATGAATTTATCTTTATCTTAAAGTCATCAGAAAAATATTCCAAAACTACCAGAGGGACAAGCAGGCAAAATGGAACAACATTTATTTTTTTCTGAAAATAGGCCTCCCCGCTCGAGCGCAACTCTGTCCGCTCGAGCGGACTAAAAATTTCACAAAACTGCTGGGAGGTGGTTTTTCCCGCTCGAGCGGGCCTTTCTCCGCTCGAGCGGACCAAGCGAATTTCTGAAATTCTGGGTTTCCAAATCGAAATCCAACTCCATTCTCATGTCATTTCATGCAATACAAGGTGAATTTGAGACACAACGTTAATCTAACATTACCATTACATAGATTCTACCTTCAATTTGGCCAATTCATTAGTTATTATCATTAATAAAACTTAGGGTTTCAAGAAAATCAAGGGTTTCAAGACAAAAATCCAAACTCCTCAAACCATTACTTCTTCTTCCCATTTTCTCATCGATTACAAATCTAAAGTTCATAATCCATCACAATTGCATCTCCAATCATAATAAACCCAAAACCCCCAAATCACAAATTGGACATAATATACATAAAATCATAGATTTGTAGTTATATACATAAAATGCCATAAATTTACACCCAAAATACCATAACTCCATCAATCAATACAAATAAGATCTCCTACCTCAAGATTGAAGGCAAGGAAGCTAGGTCAAGAGCATCACTTCGAAATTCCAAAATCAAATCGGTTGAAAATGTTCCTCTTCTTGTCTTCTTCACTTCTTGGTGAAAGATCTTGATCAAACCTAAGGGGAAATGGTGAGGATTGGGATCAAAACCTTAGGGTTTTTGGACCTAAGGAGAAGGGAGAGAAGAGAGAAAAGAAAAATAGCAAGAATGCTCTAGAAATCCTGTTTTTAACGTCTTGTCACGCAATTCCCGCTCGAGCGTCCTTATTCCCGCTCGAGCGGACCTGTCCAAAGACAGATTTCCAAACTTGAACAGTATAACTTTCCCATCCGGACTCGCTTTTAGGTCATTCTTGTGCTCAAATCGAAGCCCCGAAAATAATCTTTCCAATGGTTCTATCCTCCCATCCAAATTCAAAGTGTGGAAAAAGAAAAGGACAAAAGAGTGATGGCTGATCGTAGTCGAATTATTCGAATTCCAGCTTTTGATCTAATCTTACTTTACCATCACACCACTACCTCAATCAATACTCCAAAATGGATAAAACATTCTCAATTCCAATGAATATAATTGAATTAAAACACATTAACCCCCTACTTAAATAAGGACGACTTTTGGGGTCATTACATTCTCCCCACCTTAAGAAGTTTGGTCCTCCAAACTTGATTCACCTTGCCACAAGTCTAATTTCGTCCTGGACATATAACATTTCTCAATCGTTGCCCATTCACAATCCTATACCGTCAACTCGGATGGAATATGCTCCCAAAATCACAAGTACTTCATCTCTATTAGCTACTACTTGGTCACCCAATTGATAATAATACTTACTAACATCGAAACATCGTCCCATTATTCATAACCTTATACATTCTAATTTATGACCCCACAAATCATATCTTTCACATAATATAACATCCTAAGGGTATTCAGAAATGAATTTATTTCAAGTATTCGTTTGCATGCAGCTCATAAACTATTAAACATAATTCAAACTCACAAATAACCCTCATTAACATAATTCCTCAAAGGTTAAAGAACATTCACGACATAATCACATTTCCAAGGTATATACCTCGTACAACAAGTGACCCATCGGAGCAATTAAGTTCTAAATCGACGATTTCATGGCTCTTTATTCATTATTTGAATTGGAGTTCAAATCAAATCCCTAACAAACTCCAAATGCCAACTTAAATTCATATCAAGAAATTATATGTTCAGAGTAGAGAATTCGTAAAATCAAATATAGATCAAACTTTAATGGTCATACATCCCACATTACAGTAAAGTAGTAGTCATTCAAAATTCATCTTTGGCTTAGAAGACCTCAAAGTCAACATCATGACATCAAGCACATCAAGCACATAGTACATCTACCATGGAATTCTTATATTCTTGTTTCATAGGTAGTAAAATGTTTCTAACATGGATGAAAACATTTTCCAAACATATGCAATACATAAAGTTCTTCAAACCCTTCATACGTACATGCAATACGTTGTTTAGAGATATTACTTAGAACTTATCAGGCCTTTCCAAAGTAATGTATAATGAAATAATTCTCAATGGCATTAAACTTATTTAAACTTTGTCAAAATATCTCGATTCAACTTATAACAGATAGGGCGTAATAGCTTGAAACTCAACATGAAGCTTTCCTTAGGTATCCAACAATAATTTATCAAATGAAGAACTCATTCATATATAGCAAAATATTTCTTTCAAAAATCTTGTCATATCAGGTCTTTATGATACACTTATCAAGGATAAATTAGTTCTCATTTTATTGTGGGTTACATAATAAGGGTAACCTTTGCATTCCTGTCATAGATTCTAAGCCACCTCGGGTTCATACATAACGCAACAGATAACTCTCAACTTTGTACAAGTACCATAATTACAAATGTCCATAGTTCCATTATAAAATCATAAATTTCATTAAACATGCCGCATTCATAGTTATCATATTTATCCCGATTCTGAAATGTTGAAAATAAACAGACAATGATATAATAAAAGGATACTTTAACACAAATCAATTCATAACCACGTATTAAGTATTGTTCATATTCGTATCAACTTACAATAAGAGGTAAAGGTCCAATGTCTAACCTCAACCAACCGTTAGTATAACATAATCCCAATTCCATTTATTTCTATTAGAGTTCTCCATGTCATGCAGAACAGTTCGTACTTGAGTGCTTTTACAATCTTAACTTGTACTACACAACAAGGTTCAATTCTTGTGGTAGCTTGTCAAATTATCAGTCATACAGCCTCAGTCTCAAAGTAGTTAATGACTACCCATCTTTGTCAAATATCGTGTGAGCAGGCTCATAACGTGGGTGAAATTCCTCACGTCTTTTAACCATTCTTTATAAGATTACACATAACAAAACGATTCATAGATTCCGAATACATTGACAATAACTTCGTCGGTTCACGACCTCATTTTTAATCATAACTTATTCCAACATCTTAATTTATAGTATTTGACCAAGTCGGATCAAGTCAATAACCCAATGTCCAAACATGACTAATACATAAATCATTCCCTTATTTCGCATGAACTATCCGTAGGAACCCAGGTTATAATCAATTATTTCTTTACACAGTTACAAGAGTCCATATGCATCACTTCTTATCACAAATTCCTTCTCAATTTTATCACAAAGCATCATGCAGAACTTATTCTTCTCAGAAGATCTAATTACGTTAACCTTGCAGGTGTAAACACTACTATCATAAGGAGAACGTGGCTATACTACAAAAAGTACATATTGCTTATATTATCTTGTTTAATCCCTAAGTTTTAGGAATGATCCATATTTAAGGTGTAAGGATTTCAGTTAAACAAATGCTAGGAAGCACATTCATATTGTTATCATTTTCCACAGACATCCATCAATAACTAATAACATACAATTCACTTACACATAGGCTTATAAATTATCTTACCAATCACCTAATTCTTACCCATCGAAAAGTAGAATTCTTTATCCTTCTTCTCGCCATATTCGCACAACAATCATTAGACAAGAGACATAATTCAAAATTGTTAGCCTTTTCAGAGTACACTTAACGTTGCTATCGATCTTCCATGCACTTTTTGGATGTCATGTAAGATGCCTAAAACTTTTCTAGACATCCTAGAGCTCAATGGATCCGTGTGTGAGATAGCAACTCGTGCTCTGATACCACTTGTCACGCCCCAAACCCGCCCCTAAAAGTTTGGGCATGACCTACTCAAAAACAGACCAATAACCTAAGATACATAGGATACGGGGCCTTGACGGAAGCACTATAATCAAATAAAATAGCAAACTCCATTGAGCTACTACTAATATGCCAGGATCACATTCATTACATACAATATAATAACCAGACCTGAGTCAAAATTATACCGTGAGCATCAGTCATATAGAGTTACATATACAGACTTAGCCCTATAATCGGGCATCAATAAAAGCTACATGTACACAACTTTCAATGAGTCAACAAAATACAACCAACACCCTAACGAAACTTCACGGAACTCAGGTGGTCTCGCTTAGTGCCTGGACTCATAGGGAACAGACGTCCCGGGGTAGATCTGTCCTCCTGGTTGATTACCTATAGAAACAACATACAGAGGGTGAGCCAAGCTCAGTGAATAGTAATACTTAATTGATATAATGCTTGACATGAATCAAAATAAAAGAAAACAAATAAATTCGTAGCTTGTCAACCCTTGTTACATTCTAAATCGTATCCAAAGTTCCTTGGGAGCAGAAGAGAAAGAATCATGAACTTATTACAATTCATACTTAACATCCCATAATTGAAAGCATATACCTATCAAGCTTCAGAACATGTACTTGAAAACATATACGTAAACTTCCTAACATACACTTATCATTCTTCAAAACATATACATAACAGCATATACTCATTACACTTCATAACATGTACTTACCGAACTTAAGTCATATACTTATCATCTTCAAAACACTTCACATAATGCAAAACTCACAGAGTTAGTCTGAGTCTATATACTTCGTAATGGTCTTAGACTCCATCTAGAAACATGTCAGCTTGAGGATCTTACATCATATTAACTTGAACAAACTTCATAACATAATAACTTGATCATCGTAAAACATATTAACTTAAGCAACTTAAAACACATACTTATCATTACCGTAGTCTGATCTTGTGCGGAGTACATAACGGCCTTAAGCCCAATCCTGCAACATCACACACTGGCTGTAATTGAACATGTGGCCCGAGGCCCTTGTAACTTGTGGCACTAAGGCCCTTGTAACTTGTGGCACTAAGGCCCTTGTAAACATGATGGCATTAAAGCCCTTGAAAAATGGCGCTATGGCCCTTGAAAATGGCACTATGGCCCTTGTAAACTTGTTGGCATTAAAGCCCTTGAAAAATGGCACTATGGCCCTTGAAAATGGCACTATGGCCCTTGTAAACTTGTTGGCATTAAAGCCCTTGAAAAATGGCACTATGGCCCTTGAAAATGCTTTTCTTTACATACTTTAACTTTCAACATTAGTGTTAACATGCGTGAAACATTAACGTGAATACATTACATGCTTGAAACATTAATATAAGTGCTTTCTATGTCTTGAAACATGCTTGAAACATTAATATAGTTGCACAACATTTATATAGGTACTACTACCAAGGTTCTGAAATGCGGTTGATTCGCCGTGATGTGATGCGGTGATTCTTGATTCTTGAGGTGTAAAGGCATGATAGCTATGATTCTTGATTCTGAATCGTGAATTTTTTATTTTTCGCACAATTTATAAAAACTTACCGACGCATATATTTTTTTTAGAATCATATTTATTAGGTTTTAAAATAAATTTTGATAAATTTTTCATAATTTTTAAGTATGATCCAATATATTTTATATTTTTAAATCACTAGAAAATGAATTTTTTTACATTTTATTTCAATAATTAATGACTTTATATGTCATAAATTCATATTACCCTTGTGGCAAAATTTTCTTTTATTGGACTTAGATGTATAAAATTATTTTTCACCTTTAATGTCATAATCCCACCTTTAATGTGATGTCCACAAAATTTACAAATAATATGATGCCTAGTGCCTTCAACTTGAGTTCCAAATTTCCAACCAATATCATCACTCGGGGTTCATCATTGGCACCCTTTTGTCGTGGCATTTTGAATTTGAATTACGCATCAACGATACATTTTTAAATTTGTTTTACATGTTTACAAAATTATTTTTCAAAGAAACTTGAACTAACTAAATAAACAATATTTACATTTATTGAATGAAATGATTGTAAAAAACATGCTATAATATTTAAAGTTATTTATATAGATTTATAATATGCAATAATATTTTTAAATGACATGATTGTAAATAAATATTTAAAATTAAATACTAAATAAAATAATTATAAAAAATACAACTACTATTTATACATTTGGATTTTACATGCCAATGTAATCATATAAAAATTAAAAAATAAATTATAAAGATATTTTTAAGAAATAAAAAATATATATATTAAATATTTTGTTTTAAAATATATATATTTATTATATGAAGATGAGTTATATTATATAAATAACAAATAAAAATTTATGGAGATGAGTTATATTATATATATTTATTTTAATATACATTAATTATTTAATTTATTTATTATATTTTTTAAACAATGTATTCTAATTAATTTTTTTTTATTTTACATACATGTGTTTATTTTTATTTTATTAATATATACAAGTATATATTATCTTATAAATATATTATATGTTATATAATAATTATTATTTAATATATAATAATAATAGTTATGATTATTATTATAGTTATTAACTATTATTATTATATATTATTATAGTTATTATAATAAATATATTATATATTATGTGATATATAATAATAATATTTATTATTATAGTTTATTAACTATTACTATTATTATTATAGTTATTAACTATTACTAACTATTACTATTAATATTATAATAATAGATAGATTAGATGACTAATAGACAGAGTCGGGGAAAGGAAGAAGAAAAGGAGAAAAGGGGGAAGGAAGACAGTTAGGGCAAACGACACAGAGAGGGAGAGGGAGAAAAGGGAAAGCAATGGCGATCGCGATCGCGAGGGAGAGAGAGAAGGCGAGAGAGAGAGACCGGATGGAGCTTCGATCTTCGACTGATCGACGGGATAGAGCTTCGGCGAGCCGACCTCGATCTTGAGCCGACATCAATCTTCGAGCCACCAGTTCATCTCCTCTTTCCTCTTCCCTTTTCTTTTGTTTTTATGAAAATAATCGACCAAAGAAGCCGTAACGGTGTAATGTAACGGGCCGTTACGGCCGTTACGCCACCGTTACGACCGCTATGTCGGCCGTAACGGCCGATACAGGTGTGAATTTCAATCACACCGCAAAATCGGGGGTAACGCGTGGTGCCTCCGGCCGAAACCGTTACGTAACGGCCGAAACCGTTACGTAACACCGCATTTTAAAACCTTGACTACTACTCACAGTGCTGTGATGATGTGCTAGTTCCTCCCCGAGTGTGTCCTGCACACAATTATACTTGTACATTAGTTCTCTTCCCTCTTAAATCATTGAAACCATTCCCTATGTTTTTACACTTCATATGAATTTATCTTTATCTTAAAGTCATCAGAAAAATATTCCAAAACTACCAGAGGGACAAGCAGGCAAAATGGAACAACATTTATTTTTTTACGAAAATAGGCCTCCCGCCGAAGCAACTCTGTCGCTCGGCGGACTAAAATTTCACAAAAACCGCTGAGGTGGTTTTTCCCGCCGAAGGGCCTTTCTCCGCCGAGCGGACCAATTCTCAAATTCGGTTTCCAAATCGAAATCCAACTCCATTCTCATGTCATTTCATGCAATACAAGGTGAATTTGAGACACAACGTTAATCTAACATTACCATTACATAGATTCTACCTTCAATTTGGCCAATTCATTAGTTATTATCATTAATAAAACTTAGGGTTTCAAGAAAATCAAGGGTTTCAAGACAAAAATCCAAACTCCTCAAACCATTACTTCTTCTTCCCATTTTCTCATCGATTACAAATCTAAAGTTCATAATCCATCACAATTGCATCTCCAATCATAATAAACCCAAAACCCCCAAATCACAAATTGGACATAATATACATAAAATCATAGATTTGTAGTTATATACATAAAATGCCATAAATTTACACCCAAAATACCATAACTCCATCAATCAATACAAATAAGATCTCCTACCTCAAGATTGAAGGCAAGGAAGCTAGGTCAAGAGCATCACTTCGAAATTCCAAAATCAAATCGGTTGAAAATGTTCCTCTTCTTGTCTTCTTCACTTCTTGGTGAAAGATCTTGATCAAACCTAAGGGGAAATGGTGAGGATTGGGATCAAAACCTTAGGGTTTTTGGACCTAAGGAGAAGGGAGAGAAGAGAGAAAAGAAAAATAGCAAGAATGCTCTAGAAATCCCGTTTTTAACGCTGCTGTCACGCAATTCCCGCTCGAGCGTCCTTATTCCCGCTCGAGCGGACCTGTCCCAGCACAGATTTCCAAACTTCGAACAGGTATAACTTTCCCATCCGGACTCCGTTTTAGGTCATTCTTGTGCTCAAATCGAAGCCCCGAAAATAATCTTTCCAATGGTTCTATCCTCCCATCCAAATTCAAAGTGTGGAAAAAGAAAAGGACAAAAGAGTGATGGCTGATCGTAGTCGAATTATTCGAATTCCAGCTTTTGATCTAATCTTACTTTACCATCACACCACTACCTCAATCAATACTCCAAAATGGATAAAACATTCTCAATTCCAATGAATATAATTGAATTAAAACACATTAACCCCCTACTTAAATAAGGACGACTTTTGGGGTCATTACAGTTTTATTTTGGTGGGTTCATTAATTATTCAAGTAATTCTTTGATCTTCAAAAAAAATATTGTGAGTACAAAACCCACTTCCCTTGATTTATGTTTAATTTGTTATTTTTATTTATTTATTTAATGTTAGTTTGATTTTGTATTTATATAAAGATAATAGATTGATTTTAATTATTTTGATTAGTTTTGTATGTAAGATTTAGGATTTCTAGATGATTGATTGATTTTAATTATTTTGATTAGTCATATATGTAAGATTTTGAGTTTTTAGATGATTGATTGATTTTAATTATTTTGATTAGTTGTGTATACAAGGCTTATGGTTTTTATATGAATTTATTTTATGGTTGTGGTCATACTCATGGTTATATGAAATTAAAATTAATTAGGAACCGACAGATAAATTCCTTATACTCCACCATGACTCCATGGATTGTTGTTTTATTTGAGTGTTGTGAGAAAGAGTGTATAAAAAAAAAAAAAAAAGTGAGGATTATAAGATTTATTTGAATGCCTTATGCTTTGCATTGTTATGTTTATTCTCATGAGTGAGATGTTATGTAAATATATATTGTTGCCTTGTTCTCATGAGTAGACGAGTGCTTTGGTTTACGCGCGTACGTATATGCTAACCATCCAGGGAGTGTGGGTCAAACTTGGGACGATATTCCCGTATAAGTTTGGCTTCGGAGCAGTATTAGGTATTTGGAAAGCACATGGGATATATGTGTAGGCCGGAAGTGGAGAGCCGAAGTGGTGGAGTTAAAGTACAAAGAATTTAATTATGAGATGATTGTTATAGTGTGTATTGTATTGATTTGTACAGGTTGAAAAATAGTAAACGACCCTGATAAATTATGAAATTTGAGTAGAGGCATGTATACGTGACTCTAGACAACTTTTGTGTTTTACCTTGTTATTAAAAAGATCGATTGGAACTTATAATCGGATGATCTTGGTTATTGTCGGTTTAATTCATTTTAGCAATAAAGATTTTAGAGGATATTTTAACCCATGAAACGAGCTCATTTTTATTGGTTTCGATTAAACTGAAGTAAAACATTATTTTGCATACTTTTCATGTTTTGAACTTTTTTGAAAAAAATCATCTTAGGACAGTTTTTGTTCGTTTCAAGCTTCAGATTTTTCGATTGAATTCCGTTTAGGTTTTTCTGTCAAGCTTTTCTCTCAACTTTGTTCGATTACATTAAATTCGTTCAGGTTGTACTTTAGGAAACTTGATTCTGTATAACTTTCGTTCTTTGAGTTTTGGTCAATTCGAATTATTTAAGTATGAAACGGTGCATTTTTATACTTCTTTCGCAAGTTACTTATGATTAAATTATACTAACTTTATTTTGCAGGATGATGGGTCTTACTAATTTTTTTTTTTTATATACAGGGCTGACCTACCATATTTTTATTTCTATTTTGTTTACATTATAATCAATTTATATTTCGTTGTGTACGGGCAAGAAACTAAATACCACCGTATCTCGAGAAACTACCCATTTGTCTCGGTGCGGATGGAACTACTTGTCTTGTCCTGTAACAAGAATTAAATGTATTTTTGTTTGTGTCTGGTGGACATGTGGGAGTTAAATTTTGTACTCATACCAGTATACCTATATACTGACCCGTTTTGTCTTTTGGCAACTCGGGTGCGTTCTGTTTGAGCGCAGCCGAGCTTCCTTTGCAAGATTAGTTGGTGCTACGGTGGTGACATGGAATTACTATAGTTGTTGGACTTGTCGTTTGGACTTCTATTGTTTTCTTGAGCTTAGGATTAATATTAGTTTATGTATTTATTATTATTTTTTTTATGACTTTAGTATTGGGATAATTTTGCGTGGTTTGTAACCGTACATTATTTAAGTTTATTTTGACTATTTATTGTTACTTTAATGTTGGAGGTATAAGTTAGTTATGAAATTATGGTGGATGGTTTGGTTACCATTTAGTTTTTTTTTTTTTGTTTCCCCCCTAGAATTTGGATGGCGGAATATTGATTGAAGTTTAGTCCTAATTTAATAATTAATTGTCCAAATTTTGGGGCATGACAAAATCAGTAGCAAAAATGTGCTGGAGTTAAGCGAACTCAAGCTAGAATGATGAACTAACTCATTAGGCACTCAAGGCTAGTAAACATGCTTGCACTACAAGGATAATCGTCAAACAAGAGGTGCTCCAACCAGCCAAAAACAGAGTTATAACATGTTAAACTAAGGTCAAAAACATGTTGAGAACAAGCCATGAGATGGTAGAAAAACATGCTCAACTACTAGGCCATTAACACATGCAAACAAGATGTGAGGAGGGGGGACCCCCCCTATTTTGGTCTTCAAAACCAACTTTCTACCACTGAAAAACCTCTGAGTTTCAGTGATAGAAAGGCTAAACAAATGGTGTTTTAAAAGCTTTAAAGGATGTCACAAAGCTTAGCAAATAAAGCTACAAAAGAGGGTGGACCACCCCTAACTCCAAAATGGCATCAAGCAACCATTTTTAACACTTAACAAAAGAGGTTTTCGTAGTTGACAACTAGGCCAAAATAGCATGCAAAGGTGGCCCAAACTAGTGTACAAAAACCAGCTTAAAAGGGATAAATGCCTTACCCTTGAACCACAGCAGCAAAGAAGCAACTTCTAAGCCAAAACCAACTTTTTGAACCTGAAC
Source organism: Camellia lanceoleosa (assembly GCA_025200525.1). Lineage (NCBI taxonomy): Eukaryota > Viridiplantae > Streptophyta > Magnoliopsida > Ericales > Theaceae > Camellia > Camellia lanceoleosa. The sequence continues at coordinate 20,082,116 of CM045767.1, read as the reverse complement.
AAAACCTTTAAGAACCTCAGCTCCAAGGCGGTGGTGTTTGGCTAAGGGTCTTAGTGTAAAAATGCAAAGAAAGCTCACTTTCAAGCACAATATATATATATATATATATAGAGAGAGAGAGAATTCTAGAGAGAGTGAAATTTTGCTTTTAAAATTTCAGAACCCCGAAATAGGGAGAGGGACTTCCCCTTATATAGAACAAGCAAGCAAAAAGCTTGCTTCATCCCTCCATGTGTATGGAGGATGAGCCTCAGTGCTCAGCAGCTGCCTCAAAAGATCTAAAAATATTTGAAAAAAGAGGAAATTCGCCGTCGGCCACTTCAGGTGGCTGGCCGGCCACCTCCCCTAGCCGACCAACCATTTCAAGTGGCCTACAAGGGAGAAAAGTGGCCGGCAAGTGCCAAAAGTGGCCGACAAGGACTCTTCCCCCCCCTCCCAGGCAAGAGGCACAAGGTTTGGCCCCAAAAACAAAGCCAAAACACAGAGTGTTAAGAGACTCAAAGACAAGGCACTCAGCCGAGAACTTCGGACACTCAAAATGAGCGCAAACATGCACAATCATCGCGCGCACAAACGATGACGCCTGAGTCTTAAGGTCAGTCGAAAATGGGGTGTCTACAGTTGCCCCTCTTGGACAGAACTCGGAAGTCATGAAATGACGGGAGTGAATGTCAAAGCCCAGAGATGACCCATTTTTGACAAGGCCGAAGACTTAGACAAACATGCAAGATGACAATATAGAGATGCACCCGCAGGCTGGGGCAAAGTGCAAATGATATGCACAATGCAGAACATAACTTATGATCATGTAATGAGGGATGTGATGAAATATCTAGATGCAAAAGTTGTGCAAAGAAATGTTGCAGCAAACTTGTACATAAGCAAGCTAACACGCCACGCATGAGAATTACAGACCGAACTACATTTCATGCAGAAAGGATGTAAGAAAATTATGCAATCTTGACTGCGCCTCACGCAGAAAAGGATAAAGAACAACAACCGTCGGGCGCACCCAAGGCGGCAAACAAGATCCCAACACGTGACACATGCGAGGAGAGAAGTGGTGTGAACCCAGGGACACACCCCAAGGTTCCAAACTAAAGAGAGCATATAATAACAAGTGGAACACATCCAACCATTATGCAATCAAAACAAAGAGTAGTATAAGCATTGGAACCCATCCAAATGCATTTAACCTAAGCATCCTAGCGCGCCATTCGCGAGAGGGAAAAGAGGTATAAACATCAGAGCACGTTCCAATGTTTCAAACTAAAACAGAGAGGTATAAGCGTCGAACCACGTTCCAAATGCTTTTAACCGGAAGGGAAGTATAAACATCGGGAACACAACCCCAGTGTTTCTAACCAATACAAGGTATAAGCGTCGGACACACGTCCCAAACGCTTCTAACTGGAGAGGTGTCGGTGTAAACATTGGGCGTACCCGAATGTTTCTAACCAACGTGAGGTGTAAGCATCGGACACACATCCTAAACGCTTCTAACCATAAGGGTGTCGGTGTAAACATCGGGCGTACCTGAGTGTTTCTAACCAATGAGAGATGTCGGTGTAAACAACGGGCGTACCTGAGTGTTTCTAACCAACGAGAGATACTGGTGTAAACACCGGGCGTACCGGAGTGTTTCTAACTAACGAGATGTCGGTGTAAACACTGGGCGTACCCGAGTGTTTCTAACCAATGAAGATGTGTCGGTGTAAACACCGGGCATACCCGAATGTTTCTAACCAACAAGGTGTGTCGGTGTAAACACTGGGCGTACCCTAGTGTTTCTAACCAACAAGAGGTCGGTGTAAACACCGGGCATACTCGAATGTTTCTAACTAACAAAGGAGTGGTGTAAACACCGGGCGTACCCGAATGTTTCTAACCAACGAGAGGTTGGTGTAAACACCGGGCGTACCCGAATGTTTGTAACCAACAAAAGGTGTAAGCATCAGACACACATCCCAAATGCTTCTAACAAAAATGGTGTCGATGTAAACGCCGGGCATGCCCAAATGTTTCTAACCAATGAGGGAGGGCTTAAAGGACAAGAATGATCTTACCTAGAGTTCCTCTGAATGAACCGTACATGCAATATCATCTGGTTGCACCAGCTTTGAATGAACCGTACATACAATATCGTGCCTGCACAAGAAAGAAACTTTGACAAGTACAGTTCAATAAGAATGCATGTTCTATGCGAGATTGACAGCATGACACAATGCTTAGCGAGGCATGTTTCATGCACATAATTCCAGGAACGAAACAAAAGCATATCTTATGCAACAAAACATGGAGCATATTCTATGCAACACTGAATGCATGCACAATGCAACAGGCACAGATAACTTCTATACGAATGTAAGGGCATGCACAATGCAATATATCATGACATACATATTTTATGCAGCATAGAAACATAGGTAATGCAATGCGATACATCATACGTATTCTGTGCACAAAGACAACAATGCACATGCAATGCAACATCGATAGCATGTTCAATGCGAAACATCGAATAAAGAAATGCATGTCTGCAAAAGACCGATTTAGCTGCAACCACCAATTTACCTCTAGGAGGAGTTACAATGTATTTCAAAAAGGATACACCTCATTCATGTCGGCTGACAGCGAGTCACGCATCAAAGACCTGAGTTTGAACTTCCGTAGAGACACTTTAAACTGAAAAGTGGGCTTTTTTTGCACTTTCTCAAGGGCCAAGGACTCAAAATAGTCTAAAAACACACAGGGGAAATACTGGGCACCTGCCGACCACCATTAAGCATTGCCGGCCACTTACCACATATGTCGGCCACTTAAGTGGCCGGTGGGCCACAAAAACTGGCCGGTCGGCTAGTTGCAACAGATTCGGGGCAGTTTGGTCCATTTACATGGAGGACTTTAAAATCACAACCCCAAATCACTTTTCTTCACACATACAAAGTCGAAATCCCTTCCTCTTTGTCTTTAGAACCTTTTTCCTCTCAGATCTGTACTTCACACGTGTTTTCCAACGCCCCTCGCAAAGTTGATTCGCTAAAACTCTTCGGTTTCCTTCGCTTTGAACCGATCAAAACTTATTTTCAGAGCTTTTCCTCCATTTTCACCATTTGAGGTATGTTTTCCACAAGTTTGTCTTGAATTTGGTGCATTTTCCCGGGCTTTGACTTTCTTTGACTTTTTCTCTTTCCGAGAGTTGACTTTTTGCATTTTTGCCCATTTTGCTCATTTTTCACCTTTTTTCAGATGGCAGACGACGCCCCACACAGTGGGGGTCCTCCGTGGAGGGAGGAGGAGCCCGAGTACATTCCACTGCCACCCAGAGTCCGGCCATTCGACCCAGCGACGTACCATCCCGAGGTACATGTGCTACCACCTAGCATAGTACGCCACTTCACTAGATTTGCGCGACACGCACCTTTAGATCTACTGCTACAGGAGCCGATGTCTCATCTGTCTCACGACGCCACTGAGGTACACATGGCGCTTTTGCAGTTTCCGCGATGCACTTTACATTTCTTTCATAGCTCGCACTTTTGCACTGCATTTCATATGCTCATTCTGAACACATTCACACACTGTACTTCTGTTCATTCTAAACACTTGAATACGCTGTACTTCTACTCACTCTGAACACATGCATATACTGTATTTCTGCTCATCCACACAAGTTGACTCCTGTTTCACCTGTGGGTACGGGTCCACCGCGGCGAGGGAGTGGTACATGGAGCTCCCTGACAACGTCCGACAGATCATTGACGAGGTGGGATTCGGCCTATTCTACGTGGGCTCTCGCGTCTCATGGCGAGTAGGACACTTTTAGGCGCATTGGTAGAGAGATGGTGGCACACCACCAACTCCTTTCATTTCTCTACCACCGGGGACATGACAATGACCCCGTATGACTTCGCTATGCTGACCGGTCTTGAGGTAGGAGGCCAGCCGATCCCATATGATTTTGACATGGGTGAGTGGGAGGCCGCTTGGACTTATCTACTAGGAGCACACCCACCCATTTTCCGATCATCGGGCTTGGTCCGGTACACTTGGTTTCCTGACCACTTCAGAGGGGGAGAGCCCGAGATGATCGAGGCAACAGAGCAGTACGCTCGAGGCTTCCTCATGTTTCTCTTCGGCACTACTTTATTCGCCGACAGAGGGAACATTGTTGGGCTATACCTTCTGAGCGCCTTAGTGGACCTATCCTAGGTTCGGCACTATGATTGGGGAGGTGCTGGCCTTGCTACCCTCTACTACTATATGAGCTCGACCTCTCGCAGAAGCGGGAACAGAATAGGTGGCTACTGGAGAGCCTAGAAGGTATTCTTTACTTTTCAGCTTTGCATTTCCTGCTATGCTTTCTACTTTGCATTTCTGTATACTGTACACTGCACACTGCACACTACGCATGTAATCTATTTTCTGTTTAGCATACTCGGCACACTGCACACAATGTACACTATACACACTTCGCTTTCTGCACTTTCTGTATTCTGTACTTTCTGCATTCTGCATTTTTTGGACATTGCACACATACTCTACTCTGCACTTCTATTTTCTATACATGGTGCCACACTTTACTTTCTGCATTATCTGTGTTTATCTGTATTCTTACAGCCACCCTCTTGCTTTTCACAATTATGGGTATACGCCTATTTCCCAGCACTTGCTCCCGAGCTAGAGGTTGAGACGCCGCCCGAGGTCCCTTATTCTCATCGATATGACGGTCGGTGCCAGCCGAGGGCCCGGGAGACCCTCCCATACTTGTGCCAGTACTTTGACATAGTGAGGACGACAAAGGTAATGCAAAACTCACAATTTTTTCTGCTTTCATCTTCAATTCACTTTGCATATCTAAATGGCAACTTATCAGTCTATGCACTTGTTGTCTGCAGATCACATGGCAGCCCTAGGCAGCGATGCCAGAGTTTGCCCGATTTCATTTTGCCGGAGCTCGGGGCGCCTCCCGATATTGGCTTGTACTCAAGGGACCCATGGGCTGAGGCTGGTTCTTAGGTGAGCGCTTCATGCGCCAGACATTAGGCTTGCCATTACAGTCAGTTCCTTTGCCACATCCACCGTTTACGCGGCCACAGAAAGTCTCTCCCCTCAGGAGCTTACTGACGTCATATGAGGCGCAGATGTAGACTGATTCAGTGGGAAGGAGGACTACACGACCTACATCCAGGCATAGTTCATGCCTCCATTGGCAAGCGTTTGTGCTCCCACGGGGAGAGCAGCTGATATTACTTCGTTGAGCAAGGTGCGGACAGTAGGCACCCCCTCGACAAGCAGGGCCCTGGTAGCAAATGTTCCTTCGACGAGCAGAGCTCGGGCACCAAGGGGTGAAATTAGAGGGATGCCTTCTACTAGGCAGTGTGTTGGATGGCCGTATCCCCCGATTGAGCTGACAGGTTGGTGGTATGGTGGGATACCTTATCAGATTCCACTTAAGCCCCCGTTGCCTGATCACCGATATGTCAGGACACCTGGCTCACCACCGGTATACTTTACAGCTTTTATTTATCACTCAGATATTCATTCATTCAATGATTTCAACTTGCATTTGTAGCCCTCTATAGAGTATGTAAAGGGGTTACTCTAGGTGATGGCCTCATTTGAGGGCATGATCTTATGGAGAGAGATGATCTTTGAGATTCCTAAGATTTTCAGTTTTCTTGCATTTATCATACTTCTGCCGATATACTGAAACTGATATCTTAACTGAACATTTTTCCATGCTGCACTAATACACTACATATACAGAGCACATCTGACACATTGCACCACATACTATATCTGACTTCTGAATACACTCACCCTGCACATCATACTCACATCTGATATACATATGATGACTGATATATTCAAACTGCCTTTCCAGGTCACACCCTTCCAGCCAGGACCATCAGAGCCTACTCCAGCAGTTGGGAGAGAGATTCCGGCAGACAGCCAAGGGAGGCATCAGGAGCCTGTCACACGCGATGACGATGGTGAGTCTAGCGAGGAGGAGGAGCCATCGAGTTCTCAATCAGAGCCATCCGAGGGTGGAGGCGACGACACCGGCTTAGGTTCTGAGGGTGGAGAGGCTGAGGAGGGTTCCAGTTCAAGCTCTGATTCAGCTTCAGATAGCGGTGCCGATGGTGACAGTGCTTTAGAGTCTGCTCTGGCGAGGAAGAGGACGAAGAGGGCCTCTCGAGCTTGAGATAGTTGGCACTGATTTAGATGTTTTTTGCTTTGCTTCCATTTGCGAGTAATATTTAGACATTGTACAGCCTTAGGCAGTTTTATTTTCTTAAAACTTGTACTTTTGTAAAAAGAAACCATGATGGAATGAAAACAGCTTTTCCTTAAAAAGTGTTGCATTTTATATTCTGAGTATCGCATAACATCACACAGCATGAAAATGAGATTGATTTTTGAAAATTTGTGCATTCAAGTTGCATTGTCTTAATCAGGTAGTGAACCAACTAACAACTGAAAGGATAGAACAACTTGATGAACAACACAAAGCCTTGACAGGCTAATCAATGTAATTACAACTTGATAAGCAAATTGCAACAACTCGATAAGCAAAACAACAACTCGATGAATGAAACAAATACCATTCAACAAGAAAATTGCAACAACTCAGTAGACAAATTGAATTGAAACAACTCAACTAAACTACTGAACAAAAGAGCCAGACACATCCAGGGTTGAACAGAACACAGGTTTTCAGCATCCTCATCACACAAGAAGACCCAAAACCCTTTGTTGGGGACAGAAAGAGGCTGTCGGCCACTTTTTATTTCTGCCGGCCACTTATTCTCACTGTCGGCCACTTGAAGTGGCCGGTCGGCCAGTAAAGGTGGCTGGTCGGCTACTTGAACTGGCAGGTCGGCCAGAAATTTTGAGAACCTCCAGATTGTTGCCACTTGTCCTCCACTCAATGCCTTATCCGCTACAAAAGCTCTAGCTTTGTGGTTTCTTCATTTCAGCTCCATTTTTGCTCCAAATAGAATCGTTCTTCACCGAAAAACTCTCGACTTGGATCACGAATTTGGATGGCTCGAAAAAGTTGAATTTTCGAGGTTTCGGGCTAAACACACTATTCCCGCTGAGCCGTACCCCACTGTGTTTTTCGTTCCTCCATGCCACGGCTAGGTGTTGGAACCCGATTACACATGTTTTCAGCTTTGGCAGACAAGAGATATGCCGCACAATTGAAGAATTCCAAGCTTTGATGGAATCTCGGTGCGATGAGGGGATCTTGCCTCAGTCTCGTTTTGGCCACATCCAAGCTTTGGACAGGATGTGCGGGCTTACTTTGCATGATGCCCGATCTTTGATTCATAATGGGGAGTTGGACATCCCCAACCTTATTTATCGGTTTTCCGACGCCGGCAACCACGGTGACCACTTTTGGCAAAGTTTTCGGCAACATGTCCTCTGCTTGTGTATGTTGGCCTATTTTCTGCTTGCCCCTGGCGTCGGAGGGTCTAGCATTTGCTTGATTGAGGTTGGCTAAGGCCTGAAAGAAGGCAAGAGCTGTATTGGCATGACACTTGCCAAAACTTTGACAGGCTTGGATGCTTTCCATCGTCATGAGACAACCAAGTTTACAGGAAGTCCACTATTGCTACAGGTAATGTTTCCCACCCTTCTCACATGTGTTTCTCACATCACTCGGCCCTCAGGCTCTGGTTTTCTCTTAAAACCCTTCCTCACTTTTCTCTCCACGTACACCTCTCTATTCTTTAATCCCTCTTATTTTTTCATCCGTCCCCAGGTTTGGCTCATGGAGAAGTTGAACGTAGTGGACTCTTGTCTTGCATATTTAGTGCGTGGCTATTTCTTTCGCCCTCAACTAGTTGACTTTCTGAACGAGGGATGGTGGTGCCACTAGATGTGCAGCAGATTTGCTGTTGACATTGCTTGGCATTGCCCCTAGTTTGATCTACCTGAAATGAGCTAAAGCATGTCCTGGCAGCCCGGCATGCAGTTGGTTGGCTTGACGCACTGCGTCTTCTATTTTCCATTTCAATTCTGGCGTCAGTTCGACCATGACCAGACTTGCCCAGAAGAGGGGATAGAATACCCTGTGTCATTTCCAATCCGACGCCCGCAGCTAGCTCGGTATGCCACCGCATGGAGGACAAGAGAACTTTTGGCCCCCACTCCCACTTTTAAGTGTGCCCTTTCTGGCGAATGCATAGCTTGGCTCGAAGATGAGGTATAAACTAGGCCAATTTTGGCATCTGAAGCTTTCACAAGCTTAGGGAGAGGACGCAGGAACACCTGACTATGCCCCAAGCTTATTGCTTTAATTTGTACTTTCAAGTTTTCTTTTTGAATGCAATAAAAAAGCAACTTCAATTTGTATCGAGAGTCGGAGAACTCTGTAATGAAATCAATGAAATTGAAGATTGTGGGTACTGAAATTTTTTTGTTTTGGTCCAAAAATGGTCTAAGTTGTAAAAAGATTAATTTGCACAAAATCAACTTTTATTCAAACTTTTCAAAACCATTTTCGATGTGGATCACAACTGGACACGCCTGAGATCTATTACTGAGATGTACAACCCTGGATCCAATAACTGGAAAGTTGCCCCCTGTCTGAATAGCACTGCACTGTAGCTCACAACCGAACTCTTGGATTCAGAAAAGAGAAAGATAACAAAAAATAATCACATGGACATAGTTGATTTGAAAGTGTTTATGGCTAGACTTCAGAATGAAGTTGCCTACGTATCCCGAAGATGAGAATCAAGCCTTATGTACTTTGGTTCAGGTTCACTCGAGTGTTAACACTCTCCTTTTTCGCTCTAACTTTTGCCAAGGCCGCCCTTTCTAGGTTTTCAACCTTACGAGCTCAGTTTTTCTTATTTCAAATTCTTTGTGCTCTAACTTTTGCCTAGGTCGCCCTTTCGGGTTTTCAGCCTAACGAGCCACTCAGGGATAGTATTTCTTCAACTTGTCCATGTTGATAGGCTGAAAGAACTCAAGGCCATCTAAATCCATTAGAGTGACAGCTCCACCTGACCAGATAGACTTGATGATGTAAGGGCCAGTCCAATTGGGTCTGAACTTGCCCCTAGGGTCATGGATGGAAGCTCAGTTATCTTTGACCACCAAATCCCCTTATTTCAGATTCTTTGACTTAACCTTCTTGTTGAAAGCCCTGGCAATTCTGCGCTGATAACCTTGAATGTGGAACAGTATTTTCAGTCTTCTTTCGTCGAACAACAAAAGTTCTTCAAACCTACTCTGCTGCCAATTTGCTTCCGCTATTTGGCACTCAGCCATCACTCGTAGCGATGGAACCTCAACTTCAATCGGCAGAACAGCCTCGATCCCATAAACCAGAGAATATGGAGTTGCCCCAGTAAAAGTTCGAATTGATGTCCGGTAGCCCCAAAAAGCAAATGGCAACTTATCTGGCCAGTCCCTATAGGTTTCCACCATCTTCTGCAGAATGTGCTTGATGTTCTTGTTGGCGGCCTCAACTGCTCCGTTAGTTTGCGGCCTATGTGTGGATGACTTATGAAAAGCCACGTTGTACTTCTCCAACAAGTCGATCACTTCCTTCTTGAAGTGGGAACCATTATCCGAGATGATCTCATTTGGGACCCCATATCGGCAGATAATGTTGTTCCTAATGAACTTAGCTACATGCGACACCTTCAGCACTGTGTAGGATTGGGCCTCGACCCACTTTGTAAAGTAGTCTATCGCCACCAGGATATACTCATGCCCGTTCGACCTCTTCGGAGCAACTGCCCCGATCACATCAATCCCCCAGACTGAAAATGGCCATAGCGAAGTCATGTTGTATAGCTTCGACGGCGGAATGTTTACGCGATTTGCGTAAATTTGGCATTTGTGGCATCACCGAACAAAGCCAATACAATCCTCCTCCATGGTTGACCACTGGTAACCCTGTCTGAAAATCTTCCGAGCTACCATCACTCCGCTCATGTGCCATCCGTACTCTCCTCCGTAGATGGCCTCCATCAGGCCCTTCGACTCTTCAGCATCAACATATAGTTTATGCATCCCAAGATGGCCTTGTTTGTACAATTTACCCTCGCAGATGATGAACTGAGGAGCCATTCTTCATATTGCCCTCTTTTCCTTGGCATTTTCCCCTGGTAGATAAGCCTCATTTTCCAAGAAGTTCCAGATGTCATGATACCAGGGGTTCTGATCTTGTACTTCATCTATGGCAGCAATCAGCTCGTAGGCTGGCACATACCTCTGTTCAATGATGATTGGAGGCATCTAGACTCCCAAAGGGATGTCTATCATAGAAGATAGAGTTGATAAAGCATCTGCGAACCTGTTGCTCTCTCTTAACAGATAGGTGAAGGTTAATTTCTCAAACCTAGGAATTAGAACGTCCAGGGTTTGGTGATAGATTTTCATCATTTCTTCCTTAACCCTCCAGTCTCCTTTCGCTTGAGATACAACAAGGTTCGAGTCCCCAATGATGTCCAACCGTTTTGCCCTAGTTCCAGGGCGGCTTCCAAGCCAGCGATACATGCCTCATACTCTGCTTCATTGTTCGATACTTTGAACCAGAGTTTGAAAGCTAAGGGATGTGGGAATTGTTGGGCGCTATCAGCAACACCCCTATCCCATACCTGTATTGATTAGACGCTCCGTCAAAGTACATAGTGCAAACCTCTTCTTCAAGCTACAGAATGGCTTCATCTTGGAACAGATACTCTACTACTTCATCTCCCTTCACTGGGTGATCGGCTAGGAACTTCACTACCACTCTCCCTTTCACAGACTTGCGAGTCATATACTTCAAATCAAATTCGGAGAGAAGAAGCAACCAACGGGCTAGCCTTTCCGCAAGGGCTGGTTTCTTGAAGAGATATTTGATGGGATCTAATCTCGAAACCAGTATTGCAGAGTGAACTAACAGGTAGTGCCTCAACTTCCTAGTAGCCCATACCAAGGCCAAGCAAGCCTTTTCAAGCGAAGTGTAACGAGTCTCATATTCTAGCATCTTCTTGTTCAGGTAATAGATAGCCTTCTCCACTTTGTCCTCAGACTCCTGTGCAAGCATGCAGCCCATGGTCATGTCGGTTACTGATAGATACAATATCAACGTTTTCCCTGGCTCTGGCGGTGACAACACAGGTGGGTTCTGTAGGTACTGCTTGATTTGTTGAAAAGCAACTTGGCATCGGTCATCCCATTAGAACTTATTTCCTTTCTTCAGGAGACCAAACAGTGGTTCACAAGTTAAGGTTAATTTTGCAATAAACCGTCTTATGAATTGCACTTTACCTAGAAAGCCTCGCACCTCCTTTTCAGTCCTTGATGGTGGCATTTCTAAGATGGCCTTAATTTTGGAAGGATCGATCTCGATACCCCTTTGTGTGATAAAAAAACCCCAGCATTTTCCCCGCTATAACACCAAAAGTACATTTATGAGGATTTAGCAGCAACCGATACTCTCTGATCAGTTGGAAAAATTTCTTCAAGGCAGTATAGTGGCCCTCTCTTTCCTTGGATTTGACAATCATGTCGTCCACGTACACGTCAACCTCTTTATGGATCATATCATGCAAGATCGTGGTTGCAACCCACTGATAAGTAGCCGCAGCATTCTTCAAACCGAACGGCATCACCCTATAGCAATAGGTCTCTCACGGGGTGGTGAAGGCAGTCTTCTCCCTATCTTTAGGGGCCATCAAAATTTGGTTGTACCCAGAAAATCCATCCATAAATGAGAGCAGCGCATGCCCCGCAGTGAAGTCCACCAATTCATCGATATGTAATAGAGGAAAGTCGTCCTTCGGACTGGCTTTGTTCAAATCTCTGAAGTCCACACATACCTGAATTCTGCCGTTTTTCTTTAGCACTGGAACAATATTGGCCAACCAAGTAGGGTATTCAGCTACTAATAGGAACCCTGCATCAATCTGCTTGGTGACCGCTTCTTTGATTTTCAGAGCCCAGTCCGGGCGGATCCTTCGAAGCTTCTGCTTAACAAACCGGGCCTCTAGGTTAAAAGGGATCTGGTGCTATACAATCTCAGGATCGATTCCAGGCATGTCTTCATAGGACCACGCGAAAACATCTTTGAAATCTTTTAATAAAGTGACTAAGCGCTCGCGTTCCTCCGAAGACAACGTGGACCCCATCTGGACCAAACGCGGATCCTTCTCAGTACCAACGTTAATTGAGGTGGTTTCATCAACCAAAGGTTTTACAAACCTCTCCTACTCTCGATTAATCAAATGCTTTAAAATCGGAGAAATTTCTTCCTCGTCGTTTTCATCAAAATTTTGAAAGTCCTGATTAATGCAATAAACTAAAGGCACAGAAAAGTACTCAAAAGCCATTGCAGTACCATTCTCATTAACTTCCAATTCGTCTGATTCTTCGGTTACAACCGACTTAAAAGAAAATGAAAATGATGGCCTGGACAACACAACGGCATCAGGGTTATCACCCCCAGGAATATCGGACTCTAACTTAGAAGAACTGGAATCTGAATCTGACTCCACAGACTCGGTGGAATCAGATTACGGTTCACTACCTGACCCAGAACTGCTAGATAAAAAGCCTTCCTCGTATTGCCAGACGAGGGAGGGTGCTATGGATGCATCCAAAATGCTAGAAGAAGGGCCCATAGCTGAGCTATCCCCAATCATGGAAACAGAGAAATCATCCCCCGAGCACTCTGGTAAGATCTGAGGATCTGAGAGGAGACAAGCCAGCGTTGCTCCCATCTCAAAATCTGTGCCACTAGACTCATCCTCATTGCCCCATTTAGCCACAGCCGGTGGGTCAGTCTGCTCTTTGGCAACTTCATCCCCTGGCAACTGGAAGTCAAAAAAGATCTCAAAACCCGACAAGTGCCGCCTCTCTGAATTCATCCATGGCTCTGGAAAGCCGCAAAATGGGAAATCTTCCCCCTCCTAGACAAAGCATCCGTTTAGGGTTCCTTGGATAGGTCTATGCACTAACTCATAGTGCTTCCCATCTTGTTTAGCCCTGGCTCTTCCAGTCATCTCCTTTCCTTTTCTTACCGAATCCTCTTTGGTAGGTGTATAACCTAGACTAAAGGTATGGGGGTTATTTGGCACTTCGGCCAATTCAGCGATGCCCTTCTGGCCACTCCTTCCAAATCCCATCTCAGGCACATGTTGAAGCTTGTTCATGAGGTAAACAGATTGCGCACTAACATACAATCCCTCATCAATAGCTAGAAGATCTTGCACCACCCGAGCCTCAGCCAAGGTGAACCCAGACAGGAAGACATCCTCCTCGCCGTGTGCAATCTCCAAGATTAGCGTAGTAACCTCTGGTGGTGGATATATTGAAGAGTTCCCAAAAACAATTGCCACCCCCTTCCCGTGGGGGTACTTCAGCATCTGGTGTAGGGTGGAAAAGACAGCCTTCACTGGGTATAGCCACGGCCATCCAAGGAGTAAGTTGAAGGTGGCTTGAACATCCAAAACATGACATTTGATGTCTTGTTGGCCCGGGCCAACCTGAGTTTTAATCTGCACTGTCCTCATTACCTCCCAACTGGTGTTGTCATAAGCCCGTATCACCGGGCTGTTGGTGCAAAATCTGCGGGCTTCAACCCGATAGCATATGTCATTCACGACAGACAAACATTTATGGTAGATCCTGTATCAACTAAGACAACTGGTATCCACTTATCCTTACACTCCACAGAGATATATAACGGTTTGTTGTGCCTGGAGCCCTCAGGCGGTAATTCTTTGTCTGTGAAGGTCAGAGTCGGTGAAGCACCACCCGGGAACACCAATCCCACAACTGCTTGGGCGTTGTATCAATTGAAAACTTAGCCTTGTCCATGGCTGAAAGGACGACTTGTCTATGCACCCTGGAGGCCATAAGCAGTCCCTAGATGGAGATGTCTGCTTGAATCTTTTTTAGCTGCATCAGTATAGCTTCCTCCTCTAACAGTTTGGCCTTTTGCCTCTTTGTTTCCTTGTCTTTCTGGGATTCCTCGGTGTACCACATCCGGGAGATTCTATCCCCAGTCCCCATCAGTATGGGCCAGATGTAAATCATCGTCTTCCCACCACATGCCCTCAACATCTGATAAACAACTGTCCGACTCTGTCGTAGCTGTTTCCGTGCTCATAGCACATTTTGTCCCCACAGGACCCTTGGCCTTTCTAGCCCTGTCATCATTCTTGATCCTCTCTTGTTCAAATCTCTTGAATGTAGCCTCTTGTTCTGTGTCCGCTGTACAAATGCTACCTGATTCCCGAGCAAAATTCTTCATATCGGTGCTCTCCGACAACTTCCTTGTGTTACCGACCATTCCGGTCATTGCATATGTTCCTGTTTCTGACTGCCCCTGCTTTAGTTGAGACTCCTCATCAATATTTGGCTCGTCACTGAGCCAACGTGTAGTATCTGTTGCTCCATTCGTATCAAACCAACCAACCTACACATCCCCCAGGTCCTGCTCATCAAAGAATTGTAGGTTGCTGATATCCTCCTCAAGGTCAGCTAGGTCATCCATCCCTTGACTCGGCCCATCTTCTTAGACAACATGTAGCTCTGCTTCAGTTGGCAACTCCACCATTGGCTTGGCCTGATCTGTTGACACAATATCACCGCACGAGCTATATGCTTCCTCAGTTAAGCTCTCAGATCCCTCAACTTCTGAACCAATGTTCTCATTCTCTTCCAAGGTCACCCCAACTTTTTCTTCGATAATAACCACCGCTGGCTTGGGTAGGGTCAATGATGTGCTCATCATGCATAAGTCCGTGCATTCGGGAATGAACAACGTCGGCTTAGGCAAGTGGGAAGGAGTGATGTATACGCTGGGGCTGTACGGGACGGCCGTTGTTTGGATCATGTTTATTTGCCTGGGTGGAGGAGGGGGCTTGTTATGTGGTGGCAGAGGGTTGGTGGTGACATTTGGTTTCTCGGGAGGCGCAATCACCTTGTTGTCAATGAGATCTTGAATCTCATAACGTAATCTAAAGCACAAATCAGTATCATGCCCATGCTGCTGATGGGAGGCACAATACTTGGCTGGGTTGTGTGAGGGAGGGAGGTTATTTGGTAGTGGGTGTGCTTCCAGGGGCTTCAGATGCCCATTTCTGATTGGAACCCCCAAGGCTTTGGATAGGGGCATGTAAAGTGGGGTGAAGGTCCTCTGGCCCCTAAGCGGGTACTTTGCTAGTTGTATGGTAGCTCCGGATGTGCTGATGAAGGATGTGGCTGTTTTTGGCGTGGTGGTGACCATGCTGACATCAAAAGTCCTTGCGGCTGCATTACTACTTGTAGCTGCATTCGAACTGCATGTAAACGCGCTCTTGGGCCGCTCCTTTTCCTGGTCAATCAGACCTTGCTTCATAGCATCTTCTATTTGTACCCCTATCTCATGCAAGTCAGCAAAGGTAGGGAGGAGTAAGACAATCATCTTTTGCATCAGTTTGGGTTGCAGGTTATGAATAACCATCCTTATCTGATCCTTTTCGAGTGGCCGAGCTGTCATCATGGAGGCCTTGGCCCTCCATCGAGTGAGAAAGTCAGAGAAGCCTTCCTTTGGCTCTTGACTGGTTGCTTCGAGATCATGAGTCATGACCTCGATTTGGGTGTTGTAAGCATATTGGGCGATGAAGGCCTCGGTCATCTCCTCCCAGCTCCTTTTCACTGAATCCTCTAGCTTGGCAGACCAGATGGCCGCAATACCCGATAGGGTCCGACCAAAGACAGATAGTTTCTAGAGTCTAGTCAAGCCCATCAAGTGCAGAATATCTGAGAACAGCCTCAGATGGACCATAGGATCGCCCAAGCCGTCGAAGCGGTCTATGTGAGGCATTTTAAATTTGTCCGGAAATGTCACCGCCGAATCTGTGTAGCTGTCCTCTATGTCCGTGATCGAGTTAACTCCCTGAGCTCGTTTGAACAGCTTTTTGAGCTTGCTTACTTTCAAAGCTATAGGATCAACCTCAAATTCGAACGGTGTGTCAATTGGGAAGGCTGGTGCTTTTGAAGTCAGTGGTAGGACTGGTGGTGGGACTGGCCCTATGGGAACATCCGTATTCTCCTGGACGTTAGCTGTTTCCCCGGGTGTTAGAACCCTAGGTGGGGGTGGGTGCAAAGTAGAAGCTCCGGCTTGTTATGGTTGCTGCTGTTGTTGAAGCCTAGCAATTAGCTCAGCCTGCTAGGCTACAACCTCTGTTTGTCGAGTGGTAACCTCCGCTTGGCGAGCAGCATCCCGCTGCATAGCCTCCATGGTCTGCTGGAGTTGACGCATCATTTCCTCCATACTGACAGAAAGATACTGATCTGTCTGACTCTGTATACCCTCTGAAGAAGAAGCAGAAAACTGATTTTCACTGAGCACAGGTGACTGACGAACTGGTGAATCATGTCGAACTCTCCTCTGTCTTGTAACCGGGGGAAGCGAAGCAAACATGGGTTGTCCTCTCACAAGATCCCCAGATCGATAAAGCCTCCTTACTCAGGTCCAGAGTGTGTAGACACCCCATTTTTGACCAACTTTAAGACTCAGACGTCATCGATTGAGCGCTCGGTGATTGTGCATGTTGTGCTCGTTTCGAGTTTCCGGAGTTTTTGGTCGAGTGCCTTGCCTCCGGGCCTCTGAACTCTTTGTGCTTTGGCTCGGTTTGTAGACCAAGCCTTGTTTCCCTTCTCTAGAGGGAAGGGGGTGGTCTGTGGACCATCCTTTTGTGGTCGTAGACCACTTTTTTCGCTTGGAGACTAGTTTCCAGTTTTCGGAGCCTTCGACCACTCGCCTTGGCTCAGGACCGCTTAACGTTCTCCATTTGCCGTGGTTTTTGAACCACACCTTGTTACCTTGGCCTAGAGGGCCACTATGGTCGGGGAGACCACTTTTGATGCCCGTAAACTAGTTTTCGAGTCTCCCGGCCACGCGACTTGACTCCCGAACTTTCGTCTTGCATCCTTTTTGGTTTGTTTTTGGTACAAACCTTGTTTTCCTTGCTTAGAAGGTGGTACAAGGGTGGGAGACCAGTTCTTCCCCTTAAAGACCACTTTTCTTTCCGCCAGCCAGTTTTCTGGTCGGCCAATTGGTCTCCTTGGTCTTTGGGCCACCTTTTTTGGTCGACCACCACACCACTAGCTTGTTTTCAGTGTGCAGCCCACCTTCCACCATGGCCGACCACTTTTTGTCTTGGGAGACCACTTGTGGTGGTCGGCCAACCACTTCAAGTAGCTGGCCGACCACTTCAAGTGGTCGGTTGCTTTTCATCACCTTTTTGGAGATATTTTGGAGCCAGCTGTTACAGTTGGAAGGCACAGAAGCCATCCTCCAAACACGTGTATAGAGGGATGGCTTTAGGCCAAAAGCTTATCCAACAAGCTTGTTGTTTGTTCTCTATAAGAGAGAACCTCCCCCCTCCTCCTCCAGGTTCAGAAAAACTTGACTTGAGCTATAGATATACATCTATCTCTATATCTCCCACTTTGTCTCATTTTTGTGCCTTAAAGTGTCTATTTATCACACTATTGTATAGAAACACACACTAAAACACCATCCTTTTGTTGCTGAGGCTTCTTGAGGTTTGTTTTTGGAGTTTTTGGACTAGTTTAGCACAAAAAAGTTGCTAGAGTCGCAGCTTTGAAGGCGTTCTTCAAGGGTGAGCGTCTAACCCTTAAAACCCTTATTTTTGCTTAAGCTTTTGGACCTATTTGCATAGTGTTTCAGGCTTAACTTCCTACTTAAATTTTTTTTTTCAGTCCTTAAAATGTTTGTTTAAGGTCATTTTTGTGTTGGGAGTAGTCTACCCCCTCTTAGGCCTTGTTTGGCCTTGTTCTTGTGCCATTTTTTTAAGCTATTGGGATCACCTTGTTTTGGCCTTCTCACCACTGAAACTTAGAGGAATTTTAGTGATGGAAATGGTGTTTTGAGGTCCCAAATAGGAGAGGGTCATCCCTTCTCCTTGTGTTCTTGAATGCTTGCTTCATTTGCCTCATGTTTGAGCATGTTTGTTAAGCTTGTGTTGGCCACATCTCAGCCTATTTTAGGCCTTATTTTGACATGGCATGCCACTGTTTTTACTTGGTTTTGTCATCCCTTGCATGGTTCATACACTTGTAGTGTATTTCTCACAAAATAGTCTTGTATGCTTCATGAAGTCGCATACCTTTCTAGCATGATTTGATTCTATTTCAGCATGTTCTTGGTGTTGTTTTACCATGCTATACCTCTATTAAGGTTTGGTTTGATGGTTCCTTACATGCTCCATGCACTTGTAGTGCAATTCCATGAACTAGCCTAATGTGTATCATGCCTTAGACTGTCATTCTAGCATGATTTTGGCTTGACTATAAGAAGCTTTTGTCCATGTTTTACTATGCTTAAGCTCTGATTTGTGTTGTTTTGGTCATGCATGCCATGCTTTGTATAGCTATAGTGCAGTCTAGCTTGTTAGCTTTGTGTATCGAGTCTGCTAGCATGCATGCTTGGCCTATTAGAATGATTTGGCATCATTTGTTATGAGATTTCAGTGCATGTTTCATGGTCATACACTCACATCTTTCACTTATTTAATGCATTGGAGGGTTGGTCCTTTATGCCTTAACATGAGCCATTGCATATGCCTTCATGCCTAAGCTTGCGAGCTATCATTTCAATGTATTTTTGGGGTTATTTTGCCATGATATAACTCTGATTTTTGTTGGCGAAGCCATCTCATGCTTGGTCTTAGTAGGTGTAGTGTAATCCTCCCTTTTGGCCTTGCTTATTTCATGCTTCATGCTCACCATGCTAGCTTATTTTGGTTTCCTTCCATACATGTTTTAGACTCATTTTGACATGCTCTAGGATTGTTTTAGGTTGTATTTGCCATATGCTTCATGTATTGCATAGCTGTAGTGCAATTGGCCTTGCTAGCCTTATGCCTTAAGGACTCTAGTATGCTATATTTGTGTTGATTAAATGATTTGGCATCATTTCATACCTTATTTTAGAGCTTATAGTGTTGTTACACTTCCATGCTTGTCACTCTTTGAGCACTCTTGAGAGTTGTGCTCTTATGCGTAGTTGATGGGCCATTGCATTGAGCATGCTTGTCTTGATCTTCATGCCTCAGTTTCTTGGCATTATGGCCACTGTTTTGGGCTTGGCTGAGGTCTGTCCATTTTGGTTTAAGTCCATTTAGCATGATTGTTTGCATGTTGCTTGCATGCTTATGTTACATTGCATTGAGTATGCCATGTTGTTGTTCGCATTGTGTATGCCATGTTGTTCGTTGCATTGAGTATGCCATGTTATTCTTTGCATTGTGTATGCCATGTACTTGCATTGTGTTTTGCATGCCTTGTGTTGCATGTTTACATGCTTAAGTTGCATTGCATGTTTGCATGCATGTTGTTACTTGCATTGTGTTTGGATTAGGTGTTAGTCCAAACACGAGAAACGAGGGTCGTTTCATACTTGAAGTGATGAAACGTGCCTCAATTCTCGGTCGCCAACCCTCTTGATCATACATGATGGAGTTCTAGGCTTTGTGTGTTTATGTGTGCATTCATTTTATATTGAATTGTGCAATTTGGCTTCTCGGCCATCATGCATCGAGATGTGTGATTAGTGGCCCGAGGGTCGAGAACCACACTCCCTTGAGCTTATGAAATGATAGGGAGGGTGGTTGTGCACACATATCTTGCAAATACATTGCAATGCCCTTTCTTGCTCTCTGTTGCAACAAACTGGAGAAGTATAGCAAAAACTGGTCGGTCGACCAGGAAGACTAGCTGGCCGACCACTTTTTCTAGTTTGCAGCAATAGAAAGTGGTTGGCCAGTGGCTGGGAACACCCCTAGGTGGTCGGCCATGCTCCCATAGGTCCCCAAGGTGAGTTAGATGCTTTTTAGAGCTTGGTGCAAGGTTCTGAGAATAGTTGCAAACAGAGGCAAGTTGGGGCATCGCAACGGATTTCCGAACGAGGCAACCGGGCATGCATACACTTCTCGCCTCGAGGCTCCTGTTTCATTGCTTTACTTAGCTAGTTTATGCTTTGGTTTTATACTTTAAGTAGTTAATGCGTTTAGCTGCTTAATTGTTTTGTATTAGTTAATTAGCATTGTTTGTAATAATTAGTTTAATTAGCTTAGATTAGCTAGTTAGCTTCTTATTCGGACCCTCCGTCGAAAGGACCAATTGTTGTAATAAGCATGCGTGTGTGTGATGCATGTCTTTTAACCCCCATTTCTTTCTCCCTTTTACTTAACCGCTTACGATGGTTAGTTTTAGAGCATATTTCAATTTAGTATACCTTATGCTCGCATGCATGCATCCATTCATCTGTATTGCATGCACGGGGCTCGGCGCATCATACTAACTGCATTGTATTTCAATTTCAATTTGAATACATGTACCAAGTTGCATTTCACATGACATCTTAGAATAGCCGAGCCTATTTTAGTTGCATTTTTGCATGTGTTGCATTAGCCATCTTAAGATGAACTAGGATCATACATGATTTCTAACTAGTTCTCTATTTTGGCTTGGAGTACACTGTGAGTGTTTACGCTTTAGCATACTGCATGTGTGTTAATGTTGCCATGAAAGCACACTTGCCATGAGGCTAACTGCTTAAGTGTTATAACTGCTTGAATGCCTGTGGGTGAAGGTTGGATTGCTTGAATTGGAACAATTCATTGCAATCCGCAACGTAGCCTACTTGCGAGTAGCAAACTTCAAATCATTTTCTCGAAACGAACATGAAATGTTTTTGTTCCAACTTAGGCGATCTAGTCTATACATGTATGCTGTTCACATCACATAGTAATTATAGGTTAATAACCGGAATAAGAACGCATGTGTTTTCAAAAACAACATATCATGTTAGTAAAGGCCGATCTTTGATTGGGCGAGCGGGGCTACTCATTGCATGACCTTCCCCTCTCGTACCCAAGTTCTCGAGCCGAGACAACTTTGGTGATGACAGACACATGGCCTTAGGCACGAGTCAGGGTTTCCTAAATTCCCCCAAAAATAAAACATTTAGGTGGCGACTCTGTATCTGGCAAAGCAGTCCATGTTTGGCACTTCTTTATTAAAATCAGTTTCCCAAAACGATTTGCCGAATTTGGACTCTTTGGTGATTTATCGGTCTCACATTGCACTTTGTGAGATTAGATTCAGAACCGTGACACGAGTCCGAACTGTAGTAGCTAAAGAACAAAACGAATTCGCGCCCTCGCAACACGGAGCCGGGAGTTCTCAAGTGGTTTACAGAGTGCTTGGGGGGTAACTGCCTCGTCGGAAACAATGATGAAAATACTACCTCGCAAAACAGAAAATAAAGCAAAAGAAACAAAAATAAGAAAAACAGACAACACCTCAGCTTAGACAGAGACAACACACAGTTGTAATCATAAGCTAGATATTCTATACTTAAACACTGATTTCTGTCCCCAAAATTTTCTGCCAGAATACTGATACCCTCAAACATAAATGTCCTCAGACTAATACCCAGACTTGCAATTGATACATACATCCTGTAGAGACACACCCTAACAGCACATATCAAGCAAGTGAGAGCCAAAACAACCCTATTGTGGGGTAGGGTTTGTCAGTCCTATTTTGTCAGGAACTAGGGTTTCACTACGCATGCATGCAGTTTCATAACAATCCTGCATTCGAGTGAGCAACATTTCCTAGTTTGGAACAGTCTCTAAGGCTTCGATATGCAACTAGGTCAAATGGTCAAAAAGGGTGCCTCAGCAAGACCACCTAATATACCTCTCGCACAAAACACCGAGAAATGAAAGGTGGATCAAATGGTACGGCGGTGATCCAGATCTGAGGTTTGTGTTCCCATCGTGGTAGAGCCCGCAATCGGTCAGCCTTATGGCAATCTTTTTCAAGCGAGCCTCCGGCAAACTATTCAAGAATAGCAGATGGCAAACACTGTGTCCTAGGCGCACCAATGCAAATACAATGCAAAGGAACACATAAATGTAGATAAAACAACATATCATAAGTTCGAGTCAAGTTCTCTAAATCCCCAACAGAGTCATCATAAACTGTAGACTCGACTTTCGTTGGGCGCCCCCCTTTCGGAGAGGCGCGAATTGGTCTCCTACAGTTCGGACTCCTATCACAGTTCTGAATCTAATCTCACAAAGTGCAATGTGAGACTGATAAACACCAAAGAGTCCAATCTGGCAAATCATTTTGAAAAATTGATTTTAAATCAAATAATGCCAAAATTGGACTACTTTGCCAGATTACAGAGTCGCCACCTAAATATTTTATTTTGGGAAATTTAGGAAACCCTAACTCGTGCCAAAGGCCATATGTCCGTTATCACCAAAGTTGCCACGGCTCAGGAACTTGGGTACGAGAGGGGAAGGTCCTGAAATGAGCACCCCCGCTCGCCTGACCAAAGATTGGCCTCTACTAAGCATGATATGTTGTTTGATAAACACATGTGTTCTTATCCGGTTATTAGCTAACTTTACTATGTGATACGCACAGCATACAAGTATAGACTCAATCACAAGAATTGGAACGAAATAACTCATGTTTGTTTTTGAAAATGGTTTGAAAGTGCTACTCACAAGTAGGCTAAAGCGCGGATTTTGCCACCCTCAAGTGGGCTTTAAAACATGATTTGCCACTTCGCAAAGCGGGCTTAAAACTCACAATCATCGAGTTGTTCCAATTCAGGCAATGAAGCCTTCATCCATAGGCATTCAAGCAGTTACGCACATAAGCAAATACCCTCATGGCAAGCATGCTATCACGGCAGCACTCACACTCATGCAAGTATGCTAAACCGTAACACTTACAGTGTACTCTAAGCTAAAATAGAAAACTAGTTAGAAACAATGCATGATCCCTAACTATGCTAGCAATGCCTAATGGATCACATGTAATATGCATTTAAATAGGTTCGGCTATCTAAGATGGCATACGAATGCAACATTTGGTACATGTATTCAAATAAGTATTGAAATACAATGCAGTTTGAATGATGCACTGAGCCCGGTGCATGCAATATAAATGAATGATGCAAACATGCAAGCATAAGGTATGCTAATCAAAACGTGCCCTAAAACTAACCGTCGAAAGCGGTTAAGTAAAAGGGAGAAAGAAATAGGGTTGGAAGACATGCACACACACGCACGCTTATTACAACATTGCGCCCTCTCAAAGAAGGGTCCAAATGAATCAGCTAAGCTAAGCTAATTATTATAAACCAACTAATTAACTATCCTAGCTAATTAATTACAACACAAGTTGAATAACTAGCTAATGCTAAGCTAATTAAAATATTACAAACCAAATTAAACTAATTAATTACAACATATGTATTAATTAGCTACAACTAACTAATAAAGCGATAAAGTGGCCTCTCGGGCGTGGGAAATATGTATGCTCGGTTGGCGTCTGCTCGGAAATCCATTGCTTTGTCCTCAATTGCCTCTGTTTGCACTCGCCTTGGCTTCTGAACATTGAACCAACCTCCACACTGTTTCTAATCCAAAACAGGATCATTTCTGCACAAAAATGGACTGGTGAAAGTGGTCGGTCGGCTACCTCAAGTAACCAGTCAGCCACCTGCTTTCCAAACTTCTGGTTTTGCTGCAACAGAGGCACAACAATGTATTTGCAAGGAAATGTATGCACTGCCACTCTCCTTATCATGTCTCAAGCTCAAAGGAGTGTAGCGCTCAGCTTTCAAGCCACCAACCAAGCATCTCAATGCATGATGGCCCAAAAACCAAGCTTGTACAAGCTTAGTGAATGCACAAACAATACCCAAAGAGCCTCCACCCATCATGCATGATCAAGGGTGTTGGCGACCAAGAAATGTGACACGTTTCATCACTTCAAGTATGAAACGTCCCACATTTTCTTGTGTTTGGATTAACATCTGATCCAAACACGTGCAATGCAACACAAATGCTTATCTTGCACGTGTTTTACTTGGTCCATTTCTTGTTTACTCATTTTACATTACCAAACCATTCTTTACTTGACTTGTCCAATGTGAAAGTCCTTTAATGAGAGAGGGGTTAACTAAACAAATGGTTTAAGGCATGAGAGAGATCATGCCTTTGGCTAAGAGGAATCCTCATAAGAGGGTTAAAGCCATTTAAGCACAAACTCTATCAAGTTTAAACACAAGCACAAGGTAAACCAACCCTCAAAACAAATCAAAAGTGAAGAAATATGGGAGGTGGCAGAATTTCAGTGCTAAGGTGGCATGAAAAACAATACAACAACATGCAAACAACACATGCATGGCATGCGAAAGGCCAAAAGTATTGAAAACAGTGAAGGACACAACACTAGAGGCAAGCAATACAATGCTCAAATGGCCAAACCAGCCCTAGACAGACCTCAAACATGCTAAAATAGTGACCTAAACATTGACCTAAACATGTTGAAATTAAAGCAAAAAGAGTGAAAGACCATGCGCACATGTTAGCTCACAAGCAAGGCATAAGGGACAACTCTCGAAAGCAATTAAAGAGCGATATATGTGAGAGTATGAAAGAAGTATATGCTTTGAAATTACAAGTTAAATGATTCCATATCATGCAAACATCACAAATAAAGCATGCTAGAGGGCCTAAAGAACAAAGCTAGTAAAGGCCAACTATACTACAGCTATACAAAGTAAAGCATATATGACCAAGGCCACTGAAAATAGAGCTAAAGCATAGCAAATCAGTAGCAAAAATGTGTTGGAGTTAAGCTAACTCAAGCTAGAATGATGAACTAAGTCATTGCAAACAAGAGGTGCTCCAACCAGCCAAAAATAGAGTTATGAAATGTTAAAATAAGGCCAAAAACATGCTAAGAACAAGCCATGAGATGGTAGAAAAACATGCTCAACTACTAGGCCATTAACATATGCAAACAAGATGTGAGGAGGGGGGACCACCCCCCCTATTTTGGTCCTCAAAACCAACTTTCTACCACTGAAAAACCTTTGAGTTTCAGTGGCAGAAAGGCCAAACAAAGGGCGTTTTAAAAGCTTTAGAGGATGGCACAAAGCTTAGCAAATAAAGCTACAAAAGAGGATGGACCACTCCTAACTCCAAAAGGGCCTCAAGCAACCATTTTTAACACTTAAAAAAAGACATTTTTGTAGTTGACAACTAGGCCAAAATAGCATGCAAAGGTGGCCCAAACCAGTGTACAAAAACAAGCTTAAAAGGGGTAAATGCCTTACCCTTAAAGCACAGCAGCAAAGAAGCAACTTCTGAGCCAAAACCAACTTTTTGAGCCTAAACAAAACCTTCAAGAACCTTAGCTCCAAGGTGGTGGTGTTTGGCTAAGGGTCATAGTGTAAAAATGCAAGGAAAGCTCACTTTCAAGCACAATATATATATATAGAGAATTCTGGAGAGACTGAAATTTTGCATCTAAAATTTTAGAACCCCCAAATAAGGGGAGGGACCTCCCGTTATATAAAACAAGCAAGCAAAAAAAGATCTGGAAAGTGGCCGGCTCAGTGCTTAGGTGGCCGACCGGCCACCTCCCTTAGCTGACCGACCACTTCAAGGGGCCTACAAGGAGAAAAATGGCCAGTAAGTGCCAAAAGTGGCCAGCAAGGCCTTCCCCCCCCCCCCCCAGGCAAGCGGCACAAGGTTTGGCCCAAAAACAAGGCCAAAACATAGAGTGTTAAGAGGCTCAAAGACAAGGCACTCAGCCAAGAACATCGGACACTCAAAACGAGCGCAAACATGCACAATCATTGCGCGTACAAATGATGATGTCTGAGTCTTAAGGTCGGTCAAAATGGGGTGTCTACACATTTGCATCTGCATTGGGGTTAAAGGTGGCACAGTTAACATCTCCGCTCAGAGTAGAGTCACCAGTTGGGGGTACAATTGATTTAGATCGGGGGTGTAGTGGTTGTGAGATAGAGGTTGCCGGACGCCGGCTCCTGTTCGCTTTTGTGTTGCTAGACATGTCGAGTTTTGATGTTATTCTAGGCATGGATTGGTTGTCTTCGTATCGGGCAGTGATTGATTGTTTTTGTCAGAGGGTCACTGTGTGCACATCAAATGGTGATTGTTTTTACTTTCTGGGACACCGGGTTGATAGGGTCTTGTCACCAGTTTTTGGCCCTCGTAGTAAGAACGAGCTTAGTGGTCTTCTTGCTACTCTCTTGGATAGTGAGAGTGACGAGACTCTTGTTGAGTTGCCAAGGGTAGTTTGTGAATACCCGGACGTATTTCCTGACGATCTTACTAGTTTGCCACCCCACCGGGAGATTAAGTTCACTATTGACTTAGTGCCTGGAACGGCACCAATTTCTATGGCACCATACAGATTTGCACCTGCGGAGTTGCATGAGTTGAAGATTCCAAGAGCTTTTGGACAAGGGATTCATTCACCCTAGTACATCACCTTAGGGAGCGCCGGCTCTCTTTGCGAAAAAAGAAGGATGGGTCACTACGGTTGTGTATCGATTACCGCAAGTTGAATCGAGTTACCGTCAAGAACAAATACCCATTACCCAGAGTAGATGACTTGTTTGATCAACTTAGAGGCCCTTGTTGCTTTTCGAAGATAGATTTAAGGTCGGGTACCATCAGTTGAGAGTTCGGGAGGAAGACATGCAGAAAATAGCCTTTCGTACGCATTATGGCCACTATAAGTTCCTTGTAATGCCATTTGGGTTGACAAATGCACTAGCTTCCTTTATGGATTTGATGAACCGAGTTTTTAGAGAGTACTTGGATCATTTCATGGCCGTCTTTGTGGATGACATCCTAATTTATTTGACTTCCAAGGAGGAACACGAGGCTCACTTGAGGTTAGTGCTTGATTTGCTTAAGAGGCATCAATTGTATGCCAAATTTGAGAAGTGCAAGTTCTGGCTCACCGAGGTGAAGTGTTTGGGTCATGTAGTGTCAAGAGAGGGAGTAACTGTAGATTCCTCAAAGATATATTTGGTACAAGATTGGGAGCAACCTAAAAATGTTTTTCAGATTTGGAGTTTCTTGGGATTGGCGGGGTACTATCGGTGTTTCGTGAGGGACTTCTCTTGATTAGCCGCGTCTTTGACTAGGTTGACTAGAAAGAGGGTTAAGTTTGTATGGAGTGAGGCTTGTGAAAAGTCTTTCCAAGAGCTTAAAACTAGATTGAGGGATGGGCTTGGTTGTGTTTCGATGTAAAAGGGAAAGGCTGTGGCTTACTGTTCTCGACAATTGAAAACTCATGAGAAGAATTACCCTACCCATGACTTAGAGTTACCAGCAGTAGTGTTTGGCTTGAAAATTTGGAGGCATTATTTATATGGTGAGAAGTTTGAGGTTTTCTTCGATCATAAGAGCTTGAAGTATTTATTTTCCCAAAAAGATTTCAATTTATGTCAACGGAGGTAGATGGAATTTTTGGAGGACCATGATTTTGAGTTACACTATCATCCAGGGAAGGCTAATGTAGTGGCCGACGCCTTAAGTCGGAAATCCGTGAGTAGTTTGAAGAGTGTGGCCATTCGGGAGTGGGTTATGTTGGGTGAAGTTGGCAAGTTTGAATTGCAATTGGATGAGTCTGAAGAGGGTGCAACGTTGTTTACTTTGAGTGCTCAACCTATCTTGATTAGCAAAGTTGTAGAGGCACAACAAGGAGACTGTGAAGTAGAGTTAATTCGTGATAGAATCTCCAACGAGAAGGGAGAGAAGGGTTTGAACATTTACTCGGATCAGAGTGTACGATACCTAGACCGTTTGTTTGTGCCTGAATCTTATAGAGAGGAAGTGCTTCAGGAGTTCTATCACTTACGCCTTGCGGTACATCCAAGAGGCACAAAGATGTATCGTGACCTTAGCCGTCAGTTTTGGTGGAGGGGTATGAAGTGGGATGTCGCATCCTTTGTGCCCAAGTACCTTACTTGTCAACAAGTGAATGCCGAACATCAAAGACCAGTGGGTTTGTTACAACCCATACCTATAGCCGAGTGGAAATGGGACCATGTTACCATAGATTTTGTAGTTGGGCTTCCTAGAATGCAGCAGGCCAATGACGCCATTTGGGTGATTGTTGATAGGTTTACTAAGTCCATACATTTCATTCCAACGCATACTAGCGACTCAGTTGAGCACTTGGCAAAGTTGTACGTTAGAGAGATAGTTCAGCTTCATGGGGTTCCAGTAACCATCGTGTCAAATAGGGATCCTCATTTTACCGTCCGGTTGTGGAAAAGCCTTCAAGAGGCGTTGGGAACCAAGTTGACTTTTAGCACTGCTTATCACCCTCAAACTGATGGACAGTCGGAACATACTATTCAGATTTTAGAGGGTATGCTTAGAGCTTGTGTCCTAGATTTCAAGGGTTCTTGGGAGAGGCATTTACCATCGATTGAGTTTGCTTAATACAATAATTACCAAGCTAGTATCGAGATGGCACCATTTGAGGCCTTGTACAGCCGACCTTGTAGATCACCAATTTGTTGGGCCGAGGTGGTGGATGCACCATTGTTGGGACCAAAAATTGTTAGGGAAACAACCAAGAAAGTTGCTCTCATTCGAAAGAGGTTAGCTACAGCCCAAAGCCGACAGAAAAGTTATAACGATAAGAGGAGCCGACCTTTATCTTTTGAAGTGGGTGACTGTAGACGTGCCCGAACGTCCCGGCTCCACGTGCAAATGGCGCGAAATCCGTTTTGTTCATTAGCTACTACAGTTCGGACTCAATGTCAAGGTTTTGAATATAATCTCGCAAAGTGCAATGCAAGACCGATAAATCACCGAAGAGTCCAAATCCGACAAATCGTTTTGGAAAACTGATTTTAATAAAGAAGTGCCAAACATGGACTGCTTTACCAGATACAGAGTCGTTACCTAAATATTTTATTTTGGGAAATTTAGGAAACCCTAACTCATGCCTAAGGCCACGTGTCCGTCATCACCAAAGTTGCCTCGGCTCGGAAACTTGGGTACGAGAGGGGAAGGTCATGCAATGAGCCCCCCCCTCTCCGCTCGGCTGATAAAAAAGATCGACCTTTACTAAGCATGATATTTTTGTTTTTGAAAACACATGTGTTCTTATTCCAGTTTATTAGCTAGCTTACTACGTGATGCGCACAGCATAAGGGTATAGACTAGATCGCCTAAGTTGGAACAAAACATCTCATGTTTGTTTGTTTGAAAATGGTTTGAAGGTGCTACTTGCAAGTAGGCTAAGACGTGGATTTGCCACCCTCGAGTGGGCTTAGAAAACATGATTTTGCCACCTCAAGTGGGCTTAAAACTCACATTTCGATGAATTGTTCCAATTCAAGCAATCCAACCTTCACCCACAGGTATTCATGCAATTAAACACTTAAGCAGATAGCCTCATGGCAAGCATGCTATCATGGCAACACTCACACTCATGCAAGATGCTAAAGCATAAACACTCACAGTGTACTCCAAGCTAAAAAAGAAGCTAGTTAGTAATCAATGCATGATCCTAGCTATGTCAAGATGCCTAATGCAACACATGCAAAAATGCAACTAAGATAGGCCCGGCTATTCTAAGATGGCATATGAGATGCAACTTGATAACATGTTGTTGAACACATATTCAAGTAAATATATTGAAATACAATGCAGTTTGTATGATGCGCCGAGCCCGGTGCATGCAAGACTGATGAATGAATGCAAACATGCAAGCATAAGGATGCTAATTGAAATATGCCCTAAAACTAACCATTAAAGCGGATAAGTAAAAGGGAGAAAGACGTGGGGTTGGAAGACATTCACACACTCACGCACACTTATTACAAAATTCACCCTCTCAACGGAGGGTTCGAATAAAAGCTACAGTAAGCTACGCTACTTAGTTACAAACCGAAACTAATTAACTAACAAGCTAATTAATTATTACAAAACTGTAACTAATTAATCAAATTAATTAAAGTACAAAACCAACTAAGTAAGAAACTGAAATAGGCTGCCATAGCTCTGCCTTGGAATGATAAATGATGCATGCTCGGTCGGCTTCGCTCGGAAATCTACTACCGTGCCTCACGTTGCTTCTGTTTGCACTGTTTTGGACTTCTGAAAATTGTGCCAACTTCCATAGTGCTTCTGACCCACCTTAGGAACAATCTGAGGGGTGGTCAGCCAAGAGGAATGGCCATCGGCCATGTGTAATAGTCATCGGCCAATTTTTATGCCTATCGGCCAATTTTGATTAGCCGATCGACAGGCAAAGTAGTCGATTGGCCTTTGCTTCTTGAAAACTTCTTCTTTTGCTGCAACAGAGCACTAACAGAGGCATGGCAGTGTATTTACAAGAAAATGTGTGTGCGACCACACTACTTATCATGTTTAAAGCTCAAAGTAGTGTAGTGCTCGACTCTCGAGCCATCAATCACATATCTCAATGCATGATGGCCAAAGAGGCCGAGTTGCACAAGTCAATGGCAAATGAATGCACAAAAACACATAAATGCCTTAACCTCTGTCATGCATGCTCAAGAGGGTCGGCGACCAAGGATTGAGGCACGTTTCATCACTTCGAGTATGAAACATCCCTTGTTCCTCGTGTTGGGCTTGACACCCAAACCAAACACAATGCAATGCAAGGTATGCCAAACACAATGCAAATAACAAGCATGCAAACAACATGGCATGTAACAAGTATGCAACAATGTCATGAAATGCAACTAGCATGCAACAACATGCAATGCGACAAGCATGCAACAACATGCAAAATGGACTTAAACTAAAATGGACAGATCTCAAACATGCCCAAATCAGTGGCCAAAATGTTGAAATGATGGCATGAAATGCAAGACAATGCATGCACATGCCCTAGCCCACCAACGAAGCATAAAAGCATAGCTCTCAAAAGTGCTCAAGGAGTGACAAATATAAGAGTGTAACAACACTATAAGCATTGAAATAAGGTATGAAATGATGCCAAATCATTCAATCAATACAAGCATGGCACTCTAGGGTCCTTAAAGCATAAAGCTACCAAAGAGAACTACAAAGGAGGCATGCAATACATGGTACAAAGGCATGAACCAATCATGGACAGAGTTCAAATAGGTCTAAACAAAGACCAAAATATGCTAAGATTGAGTCACAAATGCCTAGGCATGCATGCATACATACTAAGCCACAAACAAGGTAACAAATGAACAACCCTTAGAGGCACTCAAAGGGTGAATGAAGTGGGAACATGGCAATGCTACATGCTCTAAAATGTCATGTGGAATGATGCCAAATCATGTACATGATACAAATCAAGCATGCTATGGTGCCCAAAGCTTAATGCTAGCAAGGCACTTGCACTACAACTATGCAGAACATGAAGCATATGGCAAGGGTAACCCAAAACAGTCCTAAAACATGTTAAAATGAGTCTAAAACATGTATGGGAGGAAGTCAAAATATGCTAGCATGAAGCACATAAGGCATGATGGATGCAAGGCAAATAAGGTGGATTACACTACACCTATCAAGACCAAGCATGAGATGGCTTTGCCAACAAAAATCAGAGTTATATCATGGCAAAATAACCCCAAATACACATTGAAATGATAGCTCGTAAGCTTAGGCATGAAGGCATACGCAAAGGCTCATGTTCAAGGCATAAAGGACCAACCCTTCAACGCATTGAAAATGTGAAAGATGTGAGTGCATGGAAATGAAACATGCTCTGAAATCATATAACAAATGATGCCAAATCATTCAAATAGGTCAAGCAATGCATGCTAGTGGACTTGATGCACAAAGGTAACAAGTTAGGATGAACCATAGTTATACAAATCATGGCATGCATGGAGAAAACAACAAAAATCAGAGCTTAAGCATGCTAAAAA
Source organism: Camellia lanceoleosa (assembly GCA_025200525.1). Taxonomy (NCBI): domain Eukaryota; kingdom Viridiplantae; phylum Streptophyta; class Magnoliopsida; order Ericales; family Theaceae; genus Camellia; species Camellia lanceoleosa. The sequence continues at coordinate 20,050,330 of CM045767.1, read as the reverse complement.
ATGACCAAAATCTTCTTAGAGTTAAGACAAAATCATGCTAGAATGACAGGTTAAAGCATGATACACATTAGGCTAATTCATGGAATTGCACTACAAGTGCATGGAGCATGCAAGGGCCAACCAAACCAAACATTAACAAAGGTATGACATGGAAAAACATCACCAAAAACATGCTGAAATAGAATCAAATCATGCTAGAAAGGCATGCTACTTCATGAAGCATACAAGACTAGTTTGTGAGAAATACACTACAAGTGTATAAACCATGCAAGAAGTGAGTCTACCAATCAAAATTAGAGTTATAACATGTCAAAATAACACCAAAAACATGCTTGAAATAAGCTAATTCAAACCACAAAAGCCTGCTACTTTGTAAAGCTAACAAGGCTAGCAAAGAGGATTTACACTACAAGTGCAATAAGCATGCAAGAGGTGACCAAGACAGCCAAAAATAGAGTTATGGCAGGTCTGATAAGTCACAAAAATGAGCCTAAACAAAGCCATAAAGAAGTAAAAACACATGCTTATTTGGTTGGCCATCAACACTAGCAAGCAAGACAAGAGGAGAGGGGACCACCCTCTCCTATTTGGGACCTCAAAATAGGGTTTTTACCACTGAAAATCCTTTGGATTTCAGTGGTTCTAAGGCCAAAAAGAAGCTGTTTGAAATGTTGGAAAGTTAGCTCACAAGGCCTTACAAGCCAAGAAGCAAAAGGGAGGACAACCCCCTAGCCAACCAAGGCACAGACCAAGACTTTTAGGACTGAAAAATGGAGGAAAAATAGAGGTTTTTGTAGTTCAACACCACCCCAAAAAACAGCCCCAAAGTAGTTGAAAATTATGGCAAAGCTAGTATGCAAAACAAGCTAAAAGGAGTGAGTGATTACCTTTGGAGCACAGCAGCAAAATGGCCTCTTTCTTGGCTCAAATGACCTTCTATCAGCCCAAAAATAAGCTCCAAGGGACGTCAGCCCATAGATATGCAACCTTGATGAAGGATGCCTAGGCAAAATAGAAGTATTTCTCTACTTCTATGCACCAAAGAGCAAGAGAGAGAGGAAACTAGGGAGAGAGGCAGAGATTTGGCTCTGGAAATTATAGAGAGAGAGAGAGAGAGATTTTAGTGTGAGAAGCTCCCAAACTTGCTCAAGAAGTTCTCACCCTTCAAAAATATGAGATATAGGTTCATATATAGCAATTCAAGAGCTTTTGGTCGAAAACATCTAAGTTGGGACAGCTAGAGCATGCTGGAAACAACTGGAGATGAAATATCTTCAAAAAATCTGAGTTTGGGTCACTCTTGGCCGATCGGCCATCTTTTGTGCCGATCTGCTACTTATCTACTACTTTTTTGGCCGATCGCCCAACAAAATTTGCTTTTCAAGCCCAACTTCAAATGGCATAACTCCTTCGTATGGACTCCTTTTTAGGTCATTCTTGTGTCCAAATTAAGCCCCGGAAGTAAGATTTCCAATAGTGCTAGCCTTGTATCAAAATTCCAATTGTGAAAAAAATTATGCCTGTTTTGGTGAAGCTGCTCAGTTTCGGTCCAACCGGAATGATGCCCAACTTCAACCAACCATATCTCTCCCATCCGGACTCGGTTTGAGGAGATTCTTGAGTGAAAAATGAAGCCCCAGAAGTCTTATTTCCAACGGTGGTAGCCTCATAGCTTAAATCCAAGTATACGAAAGGATAGGGCCAATTTAACGAGGACGGCTTGTCTCTCTCTTAACGATTCATACCCAACTTCTTCCTCAACTTGGTTTCTTCCCTCTTCTCCTCTTTTCTTCAACTCCACACCCCTAAACAAGGTGTTTTGAAAGATTTTATCTCTCTTTCATTCATTTCCACTTTGTCCTTGCTTGGTTTACCGAAAAGCACAACATTTAATGAAACGTGAGCCTCAGAGTATCGCAGAAACCTTTTTTTAAAATATTTTGAAAGAGAGGGTTTTAAGATCTAAAATATTTTTGGTCCAACAATGGGGTGTGAGGTTTGGATTTGACGCTCTCCTTGCCAAAGAAACCGACCTTTTGTATAGCATAGCCTGCACAACTTTCATCACCAAGGAAGCCATCAGTAGCACCCAAGTCTTAAGGGCGGTCAAAAATGGGGTGTCTACAGTGACCATGTGTTTCTTAAGATCTCACCTAGATGGAGTTTAATGAGATTCGGCGAGAGTGGTAAGTTGTCACTGAGGTTCGTTGGGCCTTTTGAGATATTGGAGAGAATCGGGGAAGTGGCATACCGGTTAGCTTTACCGCCAAAACTTTTCGGGGTCCTCAATGTGTTTCATGTGTCAATGCTTAGGAAGTATGAATCCGACCCTTCTCATGTGTTAGATTGGGTTAATTTGGAGGTGAACAAAGATGCTTCTTACAAGAAGTGTTAAGGGGCAAAACCATACCGTTAGTAAAGGTGTTGTGGAGGCACCATGGGGTTGAAGAGGCAACATGGGAAAGGGAGGCGGAAGTCCATTCCAAGTATCCAGATTTATTTGAAAATGCTTAGTTTATTTTGATTTGTAATGTTCTCTAGTGTTGAAGGGAAGAGTGTTAAATTGTTAATCACATGTTGTTATATGTATTGTTAATCTAAGCATGACATTGTGAAGAAATGTTATTTTGTTACAAATGTTTTATTTCATATGTCTAGTTTAAGCAATTGTGATTTTGATGAAATGATGATGATGAGGATAGTAAATGTTAAATTGAATGCTAATGTTGCGATTTGAAATTTTGATAACATAGTCATAATTGCTAGAATTCTTCGTTTGATTGGTTGGTTTAAATTTCGAGGATGAAATTTTCTATGGTAGGGAGGTTGTGATGACCGGTTACACTACTCATTCCGTTTTTCCTTCGTTTAGTTTTGGATTAGTCTTGTTGGGGGTATCGAGTTGGCTTTGAAAACCTTGTTAGTGGTTCGAAATTGTTGCATTCGGGAGTTTCTCATGAAACTTGTTCTTGTCCTTTCGGTGATTGATTTCCTTGGTTTCGGAGGGTGCACAGCCGAGTTCGGGATGTCCGAGAACGAGCCAGGAAAATTCTGGGCAGCTGAGCTAGGGCCGGACGTGCAGGGGCTCTAGGCCGCACGTGCAGGATAGGGCGAGCTGTGGAGGGTTGCACACTGCCTAAAAGGCAGGTGTAGAGTGAAGTGCAGGAAGGACCACCGCACGTACGGGGAAGGGCATCGCAAGTGCGAGATTCTGGCAGTCCGAATCTCTGTTTTTTTTTCTTTTCTTGGCCGTGTGTGTATCACATTTTGGGCATTTCCCTCTCACTCTAAACACTATCTTTCTCCTTTTTCTCTCTAGAAACCATCATCAAACACTAAAACTCTTTGATTTCCTTGCAATCCATTGGGTATAGAGTCATCTTCCCTCACTAATCTTGGAGATCAAAAGCTAGATTTCACATTGTGTGGTAGAAATCAAAGATCTCTCATCCTTGATCCTAGGGTTTCATCAATCTCTTCATCAAGTTTGAGGTAGGAATTTTCTTGAGTTATATATACATGTTTTGCAAGATTAAATGTTGATTTTATGTTTCTCTTGAATTTATTTTGAGAGTTAGGTTTGTGGCTCAAGAGTGTAGAAATTTTTCAAAAGAGGGTTTAAACTTTCTAATGTTTCCAAGTCAATCCTTAAGGACTTCATTTTATTAATCTAAGGAAGATGTTTTGGATGGGGTTTCACCAAGAAATGGTGAGATGTTTTACTAAGCAAAACCTATGGATTTTCTTATTTCTTGTGTTCAATGAGGAAGGAGTGTAGATTTTATCACATGTTTTGTTAAATAGCAATCTTCTTGATTTATCAGCAAATGAGAAATTATTTCAATATTATTGCAAAATACATGAACATGTATAGTTGAGAGGTGGCAAATTGCTGTGTGCCATGGGTTGTGAGAATTGTAAATCTTGGAGATTAATGTTTTGAAAACATTGCATGTAGTCTTGAAGAGACTAAATTGTTAAGAATTGTGCATGATGAGAAATTGTTGTTGCGTGTTGATGGCATATAGTTATTTTGCAAAATAACATTGTAGAGAGGAAATGGGAAATGTATTTGTTTTGATATTGTTGTCAAGATACTTGAAAATGGAGACATGCTATAAGGCAAGGAAGACCATTGCATTGCATTTGCATGAAATTTAATTATTATGCATTGTGAATTTAGATTGGAGTTATTTACTTCATGAAAAAAAAAAAAAAAAGGTATTGTAATAAGAACTATGGAAATGTATTATGGGGTAAATACGTTGGTAAGTCCGGATAGGGGGTGTAGATGAATTTGATAAGTTGGCCTGAGTGTCTGGGGTGAAAGACCGAAAACACGTGCGGATGAGGTACCACTTCCCTTTCGGTTAGCAACCGGTTAAGTGGGGTTATTGGGTAGTGCTTGTTGAGCCTACTTGCAAACACTAACCTAGGGATTACCTGAGTCGTATTTACTACCCCTAAAGATTAAAATTGGAAATTTGAATTTGATGAGTTTGCAAAAATTTTAATATAAACATGGTGGTTTTCAAGAAGAGCATGAAATGAGATTATCTTTGAAATTACATTGCATTAAATGTTGGAAAAATTTGCATAACTGTATATACTTTGTAAGGATTTCTCTACTGGGCTTATTGCTCACCCCTATGGGATTTGGTGTAGGAAAAGATGTGGTGATCCCGCCAAGTTGAGGGTGTGGATAATTTGTGAAGAGTATATAGCTCTATTTTGTTGTGATTTAATTGCTTGCCAAGGGCTATTTTTGTATGAGTCTGAGAGGCCACTTTTGTGTAACTGAGCTTAAGCCTTGAAAATTGTAAGCCCATGAGGGCACTTTATTATTTTTGGGAACATGACGCTCTGCATGATATTGATTCATGTATTCATTTATCCTTGAATGTACAATTCGAATGCGGAACCTTGTATAAACTTGTTGATTAACGATGTAAGGATGGGAGAATTGTTGTTATTATTTAGTGGATGTTGGTTAGAGTAGTTACTTTATATTGGTTATTTTTGGGGCATTACAACATATGCATATCCCTGGCTGCAAAAATAAAGAGGTCAACTCAACGTCAACAAGAATTGTCTAAGAACAAAGCAGATAACAAAAGAGACATCTCAAATTAGTTATCTCACCAATGCTGCACAAAGAGATTGACAAGCTATACATACAAAAGCAACTAGATCTAGAGACTTGTATATGTATATCCATATGTTAATAAAGATGAATTGCACATGTTAATAAGTGGAGGTCCTATCCACAAACTAGCCTTCAAGATTTTTGAGACATTTTAAGTGCATCTACAATGTAAAGACACACTTTTGGGTTTTTTTTCTTTTTATAAACATTGAGTAGGGTAAGCTACAAAAAATGATAACTTTCAGACCACTTGAAAGGTTCTATGACAAAGAAGGCCCCCTGAGTGACATGGAATAATTGTCTAATAGGCAACTAAATAATTTGCCATAGCTATTTTAAATTTAGAGTGAAAAAACAAAGAAAAAAAAAATAGAACTTGAGAGAGGAACATAAACAGTAGGTTCGTGGAGGTAGAACTAAAAACAATGGAGTGTGTGAAACAAAGGAGGCAATAGCCATTGTAAACTCCAATACCATATAAAACAATAATAATCAAACTATTGATTGTTGTATTGTATTTGCACTTAAATATAGTGTGAAACACCAGTACAAGGACAATATTTGAGCAATCGAAGTGAAGTGAATTTGCTAAATTGAATTCTTGATGACATTTAAAAAAGAAAAAGAAAAACAAGAAACGTAACACATAATTTGAAATTAACCCAAGATTTAGATCTCTTTTACACAGACAAATATGTCAGACATACGGAGACACATTCATAAGAAATATAATTATTAACAGTTGATAAGCAAACCAAATAAAATCAAAGAAGAACAAGAAAAAGAACAAGAAGAAGAAAGAAGAAGAAGAGACAGAGACAAAGAGAGATAGAGAACATGAGCAATCAAAGTGAAGTGAATTTGCTAAATTGAATTTTTGACATATAAAAAAAAAAACAAAAAGAAGGACAAGAAACATAACACGGCATTTGAATTTAATACAAGATTTAAATCTCTCTTACACAGACACATTCTTAAAAATTATAATTCTTAACCAGTGGATTGCATATTAACTCTATGAACACTAAAAAAACCAAAATCTGTGTTTTTGACCCACAAAAGTGTTTGAAAGTTTTCAAAATTAACCCGTATAAGCATCACAAGAACTTATTTTACAAATAAAGACTGCAATGATTAGATGAGGAAATTCATTAGCAAGTCTTGTTTTTGAAACCCATAATCAACTCATGTTCCTATATTTAGAAGAAGAATATAAATAAAAAAAAAAAGAATTCCAGACATTTAAAAAAGAGATAAACGAGAAACATAACACGACATTTGAATTTAACCCAAGATTTAGATCTCTCTTGCACAAACATATATATTAGATAAACACAGACAATGATACAGCTAGATCCATTAAGAAAATTTAGATCCATTGCTTATTATTCTTGGCCAGATGAACATGATTTACAATGATATAACATTAAGAAAGGTACGTGCCAGAAACATTCCAGCACAAACAATTGAATTATACCTTAAATTCTTGATCATATCCAACCAGAGACAGAGCCACTTTTGCATTCCCCTTGCCAACCTTAAAATGTAGGATAATAACCTTCTAACAAACACAAACAAATACGGGAGATATAAAAATATAAAGAAAACCAAACACAGAGACAAACAAATCTAACATAAGCATTTTGCACTCTAGGAGGAATAGGATGGGATGGAATTTTGTTTATAGGGATAATTGTAACTCTTCTTCGGAGATTACCATTTTGAAGAAGTCACTTTCTAGTATTTTATGTGTCTACTATAATATTAAACAATTTCCAGAGCAACCTAAAAATGAATTGAGTGTTAGAGTCCAGTTATGATTGTGTTTAGAAATTAATTGCAAATAAATGATAAATTTAATAAATAAAAATAATTAAGGAAAGTTATTAACTTATGGAAAATTTCTATTCAACTTAAAATTTTAAAATTAATTGCAAATAAATGATAAATTTTACAAATATTAATTATTAAAATCACAATCTTTTTAAAGAAGTACGTGTGGTAATTTTCCCATTAATTTATGCGTTTGGATCATCTCTCCTAATCCCAAACTTTCTGTGTAATAGTTGTTCGACAATAGGCTATTTTGCAAAGATAGTTAAAAACTTTTTAACCTATTTTAGGTCACATTATCTCTTTATTTTTTCACACATTTTTTCAAAAAAAGTCAAAAAAATAAACTTTTCACCAACTTCCGAAAATAACCCATGTCATTTTGATTCTGTGGATGAAATCTTCAAAACAACGTCGTTTGTTTGAACAAATGACTATTTATAGTCCGCTCCGTTTGTTCCAAATTTCACTCCACACCGATCATTGATATCGATTCATTCATTCACCCAATCTTGAGGAGGAAACTCGATGAGATGCTCATCAACAATTCATCGATTTTGGAGCCCAAGTTCAAAATCTCAACCTCATAGCCAGCTAGGTATTAACAATAATATTCTTCTGATAAATCTCTACATGTTTGAAATTATCATTTCGTTTCCCAATTTTAGGGTTTATTGTCAAAAGCTTTGAGATTAAATTTACAATTTTTTTTTTTTTAATAGATGGGTAATTTATACTTCTTTAATAAATGGTATCTAGATTTTTGCAAATTGCATACCTTATGGTTAGAATGTGAAAACAACTCTAAGATAACAACAAATCAACTTAACTAATACTTTGTTCACAACCTGTTTACAAATTTCTTAATCAAAAGAAAAATTCTAATCTTGCAAAAAAAAAGAAAAAGAAAAAAAAAGTTACTAAATTACAAATATAAATACACATGCTCCACCAAACCATATCTCTATCATTGAAGGCCTAACACCCAATATATAAGTTATCACTCCTTGTGTCTAGTTTAACAAATTTGCAATGCATCATTTGATGAAATTTGTGATGTTATTTGTAATAGAAAAAGTGAATCAAGCTTGTCATGGACTCTTCCTAACATGTTAATCACTTTACATCATAAACCCCCACCGCCTTCCCTGCTAACCACCACCTCCCACCCTATTCACCAAATCTCAAATCACCATCAAACCCAGAATCACCGCCACAAACTCACCACCACCAACATCAAATTTTAACCATTTTGGTAATTTATACATAATTATTCAATGGAAAATAGCATCCCAACATTGCTTTTTCAAATCAATATAAAAGAATCCAACATTTTTTGGTGCTACAAGGTTTATATTCAAGAAAAATAAAAATAAAAATAAAACAAAACAAAACAAAACAAAAGGAAATAAATAAGATGAAAATAAAAAGAGAAGCCACACCATGTGTTTGTGGTTCGGCTACTACCATACACACACGGCACAAAAAGCCCCAAGGCTACATCTCTCATTTTATTGATTTTCACTCTTCAATATTAATTTTTACAATAAAACCCCCTTTATAAAAAGTATATTGTATTAGGTAAAATAGAGGATTGGGTTTTATCTAATAACTAACATATCCATACTAAACAAAAATAGCTTTGCACTGTTAGTGTACAAGTCTATAAGGCTCTAGTTTTGCTAAGTGCACAAAATTAGTGCACGGAAAAATATGCAGAATAGAAAGTGATCGATTCTGTGCATTTTTATGGGTAGTAATTCTGTGCACATAGGTGAGGCTCTATGGAATTTTTCGAGTGGATAGCAATTGAGAAACAAAGTGCATGGTTGGCCTAGATTGTGGATTGACATGCAAACATGCAATTGCCAATTTTACACTACACATCACTACCTCCTCAACTTCAAGGGGGGGAGGTGAAAGGCGTTGGTCTAACACATCCTTTAGCTATATGTTCTCAACAACTGGGGTCAATAAGGAGGTGATGAAGTCTCTCAGATGCTTTTTTTTTTTATCACTTCCAGTGCCAACACACCAAAGCTATAAGCATCACACTTTTTCAGTTACCTTCATTATGTAAACAAGCTTTGCAAAAAAAAGAGACATGATCATGCACTTGTTTTGTTACACTTCAGATTCTATGTCAATTTAGTAGAGCATTAAACTATGTTACCTAGTGCAACATATCCGTATGTGCCTGCAAATGTACTCCAATTAGAGAAATCTAGCTTCAAAAGCTTGGCAGTGCCAAAGTCTGAAATATGAGCCTTGTACTCCTCATCAATCAAAACATTGTTGCCAAAAATGTCTCGGTGAACAATGGGCAGTGTTCAATCATGGTACATGTATGACAAAGCGCTTGTCATACCGTTGATAATATTCACTCTATTTGGCCAATCCAATTCTTTAGCTTCTTCATCTTTGTTGAAAATTGCAATCAAACTACCTCTTTCGAGGCACTCATAAACTAGAAAAGAGTATCGAGCATGCAAACAAAACCCAAAAAGCTTCACTATGTTTTGATGCTTAATTTCTATCAATGCCCTTACCTCGTTTAAGAAATCTTTCCTATCTGCCCTCTCAGATAATAGATGAAGTTTCTTTACAGCTACTATATTAGCCGATGGTAACTTTGCTTTGTAGATAGTTCCCTATCCTCCTTTTCCAATGTAGTATGTGGCATTGAAATCCTTGGTAGCTTTTACAATGTCATTGTACATTGCTCTTCCATCGAGCATTGATATTGATAACAAATCTTCATTTGGGGTTTGAGCGCCACCCTTTTCAACTTGTGACTTTCTTTCTTGAATCGAAGATGATGAGAAGTCCAATGAATGCACCTAAAAGTCGGTGTGCCCCACCTAGAGAGAGCACAATTATAAGAACAAGTGTCCCCTTTTCTAGAGTGTGTTTGTGCATTACAAAAGGAATTTTGCAAGGCTGCAAACCTTTGATATTTCCACCCAGACCTTTGTTCCCTTGCAATGCTTCTATTGATGCATTCATGAAGGTATTGCTCATGAGAATAGGACCTTGCAACTGATTTTATGATATATCAACAAACGCCAAGCCATGCATATCTTCAAAACCCTTTGGAATGATACCAGAGAGATTATTGTGAGAGAGGTTCAACTTCTCCAATCTCTGCAAATCTGTGAGTTCCAATGGTATTTTTCCTGTAAGAAAATTATTGCTCAGGTGAAATAACTTACCCATCTGAAATGGAATTTTCTGTTTGAACATGTTGTTGCTCAAGTTCAAGTAAAATAGATTTAGATTGTTCTCTAGAATACCCGGTATTGACCCATTGAATCTATTTGTGGACAGATCAAGATATGAAAGCCCAGTTAATGATTCTAGTTCTTGAGGTATGCTACCTAAAAGTTGGTTATCAGCTAAAATCAACTTCTTCAAAGAAGTCAATGTCCCAAATTCCTTTGGAATCTCGCCAACTAAACGATTGGAAGACAGATTAAGTCGATGTAGTTGTATTGATTTTTCAAGCCCCGGTGGAGTGCTACCAGTGATGTTGTTCCTTGCTAAGTTAGGGTTTGTCAAATTTGGGAACATTCCCCAATTATCAGAGAATTTGCCATCAAAATTATTGTTACTTTGATCCAAGTAGGCCAAATTTTGATGGGTACCAAAATCTTCGAATATATTTCCAGTGAGTTGGTTTCCCTCAAAACGGGTTATGGCTAAGCTTGAGTAGTTTCTCAGACGTTTAGGGATTGTACCTGAGCTAATTGTGGTGCACTGTGAAATAATAAAGTTTACCACCTTGGCAAAGCTCTGGGAGATTGCCAGAAAATTGATTTTCATCCATTACCAGCTCGACCAATTTCTTCAAATTGCCAAATTCGTTTGGAATGCAGCTGGATAGTCGGTTGGAACGGAGGTTTAGATTTTCTAAATTGGTCAAATCACCTAAAGAAGCTGGAATGGGACCACTAAGTTGATTCTCACTTAATTCTAGATAAACGAGGGATTTCAAGTTCCCTAATTCTTTAGGAATTATACTAGAGAATTGATTATTCAAAAGGAATAGTCGAGTTAGGGAGCTCAATTCACCTAAAGATGTTGGGATTGAGCCAGTAAGATTGTTGGTTTGAAAGGTTAGGCTCTGTAGTGATTTCAACTGTGCTATCTCTTGGGGAATGGAACCGGATAGGGAGTTGTTGAATAACTGCAACACAGTTAGTTTATTCAAGTTTCCCAATGTGGAAGGAATAGAACCAATGAGATTGTTTCCATCCATGTAGAGCTCAACAAGATTGACTAGGTTTCTCATTTCAGGAGGAATGGAACCAGAACGATCATTTCCATGGAGATATAGACAAGTCAAGTTCCTCAAATTGGTTAAAGAAGTAGGAATGGGACCAAAAAGACTGTTGGTGTACAAAGCAAGCTCATTTAGAGACTTTAACTGGCCTATCTCTTGAGGAATTGAGGCATTCAAATGATTATTGAACAAGTGGAGAGTTTCAAGATTTGTTAGTAGGTCGATTTCTGGTGAGATGATTCATGAGAACTGGTTAGTGGACAAATCAAGATAGATGAGTTTGGAGAGAGAACCAATTAGAGGTGGGATGACACCAAAGAATTTATTGATGAAGACCTTGATATATGCAACATTGGAAAACAATGAAAATGAAAAGTTGTTGAGCGTACCATTTGCACTTGAACTTGTGAAGTTCAATCTAATGACGCTTCCATCAATGTTGCAAGAAACTCTAAACTAATTACAGGGACTGGCATTTGTTGAGCCACTATCATGGGGTGGAACAACCCATGAAGTTACCAAGGATCTAGTGATCCCTATACCCGTGTGCCTTTGTTAAAAAGGTAGTGCACATCAAGAGCTCGTTTTTGGTTCGATTAAAGTTTGGTTTCAACATCTTTGAAGTCTCTCCATCTCTTCCTTTGCTCTTCTAAGCTTGAGGTAGGGATTTTCTACACTTTCATATGACTTTTAACTTAGTTATGAGTTGTTGTGTAACAATGGTAGAATTTGGGTGTACTATGAACAAACCTAGGGTTTAGATATTAAATCAAAAGAGGGGTTTCTAAGTGAATGAGTTATAAATGGTTATGGGGTTGAATATAAGGTTATATTATGACAACGTAGTTGACTTTGGCATTTGGGTTGATATTTGGGAAAGAGAGCGTTTGCCCTAAAACGTTTCAAATATTTATTTTGTATAAATAAATGGATTTGGGATTGAAATGTGAAATTTAATGGATGTTGACATAAACGGTGGAGAAGGATATGTGTTATCACTCAACTATGAAATTTTGAATAAATATCTGTCTTGAGATCAAATATCTATATGAAATATTTGTATTGGGCTATCGGTGGAGGATAGTTATGATTGTTGTAGAAATTACATGAGGATTAGATAAATTGAAACTAACTCTTGTTGGTTGTCATTGAATATGACTCAGTTTTAAATACATTGTCTATATATGATGTTTGGGAGGAGAAAGGGGATGTACTCCATGTTTGGGAGAAGAAAGGGGATGGACTTCATTGAATTAAGTTGGCCTGTGTGTCCAGGATGAAAGTCCCAAAACCGTGCATATATATGGGTGTTGATTCCCATGGATGAAATTTCTTTAAAATGGCAAATTGATGTGTTTGTGTGATTATTGTGTTGATTCGAGAACCATTGAGTTGTAGTCTCAGTTGGGTTATTTGGAAAATAATGAAATTTGCTCATGAGTTAAGATGAAATGAATTGACGTGAATGAAATTAAGATAACAAGAATTGAGATATAAAACTTGGCATATTGTAACTTTGTAAAACTTGAATGATTTTACTACGGGCATTGTATATGCACACTTTACTCATATCTTTATTAAGACTCATATATTGTGTTAGATTGTTTATACTGGCCTTTGGCTCACCCTATTTGGGAAAAACCATTTTCAGGTGTTGGTGATATGCCTCCGCCAAGGCAGTAGATTAAAGGGAATTGGAGCAAAAGCTTCTATTTTTGTTGTATCTATTTTGTATAGCCAAGGGCTTAAGTTTGTGTTAAGCTAGTCTCATTTTTGTTATAACCAAGCAGCGACTTAGAAAGATGTAAGCCATTAAGGCAAATGAATATGTGTGTAACTTTCACTCATTCTTGTATCTGTCTCTCATGTATATTAAACTCTGATGAATGCATGTTAATTCCATTATATTTTTGCTTATGAGATGAGTTTGTGTACATATTTCTGGGCCGTTACAACTTGGTATCAGAATGTACCGGGTTTGAATACTTTGGGTACGTGGAAAGTGGTTAGTACTACAATGGGTTTGTCTCGCTTGCTAGAGACTTTAGTACGAACAATATGTGCTTATATGATAACATACTTATGTGATTATATGGGTTTGAGATTTAATTTCTAGGATGTTGATTCAGTCTATGGGCTTCTAGAAGTCCTATTAGAAGAACACTTGATCACTGATGTTTCTAATTAGAACTCTGGCAACGTCGCGGGACGGCCATTATCCAGGAACGAAATTCGTATGTGTTTACGTGACTACATGCATATATGGAGTGAATTACCGTTGTCCACCGCATTAGGACATGAGTGATTTAGCTTCATGACAGTTGTAAATGTGCTAATCTCTTTTGTTACCCTTATTAGGATGTTATGACGTAGACATAGTGGTAGGCGTGGTAGGCCTAGACGACAGGAGATGCCAATACCAGATGATATTCTAGCACAAGAGGAGGGTGTCGGTCAGGCCAATGTGGCTAAAGCAGTTGGTCAACAAGCCATGGGCGCCTTACCCTGCGAAATGGCTGGAGCATTGAGGGAATCCATGAACATTCTCAAGGCTGAGAATCAAGTCCAGGCCCAAGTAGCTAAGGTAGGGCCATCTTTTCTGAAACGGGAGTTCTTCTGGTCAAATCCAGATGAGCTTTTAGGTGATCCCAAGGAGCCACTGAAAGCGGATGAGTGGCTAGAGCAGATGGTGAAGACATTTGAGATGCTCGGCATCGAAGATGGAAGTTTGAGGGTGACCTTGGCATCCTTTCAGCTAAAGGAAAATGCAGGTCAATGGTGGAAGTATGCACGTAGGCGCATTGGAGTGACTTGGGAGGCTCTTGTTGATACCTTCCAGGACAAGTTCTTACCTCCCATTGTTAGGGAGAAGTTGAAGGATTAGTTTTCTCAGCTCAAGCCATTGAGCATACCAGTGGCCGAGTTTGAGGCCGCATTTAGTAACCTCTCTAGGTTTGCACCAAAGTTAGTGGCGACTGAGGAGTGCCGTTGTTTGGAGTTTGAGAAGAGGTTGAGGACCGGGCTTATGTTTTAAGTGGCCAGGTCAATGATTAGGGACTATGGACACCTTGTGGAGGTGGCGGCTCATCTGGAGACCGTGATCCAGATGGAGAAAGAGAGGATGAGAGACTCTAGGAGGAGTCAGGATGTGTAGAATGACAGTAATTGGCAGAGAGGCTCTAACCCACAACAGTCCCAGGGAGCTCAATCGAGGTCCACTTTCCCAGTGTCGAGTTCAGGTCCAGGGAGAGCTAGTCAAGGAGTATTACCTATTACAAGTGTGGTCATTTGGGCCACAAGTCTCCAGCCTACCTGCAGAGAGGAGGAATACAATGAGCAGCATCGTCATCAGCTCATCCACAGAGCCAGAGTTAAGGGAAAGGCCAACCGCTCACTTGTTACCAGTTTAGGCAGGCGGGGCACCTGAAGAGGTTTTGTTCTCAGTTAGGTGGCACACCTAGTGTATCTGGTTCAAGATAGACACAGAGCCACCAGCCGACACAGTCAACACAGGCCTCGAGGGCCAATCAAGGAGCCTCTTCAGCTCAGTCAGTGTATTAGGCTTATGCTTTGAGGGGTGAGCAGGTTGAGCAGAGACTGACAGGGCGTGTGTATGTTGTTACCACGCCGAATCTAGTACCAGCGCCTTTGGCAATAAGAGGCACCTTCTTATTTTGCAATTCAGTTGCTAATGTGTTGATTGATACGGGTGCATCCCATTCATTTATCTCGTCTGCATTTGCATCGGTTTTGGGGTTAGAATTGGCTCAGTTAGTATCTCCTATCTGTGTAGAGTCACCAATCGTGGTGAGGTGATTTTGAAACAGGGTTGTCGAGGTTGTGACATAGAGATTGCTGGTCACCGACTTCCATTTGCATTTGTATTGATTGATATGTCTAGCTTTGACTTCATTTTGGGTATGGACTGGTTGTCTTCATATTTGGTTGATATAGATTGCTACTATCAGAGGGTTACTGTATGTACCTTGTGCGGTGATTGCCTTTACTTCTTAGGGGCCCGGGCGGATAGAGTCTTATCACAAGTATATGATCTGCGTGGTTGGAATGAGCTTGGTTTCCTTCTTGCTAACTTCCTAAGTACTAAGTGTGATGAAGTCCAAGTTGAGTTGCCAAGGGTAGTTTGTGAATACTTGGATGTTTTTCCGGATGACCTTACCGATTTATCAAGAGATCGAGTTCTTTATTGATTTAGTGTCTGGTACGACGCCAATTTCTATGCCACCATATAGATTTGCATCTGCTGAGTTGAGTGAGTTGAAGATTCAACTTCAGGAATTATTATATAAGGGTTTCATTTGCCCTAGTACTTCGCCGTGGGAAGCACCGACTCTTTTCACTAAGAAGAAAGATGGTGCTTTGTGACTTTGTATAGATTATCGAAAGTTGAACTAAGTAACTGTCAAGAACAAGTACCCAATGCCTGATGTAGATGATTTGTTTGATCAGTTGAAAGGGTCTAGTTGCTTTTCTAAAATAAACCTGAGATCAGGTTATCACCAGTTGAGGGTAAGGGAGGAGGATATCCCGAAGATGGCATTCCATACGCTGTATGGCCATTACAAGTCTCTAGTGATGCCCTTTGGGCTCACCAATGCACAAGTTGTGTTTGTGGACTTGATGAACCAGATCTTTCATGAGTTCCTAGATCGTTTTGTGGTCATTTTTTGTAGACGACATCTTGATTTACTCACCCTCTGAGGAGGAGCATGAGGAACACTTGCAAATAGTACTTAAGTTACTTAGAGCCCACAAACTGTATGCTAAGTTTGGGAAGTGTGAATTCTGGCTGAGAGAAGTTAAGTTCTTAGGCCATGTAGTATCCAGGGAAAGGGTGACTGTAGATTCATCTAAGATAGAGGCAGTGCAAAATAGGGAGCCACCTAAGAATGCTTTCGAGATCCGTAGTTTCTTGGGATTGGCCGGGAATTACCGTAGATTTGTGAAAGATTTCTCTAGGCTAGCTCCACCGCTAACTAGACTGACGAGGAAATGGATTAAGTTTGTATGGAGTGAGACTTGTGAGAAGCCTTTTCAAACGCTTAAGGTTAGACTTACCACTGCTCCAGTATTGATTATTCCGGAGAGGGGTTTGGGCTATTCGGTGTACTGTGATGCCTCACGGGAAGGATTGGGTTGTGTTTTGATGCAAGAGAGAAAGGTAGTAGCCTATGGCTCGCGGCAGTTAAAAGCACATGAGAGGAACTACCCTACCTACGGCCTAGAGTTAGCGGCGGTGATCTTTGCCTTAAAGATTTGGAGACATTACCTGTACGGTGAGAAATTTGAGGTATTTTCTGATCACAAGAGTCTAAAATATATGTTTACACAAAAAGGCTTGAATCTGAGGCAGAGGAGGTAGATGGAGTTTATTGAGGATTATGACTTTGAGCTACATTACCATCCGGGAAAGGCCAATGTTGTAGCTGATGCTTTGAGTAGAAAATATGTTAGCAGTATAGCTTATATTGCCATCCGGGAATGGAAGATGTTGGGTGCTATTGGGGAGTTCGACTTGCATCTTGGCGAGTCCGTTGAGTTTGTAGCCTTGTTTTCTATAGTCGCGCAACCTACACTCGTGAACCAAGTGTTAGAAGCACAGAACGGTGACCTTGAGGTGGAATCCCTCCGAGAGAAGATCTCTAGTGGAAAGATGAAGAGAGACTTGAATGTATACCCCGACCTGAGTGTGAGATATTGTGACCATTTGTTTGTACCAGAGTCTTGTCGAGAGGAAGTACTCCGAGAGTTTCACCATTCACGCCTTGCGGTGCATCTGGGAGGCACAAAGATGTATCATGATCTTAATAGCTAGTTTTGGTGGAGAGGTATGAAAAAGGATGTAGTCGCGTTTGTGTCGAGGTGTCGTACTTGTCAACAAGTGAGGGCCAAACATCAAACGCCAACGGGTTTATTGTAACCCTTGCCCATAGCCAAGTGGAAGTGGGAGCATGTCACGATAGATTTTGTTATGGGCCTTCTGAGAACTCAATGGGGTAGTGATGCCATTTAGGAGGTAGTTTACTGGTTAACTAAGTCGGTGCACTTTATACATATGCGTATAATTTACTCGGCAGATTTTCTTACTGACCTGCACATTAAGGACATAGTGAGGTTGCACGGCATCCTTGTGACAATTGTCTCGGATAGAGATCCGCATTTTATGGCTCGGTTGTGGCAGAGCCTATAGAGTGCCTTGGGCACTAGGTTGAGTATTAGCACCGCATACCACCCTCAAACGGACAGACAGTCTGAGTGTACTATTCAGATCATTGAGGATATGCTTCAGGGTTGTGTCCTTGACTTTAAGGGTTCATGGGAAAGGCATTTTCCCTTAGTGGAGTTCGCCTATAACAATATCTTCCAGTCGAGTATTGGTATGACAACATTTGAGGCCTTGTATGGCTGACTATGTAGATCCCCTGTATGTTGGGCCGAGGTGGGTGATGCACCTATGTTGGGTCTAGAGTTGGTCCGTTAAATGACGAAGAAAGTTTCACTTATCCATAAGAGGTTGGCTACAGCCCAGAGTCGCCAGAAGAGTTATGCCAATCATAAGAGGAGACCCTTGTCCTTTGAGATGTGAGATTATGTCTTTTTAAAGATATCACCTAGGAGGGGTTTAATGAGGTTTGGAAAGAGTGGGAAGTTGTCCCCTCGATTCATTGGGTCTTTCGAGATCCTAGAGCGGATCGGGGAGGTAGCTTATCGTTTGACCTTGCCGCCACAACTTTCCGGGGTTTATGTTGTGTTTCATATTAGCATGCTTCGGAAGTATGAGCCGGATCCATCGCATGTGTTGGATTGGACCGACTTAGAGGTAGATAAGGATGCCTTGTATGAGGAGAAACCGGTGAGAGTGTTGGATACTCGGCACCAAGTCTTGCGAGGCAAAACAATCCCCTTGGTTAAAGTATTGTGGAAGCATCACGGGGTTGAGGAAATAACTTGGGAACGTAAGTTAGAAGTCCATGAGAAATATCCAGACCTATTTGTTGATGTTTGAACACGTAATGGAATTTTGTTATGTTGATAAAAAATGAAAACATTGTATATGTCTTGGTTATGTGGAAACGTTGTATACGTCACTTATGATTTGGAAATGCAAGTTTATTATAAACATTGTATATGTTTTGGGAAAATATGAATTGTATATTCAATATTGAAAAATTATTTATCTGGTTGATGAGAATGGATGACCAGAGAGTGGGTCATGATGTTGGAATTGATTGGTTATCACCATTGTAATTGGTTTAAGCATAACTGTAAAATTTGATTTTAAATTTCAGGGACGAAATTCTTAAAGGGGGAAAGGTTATAGCGATTCCGGTTTTGACCCGACCCTTGTTGTACCCCGGACTCGGGTTTGATGGTTTCACATTGTTGTTTACAGCTTAATTCCCTTGTATCTCCTTAAGTTTGACTTTTGGGTTGTAGTGGTTGTGTTTGGAACAGATTGGCTGCTTAGTTTTCAAACCTTTGTTGCCTAGAATTTTGCTTCTCCGCTCAAGCAGCACTTCTTATGCTCAAGCGGGATTTGTGAACTTTCAGTACTTTTGCAGGTCTGCAAAGCTACTAGGAGGATGTATTCTACGCTCGAGCGGGTGGGCGCTCGAGGGGCCATTTCTTGTGCTCGAGCGTTGGTCTATCCTCTGTAAAACTACTGGATGTGTGTATTCTGCACTTGAGCGGAACAACTTATTATGTCTAGTGCTTGAGCATCAACTCTTGCGCTTGAGCGGACTGTGCGTATATCAGTTCGCAGCAGCCTACTTTTTCATCACTTTTTCCATCTCTTTTCTCTAAAAAAAAAACCCTAGATCAGGACTCTCTCTCTCTAAAACTCCTCTTTTCTCTACATTTTCACCTAGATCTAGTGATCCCTATACCCGTGTGCCATTGTTAAAAAAGTAGTGCACATCAAGAGCTCTCTTTTGGTCCGATTAAAGTTTGGTTTCAGCGTCTTTGAAGTCTTTCCATCTCTTCCTTTGTTCTTCTAAGCTTGAGGTAGGGATTTTCTACACTTTCATATGACTTTTAACTAAATTATGAGTTGTTGCGTAACAATGCTAAAATTTGGGTGTACTATGAACAAACCTAGGGTTTGGGTATTAAATCAAAAGAGGGGTTTCTAAGTGAATGATTTATAAATGGTTGTGAGGTTGAATATGAGGTTATATTGTGACAACATAGCTGATTTAGGCCTTTGGGTTGATATTTGGAAAGAGAGATTTTGCCCTAAAACATTTCAAATATTTATTTTGAATAAATAAATGGATTTGGGATTGAAAATGTGAAATTTAATGAATGTTGACATAAATGGTGGAGAAGGATATGTATTATTACTCACCTATCAAATTTTGAATAAATTATTTGCCTTGAGATCGAATATCTATATGAAATATTTATATTGGGCTATCGGTGGAGGATATGTATGATTGTTGTAGAAATTGCATGAGAATTGGGTGAATTGAAACTAATATCTTATTGGTTGTCATTGAATATGACTGTGTTTTAAATACATTGTATATGTATGATGTTTCGGAGGAGAAAGGGGATGTACTCCATGTTTGAGAGAAGAAAGGGGATGGACTTCATTGAATTAAGTTGGCCTATGCGTCCAAGGTAAAAGTCCCGAAATTGCGCATATACATGGGTGTCGATTCCCGCGGACGAAATTTTCGTAAAATGGCAAATTGAAATGTTTGTGTGATTGTTGTGTTGATTAGAGAACCATTAAGTTGTAGTCTCAGTTGGGTTGTCTGGAAAATAATTAAATTTACTCATGAGTTAAGATGAAATGAATTGACGTGAATGAAATTGAGATAACAAGAATTGGGATATAAAACTTGGCATATTATAACTTTGTAAAACTTGAATGATATCATTTTACTATGGGCATTGTATATGCACACTTTACTTATATATTTATTAAGACTCATATGTTGCGTTAGATTGTTTCTATTGGTTTTCGTTCACCCTATTTGGAAAAAACTATTTTCAAGTGTTGGCGATATGCCTCTGCCAAGGCAGTAGATTGGAGGGATTTGGAGTAAGAGCTTCTATTTTTGTTGTATTTGTTTTGTATAGCCAAGGGTTTAAGTTTGTGTTGAGCTAGGCTCATTTTTGTTGTAACCAAGCAGACTTGAAAAGATGTAATCCTTTAAGGCAAATGAATATCTGTGTGACTTTCACTCCGTCTTGTATCTGTCTCTCATGTATATTAAACTCTGATGAATGTCAATTCCATTATATTTCCGCTTATGAGATGAGTTTGTATATATATTTTTGGGGCGTTACAATCTATGTCACAAAAATTGATCCAAAATTGAATAATTTAAATATAAAATTAATATAATAAAATGATAGAAGTTGAATTAATTTTTGAGTGATAATTTGGGGGATTAAAATTTCCTCTCAATTTTTTGTCATCGTTGTGGTTGGGTTATTGGTTAGACAAGTGTGTGATTACACACATTTTTTACTGATTCTGCAGATTTCGTCTTAGTGCGGCAACTTAACCGAATGAACATAAAAAAAAATTCAGCTTGGTGGTCTGCTCAAATTCAGCTTGAAGTATAGAAGGATTTACTTGAATTAACATAAAAAATTTAACCTTGGTTGTCCTAAACCAATACAGTACCCTTTCTGGAAAGAAGAAGAAAAAAATTTGCAAATAGGGACCATATAAAAAAATTAATTTGAGTTATACACACCAAACATTAGAATTAATTACATTGCAATATGATTAAATCTAACTATATAATAATAATTGGTATTTTATAGGCATGTTTTATGTTTATTATATGTAATTATATATTTTAAAAATGGAATTTAGATTGATTAGAATCCCTAACCTCTAAAATTTTATGAGTTAAACTCTAGTTGCTCAAGTTGGCACCCTTCCTATTTTTGTTAGATGATAATACTCTTGAAATCTGGCTCTAATTAGGGGTGTAATTTGAGCAAATTCAATAGTCCAAAATCATTTTAGGGTTCAAGCAATATATATTTTAATTTGGTGCAGACTTGGACAAAAACTTGAGCGAGACACAAGTGGAGACACCAACCAATCCAACCAGCCACCCAGATCAGCCGCCACCTCCTCTTTTTCCCATCACCAAAATTTCTAGATTGTGTTTGAATCATGAATTTTGATAAAGATTTGGAAAGAAAAAGAGAAAGAGAAAATGTTGGTAAAATATAATTATATTTCATTCAAATTTCATTTACTTTTTCGTTTTTCTTCTATAAATTTCCACCCAAATTCACAATCCAAATACAACCTCAATCATGTAACTAATAAAACCATGAATACACTACAAGAAAAATCACCTTTGGCGACTAAATTTTTAGTCTCCAAAGGTCCACTTTTAGTCGCTAAAAGTCGAGTTTTTGGTTTCCCCGACAAAAAATTTTAGTCGTTGCTTTTGTCGCCAATAAATGGTCGCGGGAGGTATTGGCGACTAAACCTGTTTTAGTCGCCAAAAATGACGTCTTCGGCGACAAATAATTTAGTCGCCAATAGTGTTTTACACTTTTCAAAATCACACATTCACCGACTAATAGTTTAGTCGCGAATACTCAACCAAATGCCGACTAAACCGTTTAGTCGCCAAAATAAGAACTTTTGGCGACTAAACTTTTAGTCACCTGTCACGCCCTCAAAATAAACCCATAATACATAATATTAACATGCGGAATTATAAGGAAATAAAGTATCTTATTCCATTCATCAGAGTACCATGAAATAAAACATCATAATAAATGCCCTACGGGCTTACATCTTGCCAAGCCAACACTTGGACACAATTCCATGAGTTCTAACTCAAAAACAAATAAAGCCCTAGGCTTGAAAGTTTACATAGTTCAAATGAAACAAATAAAACAAATAAAGCAAATCTTCAAGTCCAAATCCTCACAAGCTAAGTCTTTGGAGGTAGTGAACCACCTGAACCTGAAAATGAAGTTCCCATATAGGGTGAGCCACAGCCCAGTAGAGAAGTACTAAACCAAGCATAAGAATTAACTAAAGCAGTAGCATCCGATACATGATTAACACCAAATAATCAATTTACAATTTTATGACACGAATGTCTACATTGCCTATGACACTTTGTCTATGGCATAACTCACCTTCCAACTATGGCACAGAACCTGGCCAAACAACTCAACATGGATAACAAATCAGGTTAAACCTTTCTTATAACGAAATAAACACACATACTGGTGTTATAACAATCTCAATCAACTCCACTTCTATACTTCCCAACTGATACACATGGTGGTGATGTATCATATCAACAACAAATAGATAAGCATATGAGCTGTATCTCTGCTATAGGCGCGCATATAAGCGGCGACTGGGTTCATCCCCTATCTTCCCATAATCAATAACCGGTTTAGAGGTACATCCCCATCTTCCCTAAACCGTGAGTACATCCCCTATCTCCTCCCATACACAAGTAATGCATATAAACATAAAGTCATATACATAATAAATCAATACATAAATTTAATGTATTATTCCAACCTTTATACTCAACAACTTAACCAAATGATTAGTTTCAATTTTGCCTAATCCACATGCAGTGTCTACAACAATCATGGCTATCCTCCACCGATAGCCCAAAACAATTATTTCTAAACAAGAAATAAATATAACAACAAATGTAATTTCAACATTCTCAAAGGTAAGTATTTAAACTAACCAAATACATCATTAAACCACTAAACTCCCCAATCTCATGAATTAAACCCAATATCACAATCTTCCCTTAAATTAATTATATAAATTAATCTATGACAAACCCTAGGGTTTCTCCCAAATTAACCAAACTACCCCCACATACCAAAATACCAATACTTAGGATTAAAACGTATAAATGGAGTAGGAAATCCCTACCTCGAAGCAAAGAACTTGAATGGAGAAGATAGAGATGATGATCCAAGATCCAAAGTGCTCCAAACCAAGAATTGTTCAGATTAAAACGAAGCCCTCGACTCACTCTATCTTTTTAATAAAGGATCTAGGTTAGAAACTCACTCTAAGTAGATCAAACCTAAGAGAGAATGTATGTAGGGAGAGAGAGAAAACGATTTTAGGGTTTTAGAATCAAGAGGGAGATGAAAAATGGTCCAAAAAGTCGGATCTCGCCATTTTATAACAGTCGCCCTTTCGGCGTAAACCCGCTCGGCGGATGCACACTCTCGGCACTTTCAAGAGGCTCCCGCTCGGCGTCCAACTCCGCTCGGCGGCACACCGAACTCCGCTCGAGCGGCCAATCCCCCGCTCGAGCATCCAACACAACACAGGAAATACTGGAAGGTTGTATTCCCCGCTCGAGCGGCCAAACCCCCGCTCGAGCGGACAAGCAAAATTTTGGGCAACTGGGCTTAGTTCCTAAGCTCAACCAACCTGCTCCAAACACGCTCAAGACATCCTAAAACTCAATCAAATAGACCTAAAGGATGACAATAACAAGGGAATCTACGGAACTTAAGTCCGAATACAATAATCAATTGGGAAAAGACCGGGGTCGCTATATCACCAAAGGTGTTTCGTCAAAAAAAAAAAAAAAAATCCAACTTTTTTTTGCTGTTTCTGAGTTTCGAACCGCAACCCTCCAACATTTCACACCTTTAGCCACACACTCCCTCCACTATGCCACTACACATCACATGAATATATATGAAATATATATTATTTATATAATATATTGTCCGGTATTAATACAAAACAATATTTATAAATAAAATTATTTTTATTAAATATAATTTATGTAAAAAATAAATGATTTATTAAAAAAAATTTTGGCCCACTTTTGGCGACTAAAATTAATTTTTAGTCGCCAATGCTATAAATTTCGGCTACTAATTATTTTTTGTCGCCAAAAAATAAAGTTCCATCTAAAAATAAATCAGTTTTGGTGACTAAATCTGGTTTTAGTCGCCAAAAACTTCCCCTTTTGGCTACTAAACCTATTTTAGTCGGCAATTGACAGTTTTTAGCTACTAATTTTTTTTTTTTGTAGCCAAAAACCTGCACATTCAGCGACTAAAATGTGTGTAGTCGGCAAAACAAGTATAATCGGCGACTAAAATTATTTTAGTCACCAAAAACTGTGACTTTTGGCTACTAAACAACATTCAGTTGCTAAAAACCCTACAATTGGCGACTAAACTGCCTTTTAGTCGCTAAAAAGCTTATATTTGGCGACTAAACTATTTTAATCGGCAAAAGTTCTCAATTTTGGCGACTAATTCCATTTTAGTCGCCAATTGGCCTACTTTTAGCGACGAAAACTTCAATTTTAGTCGCGAAAAGTGATTTCTGTTGTAGTGATAAGTGCTACAATTTTTTCTTCCCATTTCCGTTAAGATCGCCCATGGATTTCAAACATAGTTTCAAAGAAAGAAATGGACAATATTTGTTCAAATTAAGCGATTTTGTTCGAATTTTATGTTGAATTATTGTTCTAACTTTTGTGGGGATCTCGTATCAATCTATCGATCGATCTTTGTCAATCTGTCTGTGCGATGGAGCCGCTGTGGGTGTGTGGGGGAAAAAATGTAGAATTGCTGGAAGTTGGGGGGATGATAGCTGTAGCGGGTGGTCAAGGTGGGGAAGGAGATGTGGTGGCCTGGGATGGGAATAAAGGCGGTTGTTCCAGGTGGTTAGGTATGTGTAAGTTTCAAGATGTACGATTTGATTTATTTTATTTGATTTATTTATTTATTTTGTTTTATTTTTTATATACATTATTGTTGTTATTATTTTCCCAATGGATAGTTGATAATGATATTTTGGACATGGTATGAGAAGTTTAAAAGTAAGATTTGTTTTTTAAAATAAAAAAAATAAACGACGAATGACAGTATGCCATCCATAAGTATTTTAAAAAAAACAATTGTTAAATGACTTAACGGAAATGGATAGATGGTTGAAATTATACTCATAAAATTTAAAGTGAAGGGTTTGATATGAATAAAATTAAAAGCTTAGAGCATCTCCAATGGAGCTGCTATATCAGTTGCCAAAGTTAAAAAATTGCAGAAATGGCAAAAATCAGTCTCCAATGGTCTGCTATTTCACTTGCCAAAGATGGCAGATGCCATATGTGTTCTCAAATATGGCAAGTGAAATAGCAGATGCCAACCTTGCCAGATTAGCAAAATCCAACAAAAATTGGCACCAAATTCAGTTGAGAAAACAACAGAATTAATCCAGTAGGGAAGCTATTTTCCAAAATCAAACCCAATTTTTACAGTCAAGCAAATTTCACATGAAGACAGATCGTGTATATATATATGATCAAACCCATGAAGACAGCTTGTATATATATATGATCAAAATCAAACCCAAAAAATATATATATATGATCAAACCCATGAACCTCTGCTGACCGTATATATATATATATATATATGTGATTAAAATCAATCCCAAAACATATATATATGATCAAACCCATTAACACATAGCAAACCGTATATATATATATATATGAGATCAAAATCAAACCCAAAACATATATATATAGATCAAGACAAACCGTATATATATATCTAGATATATTTATATCTAAATAGCAAACCGTAGCAAGACAAATCCTATATATATATCAAACCGTATATATATATCTAAATATATTTTTTGATATATATATCTAAACACATAGCAAACCGTATATATATATCTAAATATATTTTTTGATGGAGATCAAGACAAATCAAAATATATATATATATATATGCAGATAGATCAAAACATATATATATATATATAGATGAAGATCGTACCAGAGATGGAGAGTACATAGATCGGAGGGAGACAGAGTCAAACCAGAGAGAGGGGGTTCCGATCTTGGAGGAGAAGGGGGAGATCGGGTTCCGATCATGGAGGAGAAGGGGTTCCGATCTTGGAGGAGGGGGTTTCGATCTTGGAGGAGAAGGGGAGATCGGGTTCCGATCCTGTGCTCTGTTTGGTTTGTGCTCTGTTTAAATTCGGCCATGGAGGAGAAGACACAGTGAGAATGAGGGGGAGATGAAGAGCTGTGGAGGAGATGAGAGGGAGATAAAAGGGAGGAGACTCAGATAGATGTATGGCAAAATAGTGATGGGTCAGTGTAAATAAAAGAGCCGTTGGGCTCTGTTTGGTTTGTTCAACCAAAAAAAAAAAATGAAATTATTTTTACAACGGCTCTTTAAATGGCTATTTGCCAAACGATAATAAATTTAATTTCTATAAATTGAAACCTTTCCTTCACTTTTATTTCACACAAATATTTACATTTAATTTTTCTTTTCTCCTCTCTTCTTTGAATTTGATTTCACAACAAAATTCTTAAATTATATTCTTTTTAGTTTTTTCATCCAATCACTATGGAAGGTTCATCAAAAACAAAGAGAGGAAAATCATTCACCGTTGAAGAAGATATGGCAATTTGTAAATCTTGGTGTCACATTTCGGAAGACCCAATTGTTGGCAATTCGCAATCGTATGCTCATTTTTGGGGAAGAATTTACGAAAATTTTTGCCTGCTTCAGAATGATCAGTCCAAAACACAAGTGTCTATTCAATCTCGATGGGGTATAATCATAAAATGTTCTAACAAATTTCGGGGATGTTTAGCACAAGTCGAAAATCTTCACCCAAGTGGGATTTCTCAAGTTGATATAGTAAGTTTTTATTTTCAATTATTATATTTAGTTTCTTATTCTGGTATCGTATAAAAATTACGTAATTAAATAATGTTTCAATATGAAAACATTTAATTTTTTGGAATATTAAATAATGTCTATTATTTATTATTCAATTATTATCTTCAATTACATTTCGCTTACATTTAATTTTTATCTTCAATTTTTTTTAAACAGATGCTTCAAGCAAAACTGTTATACCATCAAGATGAAAACAAACATTTCGCTTTTGAACATTGTTGGCCAATATTGCAAGACAATATCAAGTGGCAAGATGTAGCTCCCACGAATACGGTAAAGTCAAGGATGCATACAGTGTTTACCCCTAATTCAGCACCTGATTCCCCTATGGAAAACTGCATTTCTCTTGAAGACGACAATAGTCCAAGTGTTGGTAACAATCCAACTGTTGGTGAGGGCAATGCCGCTGGAAAGGGTAAAAGGTCGATGGGTAGGAAATCTGCAAAAAAAAATATTCCGAAGAAATCAAGTCATTGAAACTGAAGTCCAAAAAATGAGTATACAATTAGACACATTTAACCAACACCTTGCTGAGAAAGAAAAGAAAAAAGAGGAAAGAGAAGAAAAAAGGATTCAAGCACTACAAGAGATGAAAGAACTGGAGATGAAAAAGCATGAGTTTGAGATGAAAAAGGAAGAACACCAAATAATGACTGTGGACATTTCTCATTTGGACCCTCAGATGAAAGCGTATTATACAATGCGAAAAAATGAGATTTTTGCCAAGTGGTCCTCAAATGTGAGCAGCCCAAATTTTTATTTCCCCCTACCTCCTGATGAATAATTACAGGATCAATGTTAGTCTTTATTTTTTTGCAATATCATTTATTTTTTGATGTAATTGTTAGTCTTTATTTGCAATGTAATTTTTATTTTGTAATGAAGTTTCATGTTGTTTTAAGAAACATTTTTTAGTATTTTGTACTTCACAATGTAAAAAAAGACATTTTATGAAAAGACATTAACTGACATTAAAAGACATTGTAAAATAAAAAGACATTAAATGAAGAACATTTTATTAGAATAAAAAGACATTAACTGATAGTAAATGACATTAACTGTCATTAAAAAGATAAAATGCAAACTTAATCTAACTCTCCAGTGTGGGACCACAAGTGTTCAATTAGATCATTACGAATTACATTATGAGCTTCAACAGATCTAATCCTTTGCCGATTCAACATAAATTGAGCATACTCCTCATTCGGATCGCGTGACACTTGGCAGCCCAAATGGGTGGTTGTTGGGTGGGTGAATGAATAATGAGTGGTTGTTGGGTGGGTGGATGAATAATGGATGGTTGTTGGGTGAGTGGATGTGAGTGAATGAATGTTGGGTTAATAATGGATGGTTGTTGGTGGTTGGTTGTTGGTGGGTAATATTGTTTGTTTATTTTTTATGTGTAGTTAAAAAAATTTATTAAATATGTAGTGATATGTTTTTTGGTGGGGTGAATAAATCAAACAATATTTTTCTTTTCCAATTTTTCATTTTTTTTTAATTTTTTATATTTGTCTAGTTGGGAATAAAATAAATATATAATTTTTTTAACAAACAGATAAAAAAATGTCACAAAAGACAAAAAATAAATATAAATAAAATCACAAAAAACTTATATCCAAACAATACCTACAAACTTGAAGGGAAAGTTGGTTGAGATTTGCCAAAAATAACAAATGACCATTGGAGTACCATTGCTATAATTTGGCAAAATAACACTATTCATTGCCAAATTATAGCAATAGCAACCCCAATATAGCAACAACCATTGGAGATGCTCTTAGTTTGATTTGTTGCAATGGTCAAATTTCGAGGGATTTTTTTATATTTTTATGTTTTTTTATTTTTTAAACAAGTTCGGAATGCAAATTAAGCATGAGTGAGCTTGGAAAACTCTCAACACAATTCGATTTTTAAACTAGTTTGGACAACAAAATAAGCATGAGTGAGCTTAGATAATTCTTAACATAATTCAAGCTAAATTTAGATAAACTCTCAATTCGATCAATCCCATCCTTATTGCACACTTAGGCCATGTTTTATTGGGATTTTGGAGAGAAGGATTGGATTAGTAATCCGTAGATCCACTTAGACCATGTTTGTTTGTTGTGAAATAGCATGAGATTGCTAATAGTAATCACATAGGGCTATCAATTTTCTCCCATCAATTTTCTCCCACGGTGAGATTTGCATTCCTGTATGAGAGTTGGGATTACTAGTCCAATCTCATAAAATGACTACTTTGCCTCTCATTTTATAAAACTAAAAAAATTAATTTGTAAGTAATAAGGGTTGTTACATAATTTAATTATAAATTTCATTTCATTTAATTATAAATTTAATTTCAATTAATTAATATCACCATAATAGTACATAAATAAATATATTTTATTTTATGTTTTTAATATAATATTACTTCATTATTAATTTGATTATCCTCATAATTCTACCTAATTTAATCCGTTAGACAAACACTAACTCGAGCGTGTTAAACGTGAGCATTGGTCTTTATTAAAGATTTGGGGTCAATAAAGAAATGGTTCCACCTTTCTTAGGAGTGATTTGGGATGATCTAAATAAGTGCACTTTTTAACTTTTTATGAAATATGAGTTGGGTATGGGTTGGATTTGAAGTAATGTGATAGAGAGGTTATGTGACTTAAATAGAATAGTGACTTTTTGACTTTTTTAAGTTATGACAAACAAGGCCTTAGTGTGCCAGTGACACGTCATTTTTCTTGTTTTGATTATTGTTGATGTGGTGTATGGAACAGATTTTTCTATTTTTTATTTTTTATTTTTTAACTAAAATAGTACTCAAAGATAAAATATGTTAAAATAATTAATAAAATAAAATGTCATGTAAATTCTATAGTTATTTTATTTTTCATCTCACAAATATCACATTCAATTATAAAAAAATTCAATCTTTTTTCTAAACACAATTATTTTAATCATGCTAAAATAGTTAACTATTAAAATAATTAATTTCCCAAACGGATCAGTGATAGTCTTCCCAAGTACCAGTTAGTAATAGTGATAGTCTACGGGGCTGTTTGTTTGGATTTTTTTGAGCCAACTTATAGTTTCTAATTTTGAAAAAACTATTTTGGACTGTTTAGTTAAATTTATTTCAAACAACTTCTGATTCTAACAACTTAATTTAACTCAAAAAAGCTAATTTTGAGAAACTGTTCACCCCTTGCTTCTGATTATTAGTTTCTGCTGCAAACATGTTAATTTACGGTTATACTCTTAGATTTTTTTTATTTTTTATTTTTAAATAAAAAAAGACCCAAATGGACTATAAATTATTATTATTATTATTATTTTTTATGAGAAATGTAGACAACTGTGAATAACAAAAGGTAAAAGTTAATTGAAAAAATTACTTCACAGCTTATTTAACAAACACTGCTCAGCAACTTAAATCTATAATCCAACAGATATATCAAACATATTAACAGTTTTTTATTAAAGTCATAATATATAATCTTTTAAGTTATAATTTATAATATGTTTTAACAGTTACATCAAACGAGCCTAAGTCCCAAGTACCGGTCAGTAATTTTTTACATTAACTGTTATAGTGCCTAAGCGAGACTGGGGAAAATTTTCATTTCACCAACCCAGTCTCACAGAGTCTCTACAAATATTTTATGTACCTGTCGAAAGAAATAGTTATTCACATTTTGAAATTAAGCAAAGTGTGGTAGTTTTTAATAATAAATTGGTTGAAAACTCCACATGAATGAGTTACCAATAATTCTAAGTATTATTACAATTTAATTATAACTTTATGAAAAATATTTAAAATAATCTTTAAGATTGTTGTTAGTGTTGAAAAATGTGTATTGTGCGTACCGGGTTCCGCACTAGATGAAAGTGGATCGGGGCCTTCTTTTCTGAAGAGGGAGTTCTTCCGGTCAAATCCGAACGAGTTTCTGGGAGATCCTAAGGAGCCACTGAAGGCTGACGAGTGGTTGGAGCAGATGACGAAGATGTTTGAGATGCTTGGCATTGAAGACAGAGGTTTGAAAAGTGACCTTGGCGTCCTTCCAGTTGAAGGGAGATGTAGGTCAGTGGTGGAAGTTTGTGCACGGACGTATTAGAGAAACTTGGGAGGCTTTTGTTGACGCTTTCCAGGAGAAGTTTTTGCCTCCCACTGTTAGGGAAAAGTTGAGAGAAGCAGCTGAACACACCAGTGGCTAAGTTTGAGGCTACATTCACCAGTTTGTTGAGGTTTGCACCAGAGTTGGTGGCGACCGAGGAGCGTAGGTGTTTGCAGTTTGAGAAGAAATTGAGAACCAGACTCATGTTTCGCGTGGCCGGGTCCATGATTAGGGAGTATAGGCACCTTGTGGAGGCTACAGCCCATTTTGAGACTATTATGCATGCTGAAGAGGAGAGGATGAGGGGCTCCAGGAGGAGTCAGGATGGTCAGGGGGACAGCAAGAGGCAAAGGGGTTCTAACCCTCAGCAATCCCATGGAGCACATTCAAGGTCTACCTTTCCAGTACCAAGTTTGGGTTCTGGGAGAGCCGGCCAGGAAGACATCACCTATTACAAATGTGGTCAGTTGGGCCATAAGTCTCCAACTTGCCCACAGAAAGGAGGTGGGTAGCGAGCAGCATCTTCTTCGGCCCGTTCTCAGGGCCAAAGTCAGGGCAGAGGCCAGCCACTTTCTTGTTATCAATGTGGACAGGTGGGCACCTGAAGAGGTTTCTCCCGCAGTTAGGTGACACATCTGGTGCGTCTAGTTCGAGGTAGACACAGAGTCACCAACCAGCTCAGTCTGTTCAGGCCTCGAGGGCTAATTAGGGAGCCTCTTCAGCTCAGTCTATGCAGCAGTCTTATGCTTCGAGAAGTGAGCAGGTAGATCAAAGACCTACAGGGCGCGTGTATGCTGTTACAGCGCCTAATCTTGTACCAGCTCCATCAGTAGTGAGAGGTACCTTTCTGCTTTGCAACTCGGTTGCTAATGTGTTAATTGATATGGGTGCATCCCACTCTTTTATATCTTCTGCATTTGCATCTGTTTTGGGGTTGGAGTTGGCACAGTTAGCATCTCCTTTATGTGTTGGATCACCTGTTGGGGGTGAGATGATTTTGAAACAGGGGTGTCGGGGTTGTGATATAGAGGTCGCCGATCGTCGGTTACCCTTTTCTTTTGTTGTTGATGGATATGTCTGGTTTTGATGTCATTTTGGGTATCGATTGGTTATCGTCATACCGGGCTATTATAGATTGCTACCACCAGAGGGTTACTGTATGTACCTTGAGCGGCGAGTGTTTCCGTTTGTTTGGAGATCGGGTTGGTGTAGACGTCCCCGAACGCATCCCGGGGAGAGGAGTGCGAATCCCTCCCGTTCTGGTTCGATATTGGGTCACTACAGTTCGAAGGACTCAAATGTCACGGTTCTCAATCTTGAACCGAAGAGTCCAAATCCGGCAAATCGTTTTGAAAACAGTTTTTTTTTAAAGAAGTGCCAAACATGGACTGCTTCGCCAGATACAGAGTCGCCACCTAAATATTTTAAAATGGGAAATTTAGGAAACCTTGACTCGGTGCCAAAGGCCGCGTGTCCGTCATCACCAAAGTTGCCTCGGCTCGGGAACTTGGGTATGATTGGGGAAGGTCACTTCGTGAGCACCCCCGCTCGCCCGGTCAAAGACCGGCCTCTACTAACCACGATATCTGTTTTTGAAAACTTTGTGAGTCCTTATTCCGGTTATTAGCCTAGGTTACTACGTGATGCGCATAGCATACAAGTATAGACTAAATTGCCTGAATTGGAACAAAACATTTTATGTTTGTTTGTTTGAAAATGGTTTGATGGTGCTACTCGCAAGTAGGCTAAGACGTGGATTTGCCACCCTCAGGTGGGCTTAGAAAAACATGATTTTGCCACTATCTAGTGGACTAAAAACAAGCATTCGATGAATTGTCCCAATTCAAGTAACTCAACCTCCACCCACAGGCATTCAAGGCAGTTATATCACATAAGCACATAGCCTCATGGTAAGCATGCTATTCATGGCAACACTCACACGCATGCAAGGATGCTAAAGCATAAAACTCACCGAGTACTCCAAGCCAAAACAGAAGCTTGTTAGAAATCATGCATGATCCTAGATATACAGAAATGCCTAATGCAACACATGCAAAAATGCAAACTATAGCAGGCTCGGCTATTCTAAACATGACATATGAAATGCTACAGCTATCAAGTATTCAATTTGGAATCAAAATAAAAATGCAGTTTGTATGATGCGCCGAGCCCGGTGCGTGCAAAACAGATGAATGATGCAAACATGCTGTCATACTGTATGCTAATTGAAATATGCCCTATATCTAACCATCGTAAGCAGCTAAATAAAAGGGAGAAAGAAATGGGGTTGGAAGACATACATCACACTCACCCACACTTATTACAATTATGCCCTCGCGCAGAGGGTCCGAATAAAATAATACAGTCCCAAATAAAAGAATAATACAGTCCGAATATACAGTCCGAATAATACAGAAAAATCCTATTAATTAACAAATTAACTAAGAAAAATTGGTACGCAAGCCAGGGGGCTGCCTTGACTCCGCTTCGGATAATGAAATGATGCATGTTTGGGTTGCTTTGCGCGAGATCCACTGGGATGCCCCAATCAGCCTCTGTTTGCAATGTTTCTCGAAATGCGTGCCAAGTCCCGGGAAGTTGCTGATTCTTCATTTTGCTGCAATAGAGAGCAGGAAAGGGGCATAGCAATGTATTTCACAAATATATGCATGCCTCGATCCTCGTGCCACCAATCACGCATATCGATGCATGATGGCCAAGGAGTCAGATTGCACAACTCAATATAGGATGAATGCAGATGAATGCTACAATAAAACCTAACTCCATCATGGGTAATCCGGAGTATCGGTGACTTGGGAATTGAGATTCGTTCCGTCACTCAGAGTACAGAACGCGCCTCGTTTCCCGTGCCCGGGCTAACTCCTATCCCGAACACGATGTAATATGCATGATATGCATGAATGCAACTAAAATACAATCTTAGCATGCGCAATGCTATGAAAATGAGATGTCTCGGAATGCGTGCACACGGGCACGCAAATCGAGAAAATGATCCTAAGGCATAAAATGACATACGCAATGCAAATTGGACTTATACTAACATGAGCTAACCTCAGCCACACTCATATAAGAGGCCGTCGGACAAAAGTGAAGTGCCTCGAAATGCGTGCACGCGGGCACGCAAACCGAGGCAATGGCATACGGAATGCAATGATGCTAAAATGACATAAACAATGCAACATGGACTTACATTAACATAAGTGGACCTCAGCCACACTCACATAAGAGGCCGTCGGATGAAAATGAAGTGCCTCGAAATGCGTGCACACGGGCACGCAAATTGAGGCAATGGTACTAAAGTATGAAATGGCATTCCAAATGCAGATTGGAATTATACTAATATGAGAGGGCCTCAGCCACACTCACATAAGAGGCCGTGAAATGAAAAATGAAGTGCCTCGAAGTGCGCGCACATGGGCACGCAAACCGAGGCAATGGCCCTAAGGCACGAAATGACATGGAAAATGATATGCAAACATGCAAATAGAATTTCAGCACTCACAAATGATGCAAAACAGTCCCGAAAGGTGGGGAAATGACACCAAATGCACGGAACGGTCCCGAAATGCGATATTAAGCACCCGAAATGGCCTACAGCCATACTAAACATGCATAATTGGTACATGACATGCAAAATAGAAGCAAGGCAGCCCCAAAATAGCATTTTTACAGTACAAAACACGGCGAAATAGTGAGCATAGATAGGATAACAATGGCATACAAGAATGGGGGCCAAGAGAGGGGTATTGAAACGAGTGATGTATGCAATGCTCAAACTGAAAAATTTCATTCTACAACACTGAAGAGGGACTAAAAATACAAACATTTACAGTAGATGACATCCCCCAAATCAGTATGTAAACATGCTAAAAATGTCATGCAAGAACTAGGATACATAAGGCTACAACATGAGGTACCCCAAACATTCATCAAACCAGAAAAGACCCTTAATGAAATATGTCAATAAGATCAAAATATGACTCTTTCCAGCTGTGATAATGGCCGAAAACAGAAGCTAGATAAGCTTGAAAAAGCATGCAAAAATGGGGGTCAAAAAGGGGTATAATGACAAGTATAACATGGAGACCCCCAACAAGGTTGATCCCTTCTACAATCTTATAGAGGGACACAAAAAAATCTTACTCACAGTTCATGACATGCTCCAAAACAGACTACATATAGGTCAAACAAATCATGCAAACTTACGGTAAATGTGAGAGATTATGAAGAAAGTGCATGATAGAGAGGCCAAACAGGGTTGAGACCTTCTTAAATGTTGAATAGGGGGTCAAAATAGGCCCACTCATAGTTTACACTATGCTCGAAAACAGATCACTCATAGGCTAGAAAAAGCATGCAAAAACAAGGGTAAAACATGGATTCAAAGCAAGTGGCATATGGAGCATGAAAAAAAGGTTGAGCCCTTCTTCAATGTTGAAGACCGGCTCAAAATAAGCACAATATCAGTTCATGAGATGCTCCAAATCAGATCAGACATAGGCCAAATATTCAATGCAAAATAATGGCATATAAGAGGATATTGAAACAAGTGCAAGATGGAGGGCTGAAACAGGGTTGAGCCCTTGAAAAAACATGAAGAATAGCTCAAAACAAGGCCCCTTTCAGTTCTGGTCGGAGCCCAAAACAATAAGCAAATAGGCTTAAGAAATGAGGCAAGAAAGTGCTACAAAAGAGGGAAATGGAGCCTTACCTTTGTAGACAAGTCTTGGCTCCCTTTTGCTTGAAGAATGGATGCCTCCTAGCTGCTGGAATGGATTTGTGGTGGTGGTGCTTGATGGTAATGAAGAAATGGCACCAAACTTGAGAAGAATCAAAGAGATGGAGATGGATATGTGTCTAAGCTCTTAAGAGAGTTTTTCTAACCCTAGCCTAAGAGTTGGGAGGCTCCTTATAAGGACCAAAAGAGGAGAGCAAAGGTGGAGGGAAATGCACCCAAGTGTTCTCCTCCAAAATATCCCCCGGATACAGATCTTTTCTGGGAGAAACAACTGTATGGCTGTATGGCACAAATTTCAAGGAGCATGGCCGGCCAGGTACTTTTGGTGGAGGTGGCCGGCCGGCCACCCCCCATGGCCGGCCGGCCAAGGGCAAAAATGGAAAGTGGGAATTTCTGGCTGGCCACCAAAGGTTGGTGTCCTCCCATGTGTGTACAACAAGACCCTAAGGTTGGAAATTGGCAACTTTGAAACAGGAGAAACAACAAGCCACCTTTAGGAGAGGGTCAAAAATGGAAAGAAGAATTACTAGCCGAGCTCTATTTTTTAGGGTCCTCCCATGTGTGTACAACACAAATATGTGGTTTTGGCTTGAAGAAAATGGCCCTAGGGTGTTCAACATTAGCCCGGAAGTGAGAAAAACGGGCCCCGGGAGGCGCCGGAGGAGCATAACTGGTTGCTGGGACAATTGCTGGGCTCCCACCATCCAATGACCTTCCTTATAATAAAACAGAGGTACCTGCCAAAAATGAACAAAAACCGATGCAAAATGAATGCTCGGGGGCCAAAACACGCAGTTTGGGGTCCCGAAAACCGGCCGTTAAGCACTGAAAGTGGTGTTTGGCTGCGAAGTGCATATCTAAGACCCCAGTGTCCCTCGAAAGGGAGTAAATGAGATGCATGCCAGAAACCGGAGGAATCGGAGATGGTTGGGTGGTCCCGAACCGAGGCACACGGCCTGACGGCTCCGAAAACCGAGAACCGGGCTCCGAAATGGGCAAAATGGCCTACGGGCACGAAATGTAGCCCACGGCCACTGAGAGATGGTCTACGGGACCTGTCCCTCCCTTCAAGAAAAGAAACAGAGAAAACCGAGTCTGGTTCGCAAACCGAGACAAGGCACAGAAGAGAGTTCGGAGTCGAGGCGGCGTCGGCCGCGACTCGAGACTTCGAACGAGCATAGTATGCAACATCACCGAAGCGCTCAATCGGTGGCGCTCGAGTCTTAAGGTCGGTCAAAACGGGGTGTCTCTGTTGCCCTCTTTGACGTAACTTCGAAGTCAAGGAGTGACGGAGTGAATGTCAAAGCCGAGACGACCCATTTTTGACAAGGCCAAGACTTAGACAATCATACAAGATGAACAGAGATATGCCTGGCGTGCCGCAGTGCGAGGGGCAAAATGCAAAACGACATGCACAGAGCCAAATGTAACTTAACGATCATGCAAGTGCAGCAAGCTGTAATGAGGCAAGTATTCGCAAATAGATGCAACAGTTTTAAGCAAGAATGCAAAGCAACAACATTTCATGCAGTTAGGAATGCGGAGAATCATTCAATTCTCGTCGCGTCTCACACGGAGAAGATATGATACCTGCACGATTCGTCTGGTCGCACCAGCCTCAAATGAACCGTACATACAATATCGTGCCTGCAAAAGAGAGAAATTCAACAAGAACAATATGCTAACAACATATATTCAATGTGATTCCTGTGGTTCCGAAAGTTTGACACACGCAGTGTCGGCGAGTGAATGCATCGCAATGCGAGAAAGGAACGTGCGTGACAACGCACGCTCAAGCATAGAGGTATGGTACATCAAGAAATCATGCATGATAATGCAAAATGCTCATAAGAATGCAAGTTATATGCAAAACAATGCAAAACGAGCATAAATCAGGGCGCCCGTTTGTTGCGAAACAACGAGCTGGGAAACGCGCATTTCGGCGAAGGCAACTTGATCGCGGCCTCTGATTCACCTCCCGGAGAGGTTACAACATGTTTGAAAAGGATACACCTTGATTTTGATGAGTGATGATGAGACACATGTCAGAAATTGCAGCTGAAGTTCCGGCGGAGCAATTTCGCGCCAGAAAGTGTACTTTTCTTGAACTTTTTCAGGTCCCGGGAACTCCGATCTTCCTCAAAATTTGCAGAGAGCTAGAGGGGGGTGTGGGGAACACCACCGGCCAGGTGGTTGCCCTAAGGGAGGCCACCGACTAGGAAAGAAAAAGCAAATGGCTGGCCAGCCAGAAAAGGTGGCCGGCCGGCCACCTGCCCAAAAGCAGGGGCATTTTTGTCATTTTCCTCATTTCTATATATATCCTCATCCAATGCCTCCGAAATCACTTCCACAGCTGCAAAAACTCCTTCCCTTGCTCCCCAAACCATTTTTTCCTTCAGATCTGCACTTTATAGGCGCTTTTCGGCCTTCTACGCAAGTTGTTTCTGCGAAATCTTTCAGTTTTAAGCACTTTAGACCGATTAAATTTCGATTTCGGGGCTTCTTTTCTCATTTTCACCACTTGAGGTAAGTTTGTCTCAATATTTGGAAGATTTTCTCGGGAGTTGACTTTTGTTGACTTTTCCATTTCCCGGGAGTTGACTTTTGTTGACTTTTTCCAATTTTGGCTTATTTTGCTCATTTTTGCTCCTTTTTGCAGATTTTTTGAAATGGCGGGTGATTACCCTCATGGTGGAGGTCCTCCAGGTGCCGGGGATGATTTTGATGTCATGACATTGCCCCCGAGAGTCTGCCCTTTTATTCCGGGGAGATATGCCCCACCGGTACATATGCTTCCGCGGGCCGTTTTTCGTCGTTTCTCTAGGTTCAATGACCGGGCACCCGGGGATTTACTTCTGCGAGAGCCGGAGCTGCACCTCTCTCACGATGCACGAGAGGTATTTTACTTTATTTTCTGTGTTTTCGTGCATTTTGTAGCTTTGCCATGCTTGAACACATAGTTTTAGCTTATGACATAGTACTTTGCCTGCATCCTGAACGTGTTAGTTAAACACTTGAATCGCTGAACACACGGCCCATTGACTGATTGATTGTGAATGCACGGTACACATTAGTTAAGAATTGAACACACGGCTCAAACACTGATTTGTCGAACACACAGCCCGAACTTGAAGGTGAGCACACCGCGCACACTGATTAAGAGTAGAACACACAGTTCCCCAAAACTCTGATTTTCTAAACACACAGTTCAAGTCGATGATGAACACACAGCCCACACTAATTGAGAGTAGAACACACAGTCCCAAACTCCGATTTTCTAAACACACAGTCCAAGTTGATGGTGAACGCACAGCCCACACTACTTAAGAGTAGAACACATAGTTCCGAACTCCGATTTTCTGAACACGCAGCCCAGGTTTTGAAGTGAACACGCAAATTTCATCGATTGAACATTTTTTGAAATTTGAACACGCACTTAAATACCAAATTCTTGAACACGCACCAGATTTGAAGTGAACACGCAATTTAATCGATTTTTCTGAAATTTGAACACGCAGCCCAAATACCAAATTTACTGAACACGCAGCCCAGATTTGAAGTGAACACACAGCCTACTGATTGAGCATTTGAACACGCAGCCCAAAACACAGATTCTTCAACACACGTTCCAGATTTGAAGTGAACACACACTTAATCGATTGAGAATTGAACACGCATTCCAAAACACGATCTTGAACACGTTTCAGATTTGAAGTGAACACACACCCATCGATTGAGAATTGAACACGCAGCCCAAAACAGTTCTTGAACACGCACCAGATTTGAAGTGAACACACAGCCCACTGATTGAGAATTTGAACACGCAGCCCAAAACACAGATTTACTGAACACGCAGCCCAGATTTGAAGTGAACACACAGACCACTGAGTAAGTTTTGAACACGTAGCCCAAAACACAGAGTTACTGAACACGCAACCCAGATTTGAAGTGAACACACAGCCCACTAAGTAAGTTTTGAACACGCAGCCCAAAACACAGAGTTACTGAACACGCAGCCCAGATTTGAAGTGAACACACAGCCCACTGATTGAGAATTGAACACGCAGCCCAAAACACAGATTTACTGAACACGCAGCCCAGATTTGAAGTGAACACACAGCCCACAGAGTAAGTTTTGAACACGCAGCCTAGATTTGAAGTGAACACGCAGCCCACTGATTCATTTCATTTGCACACAGCTATGCATTTCATTTGCACTGAACCCATGTATTCATTCTGAATGCAGGGTGGCTCTCGCACCGTGCGAGGATACGGCTCTACCGCCGCGAGAGACTGGTACGCCGAGCTTCCAGAGGCTGTCCGGGATCTAGTTGATCTAGCAGGGTTTGGAGCATTCTGCGTGGGATTATCACGTTGTCCTGCCAGCAGGACTTTGTTAGCTGCTTTGGTAGAGAGATGGTGGGACACCACCAATTCCTTCCACTTTTCTACCACCGGGGATATGACCATGACTCCGTTGGACTTTGCCGTACTCACCGGCCTAGACATAGACGGTTGGCCCATACCTTATGACGAGGACATGGGAGAGTGGGAGGCCGCTTGGACACATCTATTGGGGGCTCGCCCACCTGTAGACAGAGCTTCCGGGAGAGTCCGGTATACCTGGTTCTCTTCCCGCTGAGGCCGAGATGGAGCCCGAGTCTCCCGAGGAGGTTGAGCAAGACGCCTGGCTTCCTTTATGCTCCTCTTTGGCACCACTGCTTGCCGATAGGGGAACACTGTCGGGTTGTATCTTCGAGTGCCCTAGTGGACCTACCACAGTCGTCGATATGACTGGGTGGCGGTGGCCCGGCTACCTCTATTGTTACATGAGTGCACCTCTATGGGGGAGACTTACTTGGCGGCTATTGGAGAGCCCGAGGTACGCCTCCCTCTTGATTTACATTGCTCCTTATTACTTGTTCATTGCACACACACGGCGCACTTTGCACTCTGTATTCTGCCTTTAGCACTTTGTATTCATATTCTGCACTGCTTTTCTCAGCTATGGGTGTACGTATACTTTCCCACATTAGCCCCGGAGATGGAGGTGGCAGGACTCCTTATGACTCCGTTTTCATTAGTATTCAAGGGCGAGCATCGAGCGAGACCTCGAGAGACTCTCTTCTACCTGCGACAGTATTTTGATACTATGCGGACGACAGAGGTATTTCAGAACTCTCAGTTCCTTTCATTTTCATCTTTGATCTGCCCTGTATATTCTTGATTTCTGATTGATTTATGCACTGGTTATCCGCAGATTACTTGGCAGCCCTGGGCAGTCTTTGGTGACGATCTCCGACATCAGTATCCCGAAGGATCGGGCACTTCCCAGTATAGGTTCCTGCTCGAAGGACCAGTTGGTAGGGCATGGTTCTTGGGAGAACGCTTCCTGCGTCAGGTGTGGGGGTACGATTCTCAAGACCCTCCTACTGTACCTCCAGCCACTATGCGGACTGCCGATAGACTATCTTCCCAGGAGGTCATTAGTGCTATGCAGGGCACCGATGCTTTGTTACATCTCATGGAGGGGGACTACGCCACCTATCGTCGTATATACTTGATGCCCCCCTTGACGGGAGTGCGTGCTCCGTCACGGAGGTCTACTGATGTACCATCTTCGAGTCGTGCCGGTGCTACGGATATCCCCTCCTCTAGCAGGGCTGGTGCATCTAGGGGTAGAGGTAGTTCGATTCCTCCGATCCCTCCGTCTCTTCATCATCATCATCCTGGGTGGCCAGACATGCCGACCGAGTTGACGAGTTGGCGGTTCGGGACTCCTTACCAGGTCCCACTAGAGCCTCCTCTTCCTGACCACAGATATGTCTGGGATCCTGATTCACCCCCGATATGTTTTACAGCTTTGATTTATCAATCAGATTACTTGGACATTCATTCCCTCACTGATAGTTTTGCATTTGTATTCGCAGCCCCCAGTTGAGTACACAGAAGAGCTGCTCGGGATGCTGGCCACATTTGAGGGCATGATCCTACGAAGGGAGGCACAGATGGCCATCATGGGTGTGCAGGTATTATCCATCTTCCTTGTATTTAGCATATTTCTGATGACACGCTAGTTTTGAACATCTTGCTGTATTGATAGGCTGTGTATAGCACATTTGGCACATACCCCACTCGCATATTGTACTTGCATCTGCTTTTCATATTTGAACTGATGTATTGAACTCTTTACTTTCAGATGCCTCCCGTGTATGCTCATGCAGTGTCGCCACCCGCCTTCTCGTGGAGGTCGAGTCTTGGACTGTTCATGGTACTAGGCCATCTGGACCTTTTCGAGGAGCTGGGCCATCCAGGCCTTCTCAGGGAGCTGGGCCATCTAGGCCTTTTCGAGGAGCTCGAGGAGCAGGGTCGTCTCACAGACGCACGACACCCATTATTGAGGAGGAGGAGGAGGTCGCAGACCGTGAGTCAGAGACATCCGCTGGGGAGGGAGGCTCCGGTCTTGGTTCCGGGAGTGGAGACGAGGCTGAGGGGGATCCGGAGGATGATAGCTCTGATCCGGATGGTGATGATGGTGCAGAGGTTATCCCGCAGAAGAGGATGAGAGGGCCTCCTCATTCCCGTTCCCGAGAATATTGATGCTATTTCCTGTTTTATTTTACTTTTTGCTAGTAGTTTGTAGCACCTTGCATAGTGTTAGGCAGTTTTATTTTTTGTAAAACTTGTACCTTTATTTTGCTGTAAAACATGATGGGATGAAACAGCTTTTGAAAAGATGTTTGTATTTGAAATTCTTAGCATCGCATCGCATCATTTTGCACAAAATGGAATTGAATGAAAAATATGCCTTGTGTATTTACCGGGTCAGGTAATGAACCGACGCAACAAATCAAACACTCGACTCACTAAGAAATAA
The DNA here is from genome assembly GCA_025200525.1 of Camellia lanceoleosa. Classification (NCBI taxonomy): domain Eukaryota; kingdom Viridiplantae; phylum Streptophyta; class Magnoliopsida; order Ericales; family Theaceae; genus Camellia; species Camellia lanceoleosa. Next base: position 20,007,580 of record CM045767.1, on the reverse strand, counting down.
CAGAATCTTAGCAAGTTTACAACTCATAAGCAAAGTACAACAATGTTACCGACTCAACAAACAAGACTTAACAAAATTGTGTAAACAAAAGGTAACCACTCAAAACACAAAATGCGACAGCTCGACAAAACTTACAACTCGATAAACAAAGCAACAACTCGACAAGCAAAACAACAACTCGATAAGCAAAAATACAACTAAGCGTACTTCGGACGGACGATCTGGATGATGGAACGTATCCGGAACTGAGAGAAATGGAGGCCTTCGACGTTCTCGATGCCTAGAAATATTTTGACACGTGTCCTTTGAATAGTGTTTTACCCCCTTATAAAGCTCCAACTTTGGAACTCATTCATTTCATCACTGCTTTGCACAAAATGGAGGCATTTCTCGCAGAAAATCTCACATCTTGGATCTCTTCTTTAGATGGCTCGGAAAAGTTGAACTTCTGGGGTTTCGACTTGAATGCACTATTCACGCTGGGCCGGACTTCACTGCACCTTCCTTTCCTCCATGCCGCGATGAGATTTTGGAACCCAAAGGACGCGTCTTGACCGGAGGGCAAGAGGTATGTCCCACTTTTGAAGATTTTAAAGTTTTGATAGAATCCGAGCGAGGTCAGGAGATCTTGCCCCAACTCAATTTTGGCTATACCCAAACCTTAGGGCGGATGTGCGGACTCAACACGCATGATGCTCGATCCCTGATTTGTGACGGAATGTTGGATATCCCGAGCCTGATTTACCGATTCTCGGTCTTTGGTGACCACAAATGACCATCATTGGCAAGGCTTCCGACAACATGCTCTTTGTTTGTGCCTGTTATCTCATTTTCTATTTGCCTCAAGCTTCGGAGGGTCCGGGGCCCGTCTGATTGAAGTTGCTCAAGGCTTGAAAGAGGGAAAGAGTTGCATTGCCATGACTTTGGCCGAGACACTGATGGGCTTGGATGCTTTCCACTGCCGGGAGAGAACCAGGTTTGTAGGGAGTCCACTACTGCTGCAGGTAATGTTTCCCACCCAAGCTCACATATGTATTTCTCACATCACTCGGCCCTCGGGCTCGGTTTTTCTCACAAAACCCTTATCTTACTTTTCTCTCATCGCACATCTCTCTATTCTTTATTCTCCCATTTTTCATCCCTCCCCAGATATGGTTGATGGATAAATTGCAAGTTGTGGACTCTTGCTCTGCTTACTCAGCCCGCGGTTACTTCTTTCGACCACGCCTAGTCGATGCCCTTGATGAGGGATGGTGGTTTGAATGGATGTGCAATTTGTCGGCAGATCGCATTGCGTGGCGTTGTCCTTGGCTCAATCTCCCGGCAATGAGCTCTGAGATGTCCCGGCAGTCGATTCGATTGATCGGCTTGACTCATTGTGTATTCTATTTCCCATTCGTATTCTGCGCGGTTGGCCATGATCGACTTGCCCACGGAGGATAGAGTATCCGCTACATTCCTGATTCGAGGTCGCATTGGCTCGGCAAGCCACGTCGTGGAGAGTTAGAGAGCTTCTGGCCCCCGCCGTTACTTTTAGTTGCACTTTGTCTGACGAGTGCTGGGATTGGCTTAATGAAGAAGCACAAGTTAGGCCTAGGTTGGCATCGGAGGCTTCAACCAGCTCTGGGAGGGGGCGTAGGAACACCTGACTTGACTATGCCCCAGATTTATTGCTTTATTAGTACTTTCAAGTTTTCGTTATGAGTGTAATAAAAAAGCAACTTCGATTGTATGCAAGAGCGAAAGAACTCTGTTTTGAAATCGAAGAAATTGAAGGTTGTGGTACTGAAAATTCTCCGTTTTTGGTCCAAAAATGGTCTTTGTTGTGAAAAGATTAATTTGAACAAAGTCAACTTTTATTAAAACTATTTCAAAACTATTTTCGATATGGATCAGAACTGGACACGCCTGAGATCTGTCACTGAAGATGCACAACCCCGGATCCTAGCAACTGGAAAGTTGCCCCTAGTTTGAAAAGTGCCTCGGCAATTCATAGCAACGGAAAGTTGCCCCTAGTGCAGATGGTGCAACACTTCATTGCAATGGAAAGTTGCCCCTAGTCTGAATAACACTGTACCGGAGATCACGATAAATGCTGATGAATAGAGATGACTGAGATGATCAAATGGACAAAGTTGATCGGGGAAAAGATTGAATGAACTTCGGGATGAAGTCGCCTCGTATCCCATAGATGGGAATCAAGCCTTCGTAGTTCGGGCTTGGGTTCTCGGGTATTTTACTCTCCTTTTCGCTCTAACTTTTGCCAAGGCCGCCCTTTGCGGGTTTTCAACCTTCTTGAGCTCAGTTTTATAATTTCAAATTTTCTATGCTCAATTTTGCCTAGGTCGCCCTTTCGGGTTTTCGGCCTAGCGAGCCTCTCGGGGTAATATTTCTTCAACTTGTCCATGTTGATCGGTTGAAAACTCTAAGCCATCTAGATCCATCGTAACCACGGCTCCACGGAGTTGACTTGATAATGTAGGGACCCGGTCAATTGGGTCCGAACTTGCCCCTTGGGTCGTGGATGGGGGTTCGTTGTCTTTGAGTACCAAATCTCCTTCTTTCAAATTCCTGGACTTAACCTTCTTGTTAAAAGCCCGGGCGATTCTGCGTTGATAACCTTGGATGTGATACAGTGTTTTCAGCCTTCTTTCATCGAAAAGCATGAGTTCCTCGAACCTGTTTTGCTGCCAATCTGCTTCGGCTATCTGGCACTCGGCCAATACTCGTAATGACGGGACCTCAATCTCAATAGGTAGAACGGCTTCCATCCCATAAACCAATGAGTACGGAGTCGGCCCAGTAGAAGTTTTGATCGAAGTCCTGTAGCCCTACAGAGCGAACGGCAGCTTATCTGGCCAGTCCCGATAGGTTTCCACCATCTTCCGTAGTATGCGCTTGATGTTCTTGTTGGCGGCCTCAACTGCTCCGTTAGTTTGCGGCCGGTAAGTAGACGACTTATGAAAAGCCACATTGTATTTCTCCAACAAATCGATCACCTCCTTCTTGAAAACGGCCTTGGCGAAGTCATGTTGTACAGCTTTGACGGCGGGATGTTCATGCGATTTGCATGAATTTGACACTTGTGACATCGCCGGACGAAGCCAATACAATCCTCCTCCATGGTGGACCAGTAATAACCTTGTCTAAGGATCTTCCGTGCCAACATTACCCCATTCATGTGTGCACCACATTCACCCCCGTGGATGGCTTCCATCAGACGCTTTGACTCTTTGGCATCAACGCATAGTTTATGCATTCCCAGATGACCCCGTTTATACAGTTTACCCCCGCAGATGATGAACTGAACTGCCATTCTTCTGATTGCCCTCTTGTCTTTGGCATTTACCCCTGGCGGGTATGCTTCTTTCTCCAAGAAGTTCCAGATGTCGTAATACCAGGGGTGTTCGTCCTAAACTTCATCTATGGCTGCAATCGACTCATAGGCAGGTGCAAATTTCTGGTCAATGATGACCGGACGCATTCGGACTCCACACGGGATGTCTATCATAGAAGATAGAGTTGCTAAAGAATCTGCGAACCTGTTGTTCTCCCTTAGTAGATGAGTAAAACTTAGCTTCTCAAACCGAGGAATCAGCAAATCCAAGGTTTGGTGATACATCATCATCTTTTCCTCCTTCACTTTCCAGTCTCCTTTAGCTTGAGACACAACAAGGTTCGAATCCCCAATAACGTCCAGTCGTCTTGCCCCTAGTTCTAGGGCTGCTTCTAGACCAGCGATGCACGCCTCATATTCTGCTTCATTGTTCGAGACTTTGAACTGGAGCTTGAAGGCTAGAGGGATATGGGAATTGTCGGGTGCTATCAGCAACACTCCTATCCCATGCCCATGTTGATTTGACGCTCCGTCAAAGTACATCGTCCAAGTTTCTTCGTCGATATGCAGAATTGATTCATCCGGGAATAGGTACTCGACCGCTTCATCTCCCTCAACCGGGTGGTCGGCAAGGAACTCTGCCACTGCTCTTCCTTTCACTGACTTGCGTGTCACGTACGTGAGATCAAATTCGGAGAGCAACAGCAACCAACGAGCTAGCCTACCCGTAAGTGCTGGTTTCTTGAAGAGATATTTGATGGGATCAAGTCGTGAAACCAACATTATAGAGTGAGCTAATAGGTAGTGCCGCAGCTTCCTGGTAGCCCATACCAGAGCTAGGCAAGCCTTTTCCAGCGGTGTATATCGGGTCTCATGCACCAGCATCTTTTTGCTCAAATAATAGATGGCTTTTTCCACCTTATCTTCTGATTCTTGTGCAAGCATGCAGCCCATTGTAGTTTCAGTCACTGACAGATACAAAATCAACGGTTTCCCCGGCTCTGGTGGCGATAAAACGAGTGGGTTCTGTAGATATTCTTTGATCTGTTCGAATGCAGCTTGGCATCGGCCATCCCATTGGAACTTCTTTCCTTTCTTGAGGAGGCCAAAAAGTGGTTCACAAGTCAAGGTTAGTTTTGAAATAAACCGTCTTATGAATTGCACTTTACCCAGAAAGCCTCGCACCTCTTTTTCAGTCCTTGGTGGTGGCATTTCTAAGATGGCCTTGATCTTGGAAGGGTCGACCTCGATGCCCCTTTGTGTAATCAGAAACCCTAGCATTTTCCATTGTAACACCAAACGTACATTTCTGAGGGTTTAGCCGTAACCGAATTCCCTGATCCTTTGGAAAAACTTGTGCAAGGCGGTGTAGTGGCCCTCTCTTTCCTTGGACTTGACAATCATGTCGCCCACATACACCTCAACCTCTTTGTGGATCATATCATGTAGTATTGTGGTGTGACCCGTTGATAAGTAGCCCCGTTCTTCAATCCAAATGGCATTACCGTAGCGATATGTTCCCCACGGGTGGTGAATGCAGATCTTTTTCCTGTCTTCGCGCCATCACTATCTGGTTGTATCCGAGAAGCCATCCATGAATGAGAGCAATGCATGCCTCATCAGAAAGTCTACCAACTCATCGATGTGCGGTAAGGAAAAGTCGCCGGACTAGCTCTGCTCAAATCACGAAGTCTACAGACACGGATCCTGCCGTCTTTCTTCTAAGATCGAACAATGTTGGCCAACCAAGTCGGATATTCAGATACCAAGAGGAAGCTGCGTCGATTTGCTTGGTGACCTCTTCCTTAATCTTAAGAGCCCAATCCGGCGGATCCTTCGAAGTTTCGCTGATGTCGGGCCTCGGTCAAGGGGGATCCGATCTTGTATAATCTCAGATCGATTCGAGCATGTCTTCGTAGGACCACGCGAAAACATCTTTGAAATCTTTTAATAAAGCGACTAAGCGCTGCGTTCCTCCGAAGACAACGTGGACCCGATCCGACCACCGAGGGTCCTCCTCAAGACTAATGTTCACGGTGATGATTTCATCCATTAATGGTTTAACAAATCTCTTGCTCTTGCTCAATTAAACGCTAGAAACCGGAGGAACTTCGTCCTCATCGTTTTGATCAAAATTTTGAAAGTCTGAATTAATGCAATAAATTAGGGGCACAGAAAAGTACTCGGAAACCACAGATAGTTCATTCTCATTAGGCACATCCAAATCGTCCGATTCATTAGTTACAACAGACTCAAATGAAAAGGAAAAAGACGACCTGGACAGGACTGTGGCATCCGGGTTAACATCCCCAGGAGTACCAGACTCAGACTCAGTCGAGCTGGAACCTGATTCCGACTCACAGGACTCGGTGGAATCAGATTCCGGCTCACTACCTGACCCCGTGTTGCTGGATAAGAATCCCTCCTCGTACTGCCAAGTGAGAGAGGGTGCGATTGATGCATCCAAGATAGCTGCTGGTCGGCTCGCAGCCGTTTCATCTCCAATCATGGAAACCGCGAAGTTATCCCCCAAGCACTCTTGGTCGATCGGAGGATCAGAGAGGAGACATGCCAGTGCTACCCCCATTTCTAACTCTGTGCCCTCAGGATCCACTGCTTTATTCTGCTCAACCTCAATTGTTGGGTCTGTTTGCTCTGTGGCAACGTCATCCCCGGATAGTTGCAGATCGAAGAAGATTTCGAAACCTGGTACGCGCTTCTTCTCCGCGTTTAACCATGGCTCTGGGAAACCGCAAAATGGAAAGTCCTCCCCCTCCCGGACGAAGCGTCCGTTCAAGGTACCCTGGATGGGCCTGTGCATTAAGTCAAAAGGCTTCCCAGCCTGCTTTGCTTTATTTCGCTGCCATTTCTTTTCCTTTCCTCACCCAGTCCTCTTTGGTGGGCAGATAACCCAGTCCAAAGGTATGCGGGTTGTGTGGCACTTCGGCCAATGCTGCTACTCCTTTCCTGCCGCTTCTTCCTAATCCCATCCCGGGAATATGTTGTAACTTGTTCATGAGGTAGACGGATTGAGCACTGACGTATACACCTTCATTCACGGCCATAATATTCTGCACTACCCGGGCCTCCGCCAAAGTGAACCCTGATAAGAACACATCCTCCGTGCCGTGCTCGATCTCCAAAACTGGCGTAGACACTTCTGGCGGGGGATGGATGGATGAATTTACAAGATGAATTGCAACCACCTTGCTGTGAGGGTATTTCAACATCTGGTGCAGAGTGGAAGAGACTGCTTTCACATGGTGCAACCACGGCCGCCCAAGTAAGTTGAAGGTTGCGAACGCCCAAGACATGAAATTCAATGTTGTGTTGTCTTGGACCAACCGGGTCAACCTTAATATCCCATTACTTCCTACCGTATTATCATAAGCCCCGATCACCGAGTGGTTGGTATGAAGTCTGCAGGTTTTAACCCGATTGCATATGCCGCTCGATCAAGGCGCATTGATAGCGTAACCTAGATCGACGAGTACCACTGGTATCCACTTATCTCTACACTCCATGGAGATGTAGAGGGGTTTGTTATGATTCACGCCCTCAGGCGGCAATTCCTTGTTTGAAAAGGTTAATACCGGGGAACCTCCTCCCGGAAAAACTTGCCCAACCAGCTGCTCTGGCGTAGTTTCGATGGAGAGTTTGGCCTTGTCCATAGCAAGAATGACACCTATCAGGCACCTCGGCCATAAGCGCCCCAGATGGAGATGTCTGCCTGTATTTTCTTTAACTGTCTCAGTACAGCTTCTTCTTCAATTTGCTTCTCTTTCGGTTTCTCTGCCTCTTTATCTTTCCCAGATGCTTCAGGTTGGTCGAGGTGTGGGGGCTTGAAATACCGCCCACTCCTGGTCATATGGTCTACCTCATCGAGGTACCAAGTATTATCTGGTTGAACACCTGCCCAATCTTCGTCTGTGTGGGCAAGACACAAGTCATCGTCTTCCCACCACATCCCACTGACATTCAACAAACACCTATCCGGTTCCGGCAAGTTCGTACTCTTGGTACTTTCATCCCACATGCTCACAGCATGTCCTGCTCTTGTGCTCACAGCACTTCCAACCTCTTCATGGTTCTTGGCTTTCCGGATTCTCTCAGAATCCCACCTCTTCTCTTGCTCCTCCTGTGTTAGTAAGGTTTGTTGTTCGGCTTTCACAATATCTTGATCCCGAGCGAAATTCTTTGTACCGGCGCTCTCCGGCGGTTCATTCTGACTCTCGGCCCTTCCGGCCATCATTGATACCCCTGCCCCTGCCGGGCCTCGCTCTGGCTGAATTTTTACAACATCTGGCTGATCATCTAACCATCCGGTAATCTCTGCCGACTCGCCATATTCAAACCAATTGATTGTTGCATCCCCTGCTTCTTGGTCGTTGAAGAACTGGAGATTGGCAAAATCTTCTTCCACCGTTGTCAGATCATCTGCCTCTTGTTCAAGTCCGTCCCCCCGAATCATACACAATTCAGCTTTTTCTGGCAGCCTCACATTCAACTCAGACTGGTTCACTGATAAGATATATCCGCTTGGATCATAAGCTCTTCCAAAGATAATTCCTGTGTCATCCCATCCTGCACTCACCAATTGTTTCTTCAAACCCCGCCTGCTCCATCTTCGGAGGTCACCACCTTTGGCTCAGATTGGGTTGTGAAGGTGTCCAACATGCACAAGTCGGTAATCAGAAGGCTCACCCCCGGCTTGGGTAGGTGAGAGGGAGTAATATAGATGCTAGGATCGTAGGAAATGACCCCAGTTTGGATGAGGTTGACTCTTTTGGGTGGTGGATCTTGGTTATGTGCGGGGAGTGGGTTAGTCGTGACGTTGGGTCTTTCGGGAGGTAGAATGATATTCTTGTCGACGAGGTCTTGAATCTCGTGACGCAATTTTAAACATTGATTCAGATCATGGCCATGTCGCCGTGGTACGACAAGATTTGGCCGGGTTGTGGGAAGGGGGGAGCGGATTCGGTAGTGGCCTCGGTTCTAGGGGTTTCAGATGCCCCTTTTTTATTAGAACGCCGAGAGCCTTGGACAAAGGCATGTATAGTGGAGTGAAGGTTCTCTGGCCTCTGGATTGGTATCTCGAGCCTTGGTTACTGCTTCTGGAGGTACTAGAAAAAGGTGTGGCCGCTGCGGGCCTTGGTTGGGAAGGGGGAGTGGTAGTGACCATGCCGACCTCCGAAGTCCTTGTGTTGGCAGCGCCGCTCGGGCCTACGGTGTTATTACGGTTGAATGTCCTTCAGGGCTGCTCTCGGTCCTGGTCGATCAGACCTTGCTTCATCGCATCCTCGATTTCCACCCCCATATCTTATAGATCTGCGAAGTTGGGGAAGGGAACTACAATCATCTTTTGCATAAGTCTCGGTTGGAGATTGCGCACAATCATCCGAATTTGATCTTTATCTGTTGGCCTCAAGGTCATCATCGATGCCTTTGCTCTCCACCGAGTTACAAAATCAGAGAAAGACTCCTTGGGTTCCTGCCTCGTTGTTTCGAGATCACGTGTTGTAATCTCGATCTGTGTATTATATGAGTATTGTGCAACGAAGGCCTCAGCCAGCTCATCCCAGTTTCTCTTCACATCATTATCCAACTTTGCATACCAGTTGGCGGCCACTCCTGACAGGGTTCGGCCAAACAACGAGAGTTTCTGTAGTCTGGTTAGGCCCATTGGCCGCAGGATATCTGAAAATAACCGAAGATGGACCATGGGGTCTCCGGACCCATCAAAACGGTCAATCTGTGGCATCTTAAATCGTGGCGATGTCACGGCCATGTCGGTAGCCGTCTTCGATGTCCGGGATGGCCTTCACCCCTGCGATTTCTTGAAAAGCTTTTTCCAGCTTACCGGCCAGAGTCAGAGGATCTACCTCGAACTCAAATGGAGAGTCCGGTGGTTGGGTGTAAGATTCTTGGACAGGTTGTGGCGAAGTGGGGCGAGCCATTTCGCTGAAAGACCTGTGTCCTCTTGAGTGTTCTCGGACATTGGGTAAGGTATTCGGTGTTCGGAGGATATTCTCGAGGATTTGGCATGGTATTCGACCGAGATGCCTCGCCAGTAGTGGAGCCGGTGGAGGAGGAGCTCGATATGAAGCAGACACAGATTCTATCGCTGGTGCCTTAGTAATCACCGGCTGTTGGGCCATGATCATGCTTGTTGTTTGGAAAATTCGCTTGGCGGGTGGCATCATCTTGCATCTGTTTTCATGCTCTCATGCATCTGGGCGATCATCGCCTCCATCCTTGATGTATTCTGCGGTTCCATCTGAATGACCGGTAAATGTACCTCTATGGCGTATACGTAAATTTCAACTCGATCATCACAAATCTCCGTCTCATTCCAGAATCCTCGTTTCGATACATCGCCTCATCGGCCTTCTTCTGATAACTGGGGGTAGAGAGTGGAACACTGGATGTCCGTCAACGAGATCCTCGGATCGGTTGAGTCGGCGACCTCGTGTCCAAAGTGCTTGGGGAGTATCTAGTGGTTCGGAAGCAATCGTGCTAAAAACTGCCCTAGCCAAAAGATAATAAAGCAAAAAGGAAATAAATGACCAGAAAAATGGGCAGCATAATAGCTTAATTTAAATACACACAACACACAGTCGGGCATACAACACGCAGTTGATAAGCAGAAAATACATCGCCCTTAATAATCGATCACATCGCTCAGACATCGTTTCCCAAAAACTGAATCCGATATCCGCAGACAACTGATTCTCAAATAACTGGCTGATGCCCGCAGGCGTGATGCCCTATCTCAAAAACTGATGCCCGCAGGCCTGATGCCCAAACTCAACTGATACATACATTCCCTGTAGAGACGCACTCTAACAAGCACATAACAGATAAGTGAGAGCCAAAACACCCCTATGTTGGGGTAGGGTTTCGCCCTATCTTGTCGAGCTAGGGTTTCACTACGCACGCAATGCAACAAACACCCTATAAACGCGTAAGCAACCTGTCCTAGTTTGGAATGGTCACTATGGATCCGAATATCCACTAGGTCGAATGGTCAAAAAGGGTGCCCCGGTAAAACCGGGGTTTGTGTTCCCATGCTATCAGAGCCCAGAGCCGATCAAATTTTACGGACATGACTTGACAAGACAAGCCTCCCAAGAAATCGTTCGAATGGCATATGGCAAACACGGTGTCCTAGGCGCACCAATGCAAATGCAATGCAAAGAAACACACAAGTGTAGTCAAAACCAGATATCATGAGTTCGAGTCAAGTTCTCTAAATCCCCAAAGAGTCGCCAGAATCAGACGCCCCGAACGCATCCCGGGAGAGGAGTGCGAATCCTGCTCGTTCGATATTGGGTCACTACCAAGGACTCAAATGTCACGGTTCTCAATCTTGAACCGAAGAGTCCAAATCCAAAGAAATCGCTTTTGAAAACATATTTTTTGAAAGAAGTGCCAAACATGGATCGCCACAGATACAGAGTCGCCACCTAAATATTTTAAAATGGGAAATTTAGGAAACCCTGACTCAGTGCCAAAGACCACGTGTCCGTCATCACCAAAGTTGCCTCGGCTCGGGAACTTGGGTACGATTGGGGAAGGTCAATTCATGAGCACCCCCGCTCGCCCAGTCAAAGACCGGCCTCTACTAACCACGATATCTGTTTTTGAAAACTTTGTGAGTCCTTATTCCGGTTATTAGCCTAGGTTACTATGTGATGCGCACAGCATACAAGTATAGACTGAATTGCTTGAATTGGAACAAAACATTTTATGTTTGTTTGTTTGAAAATGGTTTGATGGTGCTACTTGCAAGTAGGCTAAGACGTGGATTTGCCACCCTCAGGTGGGCTTAGAAAAACATGATTTTGCCATTATCTAGTGGACTAAAAACAAGCATTCGATGAATTGTCCCAATTCAAGTAACTCAACCTCCACCCACAGGCATTCAAGGCAGTTATATCACATAAGCACATAGCCTCATGGTAAGCATGCTATTCATGGCAACACTCACACGCATGCAAGGATGCTAAAGCATAAAACTCACCGAGTACTCCAAGCCAAAACAGAAGCTTGTTAGAAATCATGCATGATCCTAGATATACAGAAATGCCTAATGCAACACATGCAAAAATGCAAACTATAGCAGGCTCGGCTATTCTAAACATGGCATATGAAATGCTACAGCTATCAAGTATTCAATTTGGAATCGAAATACAAATGCAGTTTGTGTGATGCGCCGAGCCCTATATGCAAAACAGATGAATGATGCAAACATGTCATTACATCAGATGCTAATTGAAATATGCCCTATATCTAACCATCGAAGCGTAAATAAAAGGAGAAAGAAATGGGGTTGGAAGACATACATCACACTCACCCACACTTATTACAATTATGCTCGCCAGAGGGTCCGAATAAAATAATACAAATTCCCAAATAAAAGAATAATACAAATCAATATACAAATCAATAATACGAAAATCCTATTAATTAACAAATTAACTAAGAAAAATTGGTACGCAAGCTGGGCCGCCTGACTCGCCGGATAATGAAATGATGCATGTTTGGGTTGCTTTGCGCGGAGATCCATTGGGATGCCCCAATCAGCCTCTGTTTGCAATGTTTCTCGAAATGCGTGCCAAGTCCTGGAAAGTTGCTGATTCTTCATTTTGCTGCAGCAGAGAGCAAGAAATGGGCATAGCAATGTATTTCACAAATATATGCATGTCTCGATCCTCGTGCCACCAATCACGCATATCGATGCATGATGGCCGAGGAGTCGGATTGCACAACTCAATATAGGATGAATGCAGATGAATGCTACAATAAAGCCTAACTCTATCATGTGTAATCCGGAGTGTCGGTGACTTGGGAATTGAGATCCGTTCCGTCACTCGGAGTACGGAACGCGCCTCGTTTCCCGTGCCCGGGCTAACTCCTATCCCGAACACGATGTAATATGCATGATATGCATGAATGCAACTAAAATACAATCTTAGCATGCACAATGCTATGAAAATGAGATGTCTCGGAATGCGTGCACACGGGCACGCAAACCGAGGAAATGATCCTAAGGCATAAAATGACATACGCAATGCAAATTGGACTTATACTAACATGAGTGGACCTCAGCCACACTCACATAAGAGGCCGTCGGACAAAAATGAAGTGCCTCAAAATGCGTGCACACGGGCACGCAAACCGAGGCAATGGCATACGGAATGCAATGATGCTAAAATGACATAAACAATGCAACATGGACTTACACTAACATGAGTGGACCTCAGCCACACTCACATAAGAGGCCGTCAGATGAAAATGAAGTGCCTCGAAATGCGTGCACACGGGCACGCAAACCGAGGCAATGGTACTAAAGTATGAAATGGCATTCCAAATGCAGATTGGACTTATACTAATATGAGAGGGCCTCAGCCACACTCACATAAGAGGCCATGAGATGAAAAATGAAGTGCCTCGAAGTGCGCGCACATGGGCACGCAAACCGAGGCAATGGCCCTAAGGCACGAAATGACATGGAAAATGATATGCAAACATGCAAATGGAATTTCAGCACTCACAAATGATGCAAAACAGTTCCAAAAGGTGGGGAAATGACACCAAATGCACGGAACGGTCCCGAAATGCGATATTAAGCACCCGAAATGGCCTACAGCCATACTAAACATGCATAATTGGTACATGACATGCAAAACAGCAGCAAGGCAGCCCCAAAATATCATTTTTATAGTACAAAACATGGCGAAATAGTGAGCATAGATAGGATAACAATGGTATACAAGAATGGGGGCCAAGAGAGGGGTATTGAAACGAGTGATGTATGCAATGCTCAAACTGAAAAATTTCCTTCTACAACACTGAATAGGGACTAAAAATACAAACATTTACAGTAGATGACATCCCCCAACTCAGTATGTAAACATGCTAAAAATGTCATGCAAGAACTAGGATACATAAGGCTACAACATGAGGTACCCCAAACATTCATCAAACCAGAAAAGACCCTTAATGAAATATGTCAAGAAGATCAAAATATGACTCTTTACAGCTCTGATGATGGCCGAAAACAGAAGCTAGTTAAGCTTAAAAAAGCATGCAAAAATGGGGGTCAAAGAGGGGTATAATGACAAGTATAACATGGAGACCCCCAACAAGGTTTATCCCTTCTAAAATGTTGTATAGGGACACAAAATAAGCTTACTCACAGTTGATGACATGCTCCAAAACAGACTACATATAGGTCAAACAAATCATGCAAACTTACGGTAAATGTGAGAGATTATGAAGCAAGTGCATGATAGAGAGGCCAAACAGGGTTGAGACCTTCTTAAATGTTTAAGAGGGGCTCAAAATAGGCCCACTCATAGTTTACACTATGCTCGAAAACAGATCACTCATAGGCTATAAAAAGCATGCAAAAACAAGGGTAAAACATGGATTCAAAGCAAGTGGCATATGGAGCATGAAAACAAGGTTGAGCCCTTCTTCAATGTTGAAAAGGGGCTCAAAATAAGTACAATATCAGTTCATGATATGCTCCAAATCAGATCACACATAGGCCAAATATTCAATGCAAAATAATGGCATATAAGAGGATATTGAAACAAGTGCAAGATGGAGGGCTTAAACAGGGTTGAGCCCTTGAACAAACATGAATAATAGCTCAAAAAAAGGCCCCTTTCAGTTCTGGTCGGAGCCCAAAAAAATAAGCAAATAGGCTTAAGAAATGAGGCAAGAAAGTGCTGCAAAAGAGGGAAATGGAGCCTTACCTTTGTAGACAAGTCTTGGCTCCCTTTTGCTTGAGGAATGGATGCCTCCTAGCTGCTGGAAAGCTCTCCTAGCTTCTGGAATGGAGTTGTGGTGGTGGTGCTTGATGGTAATGAAGAAATGGCACCAAACTTGAGAAGAATCAAAGAGATAGAGATGGATATGTGTCTAAGCTCTTAATAGAGTTTTTCTAACCCTAGCCTAAGAGTTGGGAGGCTCCTTATAAGGACCAAAAGAGGAGGGCAAAGGTGGAGGGAAATGCACCCAAGTGTTCCCCTCTAAAATATCCCCGATGAGATCTTTTCCGGGGAAACAAACAGATGGTCAGATGGCACAGATTTCAAGGAGCATGGCCGGCCAGGCACTTTTGCTGGAGATGGCCGGCCGGCTACCCCCCATGGCCGGCCGGCCAAAGGCAAAAATGGAAAGTGGGAATTTCTGGCCAGCCACCAAAGGTTGGTGTCCTCCCATATGTGTACAACAAGACCCTATGGTTGGAAATTGGCAACTCTGAAACAGGAGAAACAACAAGCCACCTTTAGGAGAGGGTCAAAAATGGAAAGAAGAATTACTAGCCGAGCTCTATTTTTTAGGATCCTCCCATGTGTGTACAACACAAAAATGTGGTTTTGGCTCGAAGAAAATGGCCCTAGGGTATTCAACATTAGCCCGGAAGTGAGAAAAACGGGCCCCGAGGGGTGCCGGAGGAGCATAACTGGTTGCTGGGACAATTGCTGGCCTCCCACCCTCCAATGACCTTCCTTATGATAAAACAGAGATACCTGCCACAAATGAACAAAAACCGATGCAAAACGAATGCTCGGGGGCCAAAACACGCAGTTCGGGGTCCCGAAAACCGGGCGTTAAGCACCGAAAGTGGTGTTTGGCTGCGAAGTGCGTATCTAAGACCCCAGTGTCCCTCGAAAGGGAGTAAATGAGATGCATGCCAGAAACCGGAGGAATCGGAGATGGTTGGGTGGTCCCGAACCGAGGCACACGGCCTGACGGCTCCGGAAACCGGGAACCGGGCTCCGAAATGGGCAAAATGGCCTACAGGCACGAAATGTAGCCCACGGCCACTGAGAGATGGTCTACGGGACCTCTCCCTCCCTTCAGGAAAAGAAACAGAGAAAATCGAGTCTGGTTCGCAAATCGAGACAAGGCACAGAAGAGAGTTCGGGAGTCCGGAGGCAGGGCGTACGGCCGCGACTCTGAGACTTCTGAACGAGCACAGTATGCAACATTACCGAGCGCTCAATCGGTGACGTCTGAGTCTTAAGGTCGGTCAAAAATGGGGTGTCTACAGTTGGTAGGGTTTTACCACTGGTGTATGATCCGCGAGAGCGGAGTAAGCTTAGTTGCCTTCTCGCTAGCTTTGTGAGTAGTGAGTGTGATGAGACACGGACTGAGTTTCCAAGAGTAGTTTGTGAGTACTCGAACGTCTTTCCCGAGGATCTTATTAGTTTACCACCCCATCGAGAGATTGAGTTCTCTATTGGCTTAGTGCCTGGCACGGCACTGATTTCCATGGCACTGTATCATTTTGCCACCCCTAAGTTGAGTGAGCTGAAGATTCATGTAATAACCTGACCCTCGCACATGTTTTCTGATACATTTCCAGTCCTCGTTTTGTGCTTTTAAATGTTTACTGTAAAATCCCATGAGAAATTAAGGTTAAGTAAGTGAAATCCATTTTTAAAGGTTTGCTTTCTGCAGTTGGGCATGTTGTTGGGTTTTTGTTTGTTATTATCTCTTGTTCACACATTCATATCTGTTGGGTAGAGTGGCAATCATAATCTAAAATACATGGGCATTGATGCCCTTGGTCGGTTGATAAAGATAAGTCCAGAAATCGCGATTGATTGCTTAGAGATCAGTATTGCTTTTTCCTGCTGATATAAGCTGGCTCCCACGTTTATACCTCTGCTGGCTCTGATTCTTGTGAAATGTCTTATGGTAATGGATGAAGTATATGGAAAATGTGTCTATTTATGCAACTATTTATGCAATTTTGTGACATTTCACATTTGCAAAGTCATTATTGGAAGGACATCTACCAAATCAATCAAAGTTGGACATGCTTCCTGACACAGGACCCAGATAATACTCTAAAGAGGAAAACTTTTGAACTGCTATATAAGATGACAAAATCCTCCAATTTAGAAGTTATTGTTGATTGTATGATTGATTACATGACAAACATCAATGATCATTACAAAGCAGAAATAGCATCTAGATGTGACAAGCTTGCGGAGCAATTTGCACCAAGCAACCATTGCTTCATCCAGACCATGAATAGTCTTCAAGCATGCAGTGGATTTAGTAAACATTAAAGTGGCAACAACTTGATGCGGTTGATTGCTGAGGGATTTGGAGAGGATGATGATACTACAAATAGTGAGCTTAGATCATCTGCTGTGGAGTCATATTTGTGCATCATTGGAGAGTCAAAACTTCCATTTGCATTTCTACAATTTTGAGTTCCAGGTAATTTGTTGGGTTTTTGGGGAATACGGAACTGCAGATGGGCAGCATTCAGGCTCTTATATCACTGGGAAGTTATGTGATGTGGCAGAAGCCCATTCAAGTGATGACACTGTCAAGGTGTAAACAGTTACAGCACTTATGAAAATATATGCATTTGAGACTGCGGCTGGGAGAAAAGTGGACGTGCTGCCTGAGTATCAATCCTTCATTGAAGAATTATCAGCATCCCACTCGACAGATTTGCAGCAACGTGCATATGAACTTCAAGCATTCATCGGCTTAGATGTTCATGTTGTTGAAAGTATAATGCCATTGGATACATGTCAAGATGAGGACATCGTTCCACCACTATCAGAGACCTACCGTTGTGAGTAGTAGTACTATAGTCGTACGTTCAATTATCGTTAATGATTTTCATTGTTAAGATTATGTTCCTTGCAAGTAATTAAGTTAACATCATGTTGATTGGGAAATCTAGAGGCATTAGTGAGTAGCACATTCTGTTTACTGTTGACGATGAATACTAACATTCTGTTATTTGCAAGATAGCTTACGAACAAATGGAACATAAAAGCAATTTGGAACTATGGTATCCACGTATCTCTGAACCCACATTATGATGTAACCTATTTTGTCTTTGCTAAGTGTACTGTAATGACATGATATAACCAAAAAAAAAAAAAAAATGTTCTATGTTACGTTTTGAATTAATGAATAGTTGGCCATATATGTAAAGTATTCATGACATCCGTAGCACACAAACGTTACCTGGGGGTAATAATACCGTGTTTTCAAGTATGTTACAAGTTCAAGTATGTTTTCAAGTTCATGTACGTTTTCAAGTATGTTACAAGTTCAAGTATGTTTTCAAGTATGTTACAAGTTCAAGTATGTTTTCAGGTATGTTTTCAAGTATGTTACAAGTTTACGTATGTTATAAGTTCTCAGTATCGAGGGATTCCCCTCATGGAACTAACAAGTATGCTTTATATTGATTTGTTAGCGCTATCGAAGTGCCAAGTAGAATCAAGTATGAATTCCGATTTCTGTTTATGATTCAAGTATAATGCATATGTATGAATTTGTTTCCGTTTATGGTATGACATGATATGAATGGTTTGGTCTGTGAGACCTATTAATTACTGGTATGGAACAAAGTGCTACTGGGAACTAAGTGCTACATTGTTAGACACCTCTTGAATTCATACAACTTTTCAAGGGCCTTGTGCCACATGTTTCAAGGGCCTCGTGCCACCACATTTCAAGGGCTTTAATGCCACTATGTTTCAAGGGCTTCATGCCAATATGTTTCAAGGGCTTCATGCCAACATGTTTAAGGCTTTATGCCAACACGTTTAAGGGCTTTATGCCATTTTGTTTAAGGACTGGGCCTAAGGCCGTTTTGAAATAAGTATGGAATCAGATAAATCATATGATCCTTATAGTATGTATGCTTTGATATGTATTATAAATCGAGATGAACATTAAATTGTTTATGTACTATTATTCACTGAGCTTCACTCACTTTGTGTTGTGTCTGTTTTGTAGGTAATCACTTTGGAAATCTGTCTTAACCCTTGATGCTCGCCTTTCAGTTATCAACCTCAGTGTGTCCAGGCACCCAAACCAAGCCATGCATTTTTGTAAAGTTTTGTTGAGATTTTGGCTTGCACTTTTGCACTTTAATTGTTTACCTAATGTTTAAATGTATGTATATGACCCCTTTCTTTACCACTATTTGGTTATATACTCAGTAAAGGGGGTTGAGCATGTGTATGTGATCCTGGCATGTTAGTATTAGCTCAATGGATGTTGTTATGTATGTTATTTTATAATAGTAAATGCTTCCGTTTAGGCCCCATACGTTATATATATCAGGTTTTATGTCCATTTCTGAGGTGGTCATGCCCAAACTTTTAAGGGCGGGTTTGGGGCGTGACAATTCAACTCCAAGAGTTACTAGATAAGGGTTTTATTCGCCCTAGTACTTCACCTTGGAGAGCACCGACCCTCTTTGCTAAGAAGAAAGATAGGACTTTAAGACTTTGTATTGATTATTAAAAATCAAACCGGGTTGAGGTTAAGAACAAGTATCCTATGCCTCGTATAGATGATCTGTTCGATCAGTTAAAAGGATCCCGTTGTTTCTCTAAGATAGATTTGAGATCGGGCTACCATCAGTTGAGAGTTAGGAAAAAAGATATCCCGAAGACGACATTCCGTATGTGGTATGGCCATTATGAGTTTTTGGTGATGTCTTTTGGGCTTACCAATGCCCCAACTGTGTTCATGGATTTGATGAACCGGATTTTTCGAGAGTTCTTAGATCGTTTTGTAGTTGTCTTTATGGACGACATTCTGATTTATTACCTTTTGAGGAGGAGCACGAGGAATACTTGCGAATGGTGCTTGAGTTACTTAGAGCCCATAAGTTGTATGCCAAGTTTGGGAAGTATGAATTCTGGCTAAGAGAAGTTAGGTTCTTAGGCCATGTGGTTTCCGGGGAAGGGGTGACTGTAGACTCATCCGAGATAGAGGCTGTGCAAGATTGGGCATAGCCTAAGAATGCCTTTGAGATTCGTAGTTTTCTGGGATTGGCTAGGTATTACCGTCGATTTGTGAAAGATTTCTCCAGACTAGCTTCGCCTTTAACTAGATTGATACGGAAAGGGGTCAAATTTGTGTGGAGTGAGACTTGTGAAAAGTCATTCCAAGAGCTTAAGGTTAGACTTACCACCGCTCCAGTCTTGATTATTCCAGAGAGGGGTTTGGACTATTCAGTGTATTGTGATGCCTCACGAGAGGGTCTGGGTTGTGTATTGATGCAAGAGGGGAAAGTAGTAGCCTATGGCTCGCTGCAGTTGAAAACACATGAAAGGAATTACCCTACTCATGATCTAGAGTTAGCAGCTGTGATATTTGCCTTAAAGATTTTGAGGCACTATCTGTACGGTGAGAGGTTTGAGGTATTTTCTTATCATAAGAGTCTGAAGTATCTGTTTACACAGAAGGACTTGAATTTGAGGCAGAGAAGGTGGATGGAGTTCATAGAAGATTATGATTTTGAGTTGCACTATCATCCAGGAAAGGGCAATATGGTGGCCGATGCCCTAAGTAGGAAGTCCATCAGTAGCATGACTTGTATAGCTATCTGAGAATGGGAGATGTTGGGTGCTCTTGGCAAGTTTGACTTGTATCTGGGCGAGTCTGTTGAGTCTGCAGCTTTGTTTTCAGTAGTTGCACAACCTACACTTGTGAACCGAGTATTAGAAGCGCAAAAGGGTGACTTCGAGGTGGAATCCCTTTGGGAGAAGATCTCCATTAGGAAGGTAGAAAAGGTTTTGACTGTGTATCTCGACTTGAGTGTGAGGTACCGAGACCGCTTGTTTGTGCCAGAGTCTTGCCAAGAGGAAGTACTCTGAGAGTTTCACCATTTAGGCCTTGAGGTGCATTCGGGAGGCACAAAGATGTATCATGATCTGAGTCACCAGTTTTGGTGGAGGGGTATAAAGAAGGATGTGGCAGTGTTTGTATCGCAATGCCTTACTTGTCAGCAAGTGAAGGCTGAGCATCACAGGCCAACGGGTTTGTTACAACCCTTGCCTATAGCCGAGTGGAAATGGAAGCACGTCACGATGGATTTTGTTATGGGTCTTCCGAGGACTCAACGGGGTAGTGATGCCATTTGGGTAGTAGTGGACCGGTTGACTAAGTTGGCGCACTTTATTCCTATGCACGTAAGAGATTCGGTAGATTACCTTGCTGACTTGTATATTCAGGACATAGTGAGATTGCACGAAGTCCCAGCGTTGATTGTCTCAGATGGAAATCCGCGTTTCACAGTCCGGTTGTGGCAAAGTTTGGAGAGTGCCTTAGGCACTAGATTGACTTTTAGCACGGCTTACCATCCTTAAACTGACGGGCAATCCGAGCACACTATTCAGATACTTGAGGATATGCTTTGAGGCTGTGTCCTTGACTTTAAGGGATCATGGGAGAGACACCTACCCTTAGTAGAGTTTGCCTACAATAACAGTTTCCAATCAAGTATTGGTGTGGCACCGTTTGAGGCCTTATATGGCCGACCGTGTAGATCTCCAGTGTGTCGGGCCGAGGTGGGTGATGCACCTCTATTAGGTCAAGAGTTGGTTCGGGAAACAACGGAGAAAGTGGCACTTATTCGTAAGAGGTTGGTTACAACCCAGAGTCACTAAAAGAGTTATGCCGACCGTAGGAGGAGACCTTTGTCTTTTGAGGTGGGCAATCATGTCTTTTTGAAAATATCAGCTAGACGGGGTTTGATGAGGTTTGGGAAGAGTGGGAAGTTATCCCCTCGGTTTATTGGCCCTTTTGAGATCCTTGAGCGGATTGGGGAGGTTGCATATCGTTTGGCATTGCCTCCACAACTTTCTGGAGTGCATGACGTGTTTCATATTAGAATGCTTCGGAAATATAAGCCGGACCCATCGCATGCATTGGATTGGACCGACTTAGAGGTAGATGAGGATGCCTCGTATGAGGAGAGACCGGTGAGGGTCTTGGATAGACAGGACCAGGTCTTGGATAGACAGGACCAAGTCTTGCGAGGCAAGATAATCCCCTTGGTCAAAGTATTGTGGAAACATCACGGAGTTGAGGAAACAACTTGGGAACGAGAATTGGAGGTCTGAGAGAAATATTCGGACCTATTTGTTAATGTTTGAGTGTATGTTGAAAACTTTGTTTTGTTGATGAACTATAAGAACATTGTATATGTTTCGAGAATGTAATACATTGTGAATGTTGAGTATGTTGCGGAGACACAAGTTAAATTTGAACATTGCATATGTTATTTAAGCTTTGGAAATGTAAACTTGTCATAAGCATTGAATATGTTTGGAAACACAAGATGTATGTGTTGAAATGTGTTAAATCTCGGAATACGCATATTGGTAATATATGTTGTAGATTTGTCTCTTGTGAAGAGATGGAATGACCGGTAGATGGGTCATGGTGATGAAATTGATTGATTATTATTGTTGGGATTGGTTTAATCATGGCTTTAAATATCTGCTTTAAAATTTCAGGGACGAAATTTCCTAAGGTGGGGAGGTTGTAGCACTTGTGTTCTTTAAAGCTTTTGGTAAGTGTATTTGAACCCTTCATTCTATTTTGGGAATCTTTGGTGTTGTTTTGGGTTGGTTTTGGAGGTCTACAATCCGATTTAAACTTGTTGGGTTTGGTTGTTTGCACTTATTCTCATCAAAAGTTCCTTGGAGACTTAGAAACTCCATTCTAGGGTCGACACCATCCTTCCTAGGGTCGACCCTTACCTGTTAGTGAAGGTCTGGAAGTGTTGTTGGAAGATAGAGTAGACACCAGACTGGGAGAGAGTTGACCCTCTCATGTCTATGTGTTAGTTGCTGGAAGATAGGGTAGACACCAAACTGGGAGAAGGTCGACCCTCTTATGTCTGTGTGTTGGTTGCTGGAAGATAGGGTCGACCCTCTCCTGTCTTAGGGTCGACACCTACAACGTTTTTTTCCAGATTTTGCTGTCGGTTTGGGGCCTACTTTTTGGGGATTTTGACTAGTTATTTTGGGTGTACTTTGGAGCTTATTTCTATTTTTGACCTAGTACTATAAATAGGTCCTCACTTAACCATTTCCTTTACTTTTTCTTCTCTTTCCTCCCTCTAAACCGTGAAACACACACACACACACACACACACTCTCTCTCTCAAAATGCACTTTTCACTCATAGTTCCTTAGATCAACTAATGGATAGATTTATTTAAACATAGAAATAAGCCATCATTGTTAAAAATAAGGCCTCTCCTCACCTTGCTCCTTTGAGATAAAGTGTAGAGCTTGTCGAGGGCTTCATTTTGATCGGAGCAAAGCTTGGTTTCTCCTCCGTCGACTTTTGGGTTTTTTCTTCCTTCTTCCTCTTATAAGCTTGAGGTAAGGATATTCTACTCTCCTATATGGGTTTTAACATAGATACTGACATATTGTCTAGATGGCATGACTTTAGAAGGTTTTTGGTAAATTTTTAGTTGATTCCTATGTATATAAAAGAGGGGTTTCCTATTTGAGTAATTTATGGGCATGAGGGGTCTTGAATATGTTAAGGCTTGAGAAGAATTGATGAAATTTGGTCCTC
Organism: Camellia lanceoleosa; assembly: GCA_025200525.1. Lineage (NCBI taxonomy): Eukaryota > Viridiplantae > Streptophyta > Magnoliopsida > Ericales > Theaceae > Camellia > Camellia lanceoleosa. The sequence continues at coordinate 19,984,848 of CM045767.1, read as the reverse complement.
GGTATAATATCTGATAAAGGGGAAGATTGGCCCTAAATTGATTAAATAAGTTATGTGTATAAATGACAAGATTGGCTTGGAAATTATGGAATTGAAGGAACTTGTGATTAAATGGTGTCGTTGGATTGATGAATTACTCACCTTTGGAAAAGTGATAAATTATTTTTTGATAGATTTATTTATCTATTTAGAAATATTTGCTTTGGGCTATCGGTAGAGGATAGCCATGATTGTTGTAGAAACTGCATGATGATTAGGTGAATTGGAACTAATCAATTGGATTATGTCATTGAATATGACAGTTGGATTAAAACATTGAATATGTGATTTAATTGGTCATTGTATATGACAACGTGTTTAAATGCATTGTATATGTATCTTTGTTTAGGAGAAGATAGGGGATGTACTCCATTATTTGGGAAGACATAGGGGATGGACTCCATTGATAATTAAGTTGGCCAGAGTGTCTAGGGTGAAAGTCTCGAAATCTTATATATATTTGGGTGCCAGTTCCCTCGGACGTAGTTCTGTAAAATGGAAAATAAATAGAAGTGTGTGAATAAATGTTTATGATTGAAGTATTAATAAATGAGTTGTAGTTTCATTTGGAATTGTTTAGATGATGATGAACTATGTTCATGAATTGGTTTGGGTAAATAAGTGTAAGTGAATGGAAGTGTGATGCTAATGTTAATTGATTATGGAAAAGGTGTAAGTTGGTTTTTAAGTGTTAAATATTTATCAGATGCTAATGTTTTAGTTAATTCTCATATACTGTTTAGCATATCTCTACTGGGCTTTGGCTCACCTTACTTGGGACACCATTTTTCAGGTACTAGAGACATGCCACCTCCAAGGACATAGCTTGGAAGGTTTTGGGGTTGAAGACTCCATTTTGTATATTTTTGTTTGGTGTTAAATGTAAAATATCAAGCCAAGAGCTTTATGTGTAAAGAGTTAGAACTCTTCTTTTGTTGTAATCAAGTGTTAACTTGGAAAGCTGTAAGCCCTTTGGGCACTTATTTTTGTTGGATAGAAATTAGAGTTACATGCTATAGCTCCAAGATTGATGTTTATGAAAATGTAATGCATGTAATATCTTTTGTAAAGAAGACTCTGATGAATGGAAATATAATATTTCTCCCATGAATATGGATTTTATGAATGATTAATCTATCTTATATTTTGAGGGCGTTACATAATATGTTTGTATTCAACTTACGCATTTTTGTGAGATAACTTTTGTATGTTTGTAAAAATTTATGACATTTTATGATTTTAAAATTTGTATAAGTTAACTTACGTCAATTTATATTCAACTTATACATTTTTGTGAAATAACTTAGGTATGTTTGTGATTGACTAATATAATTTATTATTTTAATATGTTTTACCTATAACTGTAAAAGTGACATGTTTTGGTGTCCTATGCAATGCATACTTGAGAGTTTTCTATTTTGTTTTGCATATATGCTTGTGTAACACTCCGAATAATACGACTTATAATAATCATAATATTATTCATCATTAAATACCTTAAACTAAATTAGTTATTTTATTATATAAAATAGTTGAATTAAAGTTTAGAAAAGAATATAGTTAATAAGTTTTGAGCACATGAATTTCCTTGCTAATTGTTAAGAGTTAAAAAGTAGCCACCTCTTATATGTAGAAAACAAATATATATCACACCGAAAATATTTTTACGTGATATGATCGAATATTTACCTTGGTTTAATTACTTTATAATGTGAGAATGAAAATTATTTTAATTCGTAAAAAAGAATACCTCCTGTCATGATGTTCAAGCCTTTGAACCTTGTTCTTGAATGGACAAATCTTGAATGTATAAACAAAATACACTCTCAGAACACTTTCATAGAACCATATAGGAAAAGAGTTTCAAGCCTATTCTATTTACCAAAAAACGTTTGTATTTGATGAAAATCACAGGCATATATATAGATAGGCTTGAACCCATAATCCATTGTAACTCCTAATAACTTCCCACCATCAAGAAAGTTGTAACTCTCATGACTCCACCATATTGGGTAGTGGGTATTAGTTACCCAAATAATATTGATTAAATACATATATATATATATAAATATAAATAATATTTCTATAATAATAATAAATAAAACTAATGTGGCACGTGGACTACTTTATGGAGACATACTTACATTCTCCCACTCGGAACATGTGCCACATTTTGCTAACTTTTGGGTAACCAACAAACTAATTATTCCCATTAAACAAAAATACCCAAACCTTATAAGAGTCATAATACACGAATCATGGTGGGTATACTCCATCAATTGAGTATTTCCTTTCATGTATTACATTGTATGATACTCTCAACTTTATGTGGTGTCATTCTTTATGAATAACTTCTAATAAGTTATTCTAGGTCCAATGATCCCTATGAATCAATAGTCCCAATGGACCGCATAGCATCACAAATACTTTAGGTGCACAAAATGATGTTTTTCATTAACAATAATCAAAATGTCATGACAAAATAAAACAAAACAACAACTACAAACATTATTGAGCTAACCAATCAGTCCCATGCCTTTAACGTGTTTTGAAAACACCTTTACAGAAAAGACCTTTGGTCAGGGGATCTGTAACCATCATATCGGTACTAATATGCTCAATGCTAACTTCTTGCTTCTTAACACGGTCTCAAACAGCAAGATACTTTATGTCAATATGCTTGCTTCAGCTGCCACTTTTGTTGTTGTTAGAAAAGAAAACTGCAGCCAAATTATCACAGTAAATCTTTAATGGCTTAGAAATTGAATCCACAATTCAAAGCCCTGTGATAAAATTCCTTAACCAAATAGCCTGTGATGTTGCTTCAAAGCATGCTATAAACTCTGCTTCCATTGTTGACGACACAATTATTATCTCTTTGGCGCTCTTCCATGAAATAGCACCGCCTGCTAGCAGATAGACATATCCTAAAGTGGATTTTCTAGAATCTTGACAACCCACAAAATTTGAGTCTGAATATCCAACCACCTCAAGACAGTCAACATGCTTGTAAGTAAGTAAGTAGTCCTTGGTTCCCTTTAAGTACCTCATGATTTTCTTTGCAGCATTCCAATGTTCCATTCCTGAATTGCTTTGGTATCTTCCAAGTATCCCAATTGCAAATACAATGTCAGGTCATGTACAAACCAGAGCATGCATTAAACTGCCTATGGCAGACATATAGAGAATGCTAACCATTTGTTCTTTTTCCAAATCATTCTTCAGACATTGGCTTAAACTGAATTTGTCACCCTTTAAAATGGGCGCTGCATTAGGAGTGCAATCACTCATCTTGAATTTCTCCAAAACTCTTTCAATGTAGGCTTTATGAGACAGTCCTAATGTCCTTTTGGACCTATCTCTGTGAATCTCTGTGCCAATGACATAAGAAGCTTCACCCATATCCTTCATTTCAAAATTTTGAGAAAGAAATTATTTAGTATCATGCAACAATCCCAAATCATTAGATACAAGTAAAATGTCATCCACATATAGAACTAGAAAAATGCATTTGCTCCCACAAACCTTAAGGTATATACAATTGTCCACAACATTCTCCGTAAAACCATATGAAGTAATAACATTGTGGAACTTTAAATACTACTGTGGGGAAGCTTGCTTTAGTTTATATATGGATTTCTTGAGCTTGCAAACTACGTGACTATCTTTATCAGAACAAAAACCTTCAGGTTGCTTCATGTATACTTCTTCCTTAAGATCCCCATTTCAAAATGTCGTTTTCACATCCATTTGATATAGCTCTAAATCAAAATGAACTACTAATGTCATGATAATTCGAAATGAATCCTTCTTAGAAACTGGAGAGAATGTATTATGATAATCGAGGCCTACTCTTTGAGTAAAACCCTTGGCTACAAGTCTGACCTTATATCATTTGACATTACCATTTAAGTCTTTCTTGGTCTTATAGACCCATTTACAGCCAACAACTTTAACTCCTTTAGGCAACTCGACAATTTTCCAAACTTGATTCTTAGCCATAGATTCCAACTCTTCCTTCATGGCATCATACCATAATTTTGAATCATTCTTATTCATGGCATTGGAAAACGAAATGGGATCATCTTTAGGTCCGATGTCAAAATCAGACTCCATTACGTATACAAAATAATCACCAGAAATTGCTGAGTTTCTAGCTCGTGAGGATCTTCTTAATTTTGTAGTCTCAATTGGGACTTGAGCTACGGGCTCTACGTTGACTTATTCCTTTTGTGGTGGAAGTTCTTGAATTTGTTGATTTTCTTGGATATCAGGTTGATTATCCTGAAAGACAACCAATTCACCTATATTCACGGGTGTTGTATCTGGATCCTGTGATTCCTTCCACTCTATCTTTCGAGGGTAACTCCCACTAGGGTCAATTTCCTCAATAAACTTAGCATTTTTGGCTTCAACAATTCTAAGTGAATTTGAAAGACAATAAAATATGTAGCCCTTGGAGTTTTCTGCATAGCTTATGAAAAAACCACTAACTGTTCTAGGGTCTAATTTCTTTAAATGTGGGTTATACACCCTCACTTCAACTGGACAACCCCAAACATGTAAGTGTCTTAAACTTGGCTTCCATCCTTTCCATAACTCAAATGGTGTTTTGGGAACAACCTTGGATGGAACCCTGTTTAAGATATACACAGCGGTTTTCAAAGCTTCACTCCACAAATTTATAGGCACATTATAATAACTAAGCATGCTCCTTACCATATCTATAAGTGTTCGGTTCCTTCTTTCAGCAATACCATTTTGTTGTGGTGTTCTAGGCATTGAGTATTGTGCAATAATGCCTTCTTCCTTAAGGAACTTAGTAAATGGACCTGGTAATTGTCCTAATTATGTGTACCTCCTATAATATTCTCCACCATGTCTGACCTCACAATTTTAATTTTGTTTTTTTGTTTGTTTCTCTACCTCTGCTTTATAAAATTTAAAGGCATCAAATGCCTTGGCCTTATCAAGCAAGAGGTAGAGATACATGTATCGTGTAAAGTCATGAATAAATGAGATAAAATATCTCTGACCATTCAGACAAGGTGGAGTAAATGGTCCACAAATATCAGTGTGTATGATTGTAAGAATTTTCTCACTCCTTTTGGCGCCTTTATTGGTCTTGTTGGTCTGCTTTTCCTTTATACAGTCCACACAAATACCAAAGTTGGTAAAATCAAGAGTCGGAAGGACTTCATCATTAACCAACCTCTTTATTCTCTCAATGGAGATATGTCCCAATCTCCTATGCCAAAGAATAAAGAAGGACTCATCAATAATATTACACTTAATGCTAATATCACCATGCAAGGTTAAGAGATTTTGTTCAAAAACAGGATCCAAATTTAATTTCTACAAACCATTAATTAAAGTACCAAATCCTACAAAAACAGAGTCTTTAAACAAACTAAAATTTGCACCAACAAACTGAAATTCAAATCCAAACGGTACTAGTTTAGAAACAAAAATTAAATTTTTAGAAAAAGATGGAATGTAAAAAGTGTTTTCAAGATCCAAAACAAAGCCATTCTCTAAGTAAGTCTGAAAGTTCCAACAGCTTCGACGTGCGAATACATCCCATTGCCCGAATAGATGCCTTGTTCACTTCTTGTCGATTGCCTTAGGCTGAGGAAGCCCTGCATGGTATTAGCAATATGAATTTAGAACCCAAATCAATCCACCAATCATATTGATGAGTATTAACAAAATTAGATTCATAACACATAACAGATATGAGATTACCTTTCTTCTCAAGCCATTTCTTATACTTCGGGTAGTCTTTCTTCACGTGACCCTTTTTCTTGCAGAAGAAGCATGCATACTTATTGCCATGATTTTTAAATGGCACTTTATCAAGCTTCTTCCATTTCTGATCAACTTTGCCCTTTTTCCATTGCCCTCCTTTATGTGTTGCTAAATGAGCACTTTCCACTTTTCCATGCTTCAATCTCTCCTCCTCTTGAACACACATGGTCAAAAGTTCATTGATAGACTATTTTTCCTTCTGTGTGTTCTAAGAAATGTGGAATGCTCCATATTCCACATGAAGAGAATTGAGTATGAAATTGACAAGGAATGACTCAGAAATCTCAATCTCTAAGGCCTTAAGACGAGCTGCAATGTCCCTCATTTCCATAATGTGCTCACGCACACTCGTAGAATTGTTATGCTTCATTCATGATAGTTTGTTCATTAGGGTGCTTGCCAATGCTTTGTCAGAACTAACAAATTGCTCTTCAATAGCCCTCATGTAGTTCTTGACCTTATCAGATGGTGGGATTGAGCCCCTAATGCTTTGGCTGATATGTGACTTTATGAGCATTAGGCTTAAGCTATTAGATTGCTCCCATTTATCAGAAGAACTCTTTTCTGCAGCGGAACTCTCGACCGTGGGTTCAAGAGGTTCATCCATATGGAGTGCTAGATCGAGGTCCATGCACCCTAATGTTAGAAGGATTTTGTCCTTCCTGTCTGAAAAATTATCACCGTTCAAGAATGGAATACGAGAAGACTCATTAGACAGTACAGAGGTAGAAATCACTGCAATTACCAAGAACATCATTAATGCTTTGAAACAATAACTATAGTCTGAATCAACCAATGTCAAATCCAGTAAGAAATCTAAACCTTCCTGTGGGTAGAGGTCACTAAACTGTATTAGATTTGCTATTACTTTATAATAAGACTAATGGGTTCCAAAATATTTAAGGAAAAAAAAAAAACTCATACCTGTGGGTTTAGAGTGTTTAATCCCTTTAATACCCAATCCACTATCTTATTCCAATTAAATTTCATAAATAATTACTTTCCTGTGGGACCAAGAAATTATTTATAAAACATAATTGCAATGTAAAATCCCCAAATTAATTTTTAACTTTATGTGATCAAAATATTGAGGATCACATCTTTATGTCTTAAGATGCTGTGGCTACTGTTAAAACAGAATGAAATTTTTAAATATGGCATAATTTATTAATGTGAGCAAATCCTTATAGTTACAACAAATACATAATCTTTTAATGCACATAATGTATAATACATACAATCAGAGTAATATCGCATGAAAAATCCCAAGACCAAACACATGTAATTCAACCTTATACTAGATTTTGCTTTAAAAATTGGACCAAAATAAATTCCATAAGCCCAACACATAGTGTATACATGCTCTTATTTCACATGAATTTTCAATGTATAAATAATTATCTTAATGCATGTGATATAATATTACATTATTTTAGATAACATGCCAATGAATCTCAAAAATTATAAAAGAACATGCTATAATTCACTATATGAAATTCAATTAAATTTGCTCATTACTTTCACATGCAACTACAATAAAATGTCTTTAATAACATGTCATTCCTACTATAATATTTAACAATAAATTAACCTGGCGTAGGTTTCAGAGGTTAAGGCTAAATATTGATCTACTCATAACCATATATACATGAGTAATTGTCTAATGCATATAAAGTTATCAGAATGCATAGTATTTGATCAACAGTAAAACCATAATCACAAAAGTCCAAAAATAAAGGAAGCAATTATAAATCAATTTGATCTAACAAGATTTGGCCTCCATAAATTACAGTAATGTTGAACAACAAACAGACGGAGAGGGACAGCAATTGTGAGAATTAAAATTATTTTAATTCGTAAAGAAGAATACCTCCTGTCATGATGTTCAAGCCTTTGAACCTTGTTCTTGAATGGTCAAATCTTGAATGTATAAACAAAATACACTCTCAGAACACTTTCACAGAACCATATGGGAAAAGAGTTTCAAGCCTATTCTATTTGCCAAAAACGTTTGTATTTGATGGCAATCATAGGCATATATATAGATAGGCTTGGACCCATAATCCATTGTAACTCCTAATAACTTCCCACCATCAGGGAAGTTGTAAGGGAAGTTGTAACTCCCATGACTCCACCATATTGGGTAGTGGGTATTAGTTACCCAAATAATACTGATTAAATATATATAAATAATATTTCTATAATAATAATAAATAAAACTAATGTGGCATGTGGGCTACTTTATGGAGACATACTTACATATAATACTCTAGAAATAGCAATATAAATTATTAAGATGAAATCTTAGAAGATGATACAGTTGGTAAGGAATCTAACAAAAATATATGTGTTAAAAGTGTAAGACTTAAGAATATTGGATTAATTTTAAAGAAAGTATTTGTATAAAATTTTGATGAATAATATTGAGTAGGGGACAGCTTTGAACATGAAATTGAAATGTTTAGACATCTTAAAATTTTAATGGAGGAGCTTAATAGCTTTAATTTAATGATTAGAATATTTTAGATACTTTGTCAAAAAATTAATCAGGATTAATGAAATTGAGCAACATTAATTTAACTTAATTGAGATTAATTAACAAATGAAAATTAAGAACTAAATCTAATTAATTGGACCTAAACATGATTAATTAGTTAATGGAGGATTGGATAAGTGTTTGATGAGTCATATATACCACCACATGGATTAATTTTGCTAGGACAAGTGTCCTTTATTATTTAATAATAAAGACTGAGTCAAGAAGAAAGGCAAAAATGCTGGAAATTCTGAGAATTTAGAAGAGAAAGAGAGGTTGAACTCAAGAAGGAGAGAAAGAAGAGAAGAAGTGAAGGAGAGAGATTCAAAGGAGTATCAATTTCCAAGCTAAAAGTTGTAGATTTTGTTTTGGAAATCAAAAATTAGTTTAGTTTTAATCTTAATTCTTGCATGAAAATGTTTTTCTAGGAGTTTTTATACTATTATATCATGTTTTGGAACTTATATAATCAAGATTTGAAGTTTTGGAATGAAAGAAACCATAGGAAACTAAGAAAAAGAATTAGGTTGGAATGCTTAAGATAAAAATGAACAGTTTTCACTAATTTTAATCGTAACTCTTTGTATATTTGGAATTTGGAAGTGAGACCATCACCATTAGAAATTAGACTTTCGGGGAGATATGATCATTTGAAGTGGGGCTGAGAAACTATTTCGAGGCTACTTCAATCCGCTCATGCAGCCCGGAGGCCTTGCACGTACGTCCAACAGGGCTTTTAGTCTTTTTTTTTTTTTTTCCACATTTTTGACTTTGTTAAGCCTCCTTCCGCCTAATTGGAACTTGAAATAAACTTGAATAAGACTCAAAAATGGACCTAAAAGTATACGGTTGAAAGAAATAATATAAACCAAAGCTAGAACAATAGAAATTGCACTCGAAAAAGAGTAGTAATGCATCACTTTGAATTGTATTTCATGAATGTTTGCACTGTCTTTTGTGTAGGTCAAAATCTTGTGGATTCTACTTCATACGAGAGCCATTGTGAGTAATATTATGGTAAAGCTACATTCCAAAGTTTAATTTTGTATGGTACATGATAAGTATTACATTTGAGATACTATGTTTTGATTCTGAATGAATGAATATCACATTATTTTTGTATCAATGTATGTTATGCCATCATTAGATTAGTCCCAGTCATTGGGGGACCGTAAGCATGCCAATGATTGTTATTCGAGATCTCCTATACTACCTATTAGTGGGTTTGTCTAATTGGTACTCGGGATGATTATTCTTGTGGATGCATGCAATTATATGATTTGAAGAAGTTATGTTTGAAACAAAATATATGATGAAATATTTTGAAAGCTATGGAATTTGATGACATGATCATCATTCACAAAATTTATCAATATTCATTCATTAACCCTTTATTGTAATATTATTCACTAGGTTTTGGCACACTCTCTCCCTTATATCTACATAGGTGACAAAGACAAAGAGCGGGCTTGAAATGAGAAGATGTTACTTTTGAATTTTGGGGTCTTGTGTTTTTTTTTTTTTTTTTTTTTTTTTTTGTAATGTAAACTAAGTGGAGTTTGTTTTAAATGAAGATGCTTTGTATAATAGGTTTGTATTTGTCTATGGCACTTGTTATCTTTTGTATACTATATATTAAGATGTTAATTATTTAGATATGTAAATATATGACTTGTGTGTTTTATTCTATCATACTTATGAAAGGGTAAAATATTTGCCCGAGTTCTAAGTAATTGGGCAAAGCAACCCAAAGGAAAGGGAAGGCCTAGATGAATTTTCTAAGGAGCCCATTAGAGATAGCTGGTGGTATAATGGTGCGTGGCTAAGAGCGTGAGGAGCAACAAAGAGTAAACATCTCCTTCTAGAAGGAGATTTGCAGAACATAAGAGGAGTAGCGGATTCGTCTTCATCCAACGGTGGAAACATCAAGACAACAAATACATGAGTATATGTTAGGCCTACTAGATGGTTAGTCCATCTGATTAACCTGATCTAATGAACACAACGCTTGGCAAATTGGCCACTAGCATCTGACATAATCTAAGCCATCCGTAGAAGGATGATCCAACGATCAAAGGTAAAGGCAACTTGACCACCTGTTCGACTAGAGCTAGGAACGGATAGAATCCTCGGATCAAACATTGATCCAACGGATGGAATTCAAGTCAGGAAAACTATCAAAGGCGAAGCAAATAAAGCGAAGAGGACAGACTAGAAGTAATCCAAAAACCCTCTTTTAAATACGAATATTCATGGCTAAAAAGTATTCTTACTTGAACGTTGGAGAGTCTTCCAACCAATCTTGGTCAGGGGTAAAGGAAGGGATACGTGGAGAAGAATTCTACCTTCCACAACTCTGAATGGACTTAAAATAATTTGTATAATTAGCTTTCGCTTAATATTACCCCAAGTATGTAATGATCCATCTTTTGTTTTTAGTTTGCAAGGCCTTTGATAGTCAAATACTATTGGCCGATCACCTCACTATCCTGTTTAGAGCGAGATGGGGTTGTGACAGCTAAGGACCCAGATTAATCCACCCAAAAAATTCTAGGTCGGTGATTGTGTGGTAAAGATTAATTTATATAGTGTAGAGTTTATGTGTAAAATAAATCTGAACCACAAGATGAAGATTGCAATTTTTGGGTTGATAAGTATAGCGACCCCGGTCTTTTCCCGTTCGATGTTTGTATCCGGACTTGGGTTCCGTAGATTCCATCTTTGTGTATTGGTTGTTGTCGTCCTATATTTTCTTACTTGGAGTTATAGGATGTGTTGGGCGGGTTTGGAACAGGTTGGTTGAGCTTAGGAACCAAAACTAGTTGCCCAGATTTTGGCTTGTCCGCTCGAGCGGGGAGTTTGACGCTCGAGCGGGGACTTGTTGTTGCTTGTCCGCCGAAAGGGGTTTTGGCGCCGAGCGAAAAACACCCATCCAAAGATTTCTTGTGCAGGTTGGACGCCGGCGGAGTTGGGCCCCTCGAGCGGGTTCAGGAGTGTCCGCCGAGCGTGGGTTTGTCCGCTCGAGCGGGGCGACTGGGTATAAAATCGTGTTTCAGCATTTTTAAAGCAGTTTTTCACCCTCTTTTCAGATTCTAAACCCTAGGTTACGAGTTCTCTTCCCCCCCAACTCATCTTCTCTCTTAGGATTGATCTATTTAGAGTGTGTATCTACCCTAGTTCCTTCATTAAAAAGGTAGAGGAGAGTGAGGGCTACATTTTAATCTGAGAAATTGTTGGTTTGGAGCACTTTGGAGTTTGGGCTATCATCTCCGTCTTCTTCTTTTTGGGTTCTTGCTTCGAGGTAGGGATTTCCTACTCCATTTATACGCTTTAACCCTAAGTGTTGGTATTTTGGTATGTAGGGGTAGTTTGGTGATTTTGGGAGAAACCTTAGGGTTTTGGTTTAGATTAATTTGTATAATTAATTTAAGGGAAAAATGTGGAATTGGGTTTAATTCATGAAGTTAGGAAAATTATGAGATTAATGATATAATTGGGTAGTCTAAATACTTACCTATGAGAATGTTGATTTTACATTCATTGTTGTATTTATTTCTTGTTTAGAAATAACTGTTTTGGGCTATCGGTGGAGGATAGTCGTGATTGTTGTAGACCTTGCATGTGGCTTAGGTATAACTAGAATTAAGTCACTTTAGTTGATCGTGAATTAATGTAACATTACTTGTATTGATTATGTGTTGTATATGGCAATTGTGTGTTTCATTGCATATGCATGTTGTTTGGAGGAGATAGGGGATGAACTCCACGGTTTAGGGGAAGATAGGGGATGGACCTCTAAACCGGATTTGTTGGGAGGAGATAGGGGATGGACTCCAGTAGCATCACTCATATGTGTGCTTATTGATAATATCAATATTGCTATTTGTTGTTGATATGATACATCACTATAATGTGTATCAGTTGGAAGTATGGAAGTGTTGTGGTTTGAGCTTTAATCTCATTTATTTTGTGACATCTGGATCA